>NW_020769341.1:6067596-6106664 GCF_900518735.1 Pseudonaja textilis
CAATACAATACAATACAATACAATACAATACAATACAATACAATACACAATGCCCTGTTCGATCGGAGGCCCGGTCCATCTAGTCCAGCAGTAAGTTCTCATAGTGGCCAACCAACTGCACAAGGAAACCTACTAATTTCCCAACAGAAGCCCTACAGATTACCATCAAAGCTAATAGCCATTCATCCCCATGACCTCCATGAATTGGTTCAACCATTTTTGAAGCCAGACAAGCTGGTAACCAGCACCACATATCACAACAACATCAAAGCTAGTACAAAAGAGCAGGCTTTGCATACTCTCTATTCATCAGCCTGCTGATTTTGATTCTAACTCCAGCCTTGGATTCTGTTGGAAGAGAAAACATTGAATACCTGAAAGAAAGGCAAATAGTAGACCTTCTTCTCCCTTGTTCCAAAGTAAAGGGCACAAAAATGGATTTGGAGTTACAGAAGACAGATTCCAACTGAATACAAAGCAGAAGTGGGAAACAATCAGAGCAGTTCTATAATAGAACCATTACTCAAAGAGTTAGTAGATTTCAAACCATTTCAAGCAAAAGCTAGATTTTCCTCTTCAGGGGAATGGTCAGTGGTCCCTTCCAAAATTATTACATTAGGGGGAAAAAGTGTAGCATAGTGGACCAAATATTTTTCCCATTTCTTTTATTAGAATTAGAATTCTTTTATTGGCCAAGGGTGATTGGACACACAAGGAATTTGTCTTGGTGCAAATGCTCTCAATATGCATAAAAGAAAAGATAATTCATTAAGAGTCAAGAATCATAAGGTACAACACTTAATAATAGTCACAGTCACAATCAAATCATACTAGGAAACAGCCCCAAAAAACGTTAGGATACAAGCAATAAAGTTACAGTCATACTGTCACAAGTGGGAAGGGATGGGTGATAAGGTGTGATGAGAAGATTGATAGTAATAGTAGTGCAGAGTTTTTAAATAGTTGGACAGTGTTGAGGGAATTATTTATTTAGCAGAGTGATGGCATTTGGAAAAAAACTGTTCTTATGTCTAGCTGATATGGTGTGAATTCACCATGAATCAGAAGCATTATAAGTGTTTGTTCTCCAGTTATGGAATTTATCAAGGTTAGGTCTACCACAGGGCTAATGAAAGCAATTCATTTAGTTTTAAAGATCCATTTGGAGCAAATAGGGGAAATGCTACTGTAAAACTCATGACAAGACAGGCTTGACATTTCAGAAGCATTCTTCAGAATGTCAGTTTTCACCTTTTGAACTTCAAAGTAGGGAAAAAATCCATACTGTTGATATATTGACAAGTAGCCAAACCAAAACTGGCAGGGATGTCAAAAAATAAAAGGGATCTGAATAAGTATAGTTGACTACTCAATTAAAAAAAAGAAAGAACAAAAGGAAGATGGACATGAAAGTACTAAACTGTTCGACGTGCTATGGGAGATGATCTGTCCCAGCGAGAGAATGAACAAAGAAATTCAAGGTTATTCTTTAGCAAACATCTAGTTAGACCTTTAGAATATCTCTAAAATCCAGATCTTAGAATATTATCAGGCATGAGACTTTGACAGGTCTTCATATTTTGGCCCAATGCTTCAGAGTTTTCTTAATTAGAAAATACTGTTGTGAGTCCATTGTTGTGTTGTCAACATTATAAACCAGGGTAGCAAAGTGGTTAGACTGCCGTACTGCAGGCTGCTTCTGCTGACTGCCGGCTGACTGGAATTTGGCAGTTCAAATCTTAGGGTTGACTCAGCCTTCCATCTTTTTCTTTTTTTGAATATATTTTTATTGTTTACCAATATAGATATCCAGCACAGTGTGACAGTCCTGGCATTCCTCTGCCATATATACTAGAATAAAGCTAAACAACTAACATACATATTATTTATACAATATTGAATTTTTTTTACAATTCTTTTGACTACCCTGCTCTTTCAGATCCTCTATAGTGTCACATTCTAGGTCAGTTTATCTTAATTATGTTATGTTCCGATTTCCACCTCTTGCTTCCAGCCATTGGTAAAATTTATTCCAAGTATCGTGGCATTCTGTTTCCCCATCATTTTTCAATTCTAGAGTTAATCTATCTAATTCTGCACAAACCATTATTTTTGTTATTATCTCTCTTTCTGATGGAATGTTTCCATTCTTCCATTGCCACTTTAACTTTGAACAGTCACTACATGGACTGTTGTAAATTGAGGACTACCTGTATGTATTGTAGGAATCACCTGGAAACTTCATGTCCCAAGTTGTCCAAAGTATGTATTGGTCAATTTAAATGTTCTTCTTGAAAGCTATTCCCGTGATCCCAAAAATGGGAGGGAGGGGATTTGCTTATTGCAATGTTCATTGCCTTCAGGTGGAATAAATAATCAATAAATTAAAAAGAGATTGGACAACCGTTTGTCTAGAGTGGTATAGATTGACAAAGTCTCCTGCCTAAGCAGGGGGTTGGACTAGAAGACCTCCAAGGTCCCTTCCAAACTCCATTATTCCGCATCGTGATGTTTTGCGATCTTCTCCAATTCTTTGTCTTCCACTCTACTCTCTCTTGTATTGCCACATTAATTATCCAGACTGTCTTCTTTTCGACCAGATTTAAATCTGATGTTTTATGAGCCAAACTTTATCAGTTTGTATTCAGAAATCCTGCAAAGTTGATTTTCAACTCTATGTCCCCACCAATTTTTCATTAATGGCACATCATACATTTTACAAATATTCCAATAAATCATTTTGGTGATTGTGTGAGGGTGTTGTTTATGAGCAGTTTGTGCAATCTTCTTGTATGATCTACTATTTCTTCTGCCTCTTTGCACAGTCAGCAATTTGAATCATTTATCATCATCATCATTATTATTAAGATTAAATATAACTTTGAATGAGGGTCCACCTTTGTAGAATTCCTGGGAGATCAGAACAAGGTTTATTCATAATTGTGGTTACATTAGTGGCATTAGTGGCTCACCTGGAAAAGAATAGAAAAATGTTCAGCTCTGTCCTATCTCATTAGTTTGCATTCAGTAGTTACCTGAACTATTAGGATTCTTCTAATCCAAGCAACATAGAAACATATTACTGATAGAAGAGAATATTTAACTCAGGGTAGAATTGTGGGGTCCTTGGTACTCTTTGAGCTTGGTGGTTTTGCAACGTTTCATTACCAAACTAGATAACATCATCAGTGCCCTGATAGTGAAACATCTGCAAGAAAACTACCAACCGCAGAGAGCACCAAAACTCCACAAGAAACACATTATCATGACTAAAGATATTACACAAGAAAAAAGCTAGTTTGCTACTGTGCAGCTTGTAAAAAATGGTCAGCTCCTTGCCTTCATTTATCCTTTTATCATAATTGTTTTCTTACAGATGATAAATATATAAATCTGTATTCATATACCTGTCACATTGCACTGAAAGTAAACAGGAGTAAAGGGAAAGAAAGCTACTTAGAATATACTAAGGTTTATTTTCTCCTCTTTAAAACAAAACAAAGCATTATTTAATGGAACTTTTATTAACAGAAGCTGCATTATTAGTCTTGTTATCATTATTATTTCATTGCTAGGTTGTGCCAGAAAAAAATGAGAATTAATATTTGAAATGTTATGATCTCCTGGAGATACATTTGAGCATGGTTTTTCGTCAAATGCATGCTTTTATAATGAAATTAAAATTACATAACTTCCTTTGCTTTAAATAAAAGATGTTTTCCCTTTATACATTGTCATTCCCCGAACTCTTCTCAATCTGTACTTTATTAATAAACTTGGGTGTTTCAAATTTTAGTGCAGCTAAAAATTCATGCTTTTAAAAAAGGGGGTGACTATATAATAATGATAGTAATTAATAAGTCATCCACAGTAGAAAGATCTCTTAGAACTCGGTTGGGGATCTGAGATCATTCAAATTCCTATCAGCACTGAAAATGTGATTAATAATTTATTCTTCGTTTTGGTATCAACAGTGGAAGTAATAACGATGCAAAATATGAGATCTAGAAAACCAGCTGAGAAGATTATATTATACAGTGAATAAAAGATTGGTTTTTCTCAGGTTGACCTATTCATATCTGTAATTCAGTTCCAAAACTCCGGTGACATTCAACAGCAGTGTTATTACTATTTGCTTATTTAGTGCGTTGTTTTAGAGAAACATAGAGATAATTCAGTTCCAAAACTCCGGTGACATTCAACAGCAGTATTATTACTATTTGCTTATTTAGTGCGTTGTTTTAGAGAAACAGAGATAATAATTGTTGTTGCTTAATTATTCTATTTATTAGAGAAATTGCTTAAGTAATGGACCAAAACAGAATCAGAGATGGAAAATGTCTGTAGGGAAACAATAAGATCTCATTTTTTGCACTCAGAAATATATATATATATATATATATATATATATTGGTTCTCAAACTCGTTAAAATCTTTCTGTGACTTGTAGATAGAAATTTGTGTCTGTATTTGTATGTGCTCAAGCCTGTACATGTAAAAATGCTGTGTTAATTTTTTTTCCTGCATTTTCCTAACTATTAATATTTAATATGACTAGAAAGAAATTACTTTAAAGAAATGAAATTGATTTAAAGAAATTAAAAGCAGAATAGAGTAAATTTTCCAAGATGTCAACCCTTAACCGAAGTGCAGAATTTTAGCACTAAATATACCAAGTTGTTGTGAGAACAAAACAAAAAAATCTTCCCAGTTCAAATTCTTCAGTAGTTTGAAGCAGTTTGCAATTCATCTGTGGGTCCTCAATGGGGCTTGAAAATATATACAAAGTTCATACAGTTTTATTGTCCTTAATAACTTCCTGAACTTGATCTGAAATCAGAGCTATAACTTATGTCAAGTCCAGTGGTGCGGTTCAAATTTTTTTACTACAGCTTCTGTGGGCGTGGCTTGGTGGGCGTGGCAAGGGAAGGATACTGTAAAATGTCTAGTCAGAAGTGGTATTTGCTGGTCCTCCGAACTACTCAAAATTTCCACTACCATTTCTCTAAAACTAGTCAGAATCTGCTGAATACCACCTCTGGTCAAGACAAGGGAAAGTTTGGTGTTGAGGCATAACTAAGGTATAAAACAGCCATGGTGGCGCAGTGGTTAGAATGTGGTACTGCAGGCTAATTCATCGCTCACTGCCAGGAGTTCGATCCTGCAGTTGATTGACTCAGCCTTCCATCCTTCTGAGGTCGATAAAATTAAGATGCAGATTGTTGGGGAAAATATGCTCTTTCTTGTTCTGACCAAGGCTTCCTGAAACCGTAATTAAGCACCTGCGTAGTCCAAACAACTTTTATTTCAAAGCTGGGAATTATGTTCATTCCCAGCCCGTAATGAGTCCCAAACAGTCCCTCAAGATAAGCACCCACCTTATCTCCTTTGAATTGCTGCCAACCACTAAAGTGCCAAATTAATTTTATAAAGCCAAACGAAGTACAAAATCCACACAGAGCTTCAAGGTTTAATATGAACAGAGCAAATGACTTTGCTTCCTGCAAAGGTTTTTCTACCTTTGCACCTCCTTTATACCTTAGGTGAGGGACAATCACCTCCAAGCCTTACTCCTGAGCCACCTCTTTTGTCTTAGCTGCTCTTGCCTTCTAGCAGCTCTGCACATACACGCACTGGGAACAGGCTCCTTTTGTTCCTCTGCCTCGCTGCTGCCAGACTGCAGAGACTCTAGAGTCAGCACACAACTCCCAGATAGTCCTGGCCACATCTCTGCATCAGATGCAGGACCCTTGTCCAAGGCCTCCCCAGACTGGTCCCCGTTCTTCCCCACTGTCCGATTCTGTTGCTGTCTGCACAGGCTGCTGGTGAACCACAACAAGTCTATAACTCTGCTAAGGCCTTAGCAGAGCTTTGAAGTTGTGGAAAGTTACCTAAGAAACCACAAGCCTATGAGTTGAGCACATGATGAAAATCACAGGATGCATGTATGAGCATTTTTGTAAATTTTATCTATTAGGTCCTGAGTTATTCTCAGAGGTGGGATTCTACCAGTTCTCACCTATTCGCAAGAACTGGTTGTTAACATTCTAAGCAGTTCGGAGAACTGTTAAAAGAAATTACTGGCCTAATCCTGTAAGGAAGGCAGGAAGGAAACATTCTGGTGTTGCTTATAGAAACTGCCTCTCCGTTAACCCTTATTACATTCTTGGCAGGACTAGACTTCCTGTCTCTGGAACTTCTCTGGAGTTTTTTTTCCCCCTCCTTTGCTGGTACTTTGCTTGTGTGGAGTGACCATTCAAAGTTACAATGGCACTGAAAAAGTGACTTATGACCATTTTTCACACTTACGACTGTTGCAGCATCCCCATAATCACAAGAGGCCAGGCGAGGAGATGCGTGCCTCGATGTGAGTGATATTGAGTTGGCCATGCCCAGCCAATAACATGACTACCAAGCCACATCCATCCAGTCACATGACCACCAAGCCACACCCACCAATTAAGCCATTCCCACAGAACCGGCTGTTAAAAAAATTGAATCCCACCCCTGGTTACTCTTATGCAAGTAAAAGTGCAAAACTTATATATACTTGCTTGAAAGTGCCTTTGGGGTTCTTCTAATCTTACAGGAGTTTGGCCAAATAAACATGTTATCTAGAGAGAGAAAATCTGGACTCCGCCTCTTTGTTCACACTGAGTCACAGGTGATCCCTGCCTAACAATATGGGGGGGGCGGATATCATAAAGATACTTTTGATTGTTTATGGACAATTAAACTGATGCCAACTGAGTGAACATTTCAACAGATCTTCTTGGAGGATTTCTCCCCAGCATGGCTTTGTGAGTCTTCCAAAAGTACACCCACCCATTATAATTGTGTCTATCTCCCTTGTTGCAAGGGGACACTGTGGCTCAGTGACACTGAGCTTGTCAATCAGAAAGATCGGCAGTTCAGCGGTTCAAATCCCTACCACCGCATAACAGAGTGAGCTCCAGTTACTTGTCCCAGCTTCTGCCAACCTAGCAGTTCGAAAACATCTAAAAAATGCAAGTAGAAAAATAAGGACCACTTTGGTGGGAAGGTAACATTCCATGTGCCTTCAGCATTTAGTCATGCCAGCCACATGACCATGGAGATGTCTTCGGACAGCGCTGGCTCTTTGGCTTTGTAATAGAGATGAGCACCGCCACCTAGAGTTGGGAACAACTAGTATGTATGTGCAAGGGGAACCTTTACCTTTATCTTGTTGCTGGCGGTCCTCTTCTCTAACAGAATAACAGAGTTGGAAGGGATCTTGGAGATCTTCTAGTCTACACCCCTGCTATACCATTTCAGACAAATGATCGCCCAATCTCTTCATAAATACCTCCAGTGTTGGAGCACCCACAACTTCTGGAGCTAAGTCGTTCCACTGATTAATTGTTGTAACTGTCAGGAATTTCCCTGCATTACCATCCTCACATAAAGTATCTAGAATATGATATTTTGAACCTGGTCATTTGTGCCTTGAATGAGAATTCTGGATTGGTTACGGATTGGCTTGTTCTAATCTCCAAATTTTTCTTCTTGGCTATCTGTAGCATTCCATAGCCTTCTACAAGTCTGTTATATTTGATTGCATTGTTTTGTTTTACAGGTTTTGGTTTGTTTACTACACCGCTTCCCACCTTTTCAAACCAATCACTTCTCGGATTAATTAACAATGCCAACATTTTGTATTTTCAATGTCAGTCACGGGGAGATTTATTCTACTTGCCACTTACATACTCCTGAAGATTTATCTGAATAGATCATATCCCACAGCAAGCTCTAAAATACCTTGATGTCTTATTAATAAGTTAATTGAATTCCACAGTTACTCGGCTAATGTTAATGCATTTATGCTTTGTCACTGACTGATAGACAAAGATGTCTACAAAGATACTTTAATAGCTGCTTTCGGGAACAAATGAACACCTAGAGCTAAATTATGATAGAGTAAGTATTAATAAGGGGCACTGATAAGCTGGCATTAGAAAATTGTTAGCGACAATAACAAATGCAACCTGGGTTCTGCTCCTGTTTCATTCGGCAATAAGGAACTTAGAGAAAATGTATATTGTTTTAAACATTCTATTTTGCTATGGTAAGTTCCCGCAGGTAGGAATAACAATAGGTGCGGTAAATAAGATGTCAACCTTGAATCAAGGAATTCCTGGTTCAAGATTTAATCAACCTTAGAACTTAATGATTGATTTTGAGACTTTCTTTCTTAAAAGTAAAGGGAAATTTTACCCCTGTCGAATCATGATGCTTATCTCCATTTCCTAGCAGAGATTATACTACCTGAGACTTCTCAGAAAACAACTGAATGAAAAACCGCTGGTGACCTTCTACCGCTGCGCCATAGAGAGTATCTTAACTTACTGCACCTGTGTATGGTTTGCCAATTGCACAGTGGTTGATAGGACAGCACTCCAGAGGGTTAATGTCATTGCCCAGAAGATCATTGGTTGCCCTCTCCCCGCTTTGGAAGAGCTTTATAGCTCCCGCTGCCTTAAGAAAGTTCAAAACATTCTCAAAGATCCATCTCATCCTGGGCACCCTTTTTTTTTTGAACTATTACCATCTGGCAGATGGTACAGGATAACAAAAACAAGGACAAATAGGCTGAAAAACAGCTTCCATCCCAGGGCAGTAGCTCTTTTGAATTCTACTGTATAGTACAATATTAATGCAATATCAAGGGTTTTGAATTCAATGTACAGAATATGGAGGATATGTGTTTGTGTTTTATTTTTATAGTTCTAATGTACACTGAAGATGGTATTTAATTTTGTTGTACGAGGTGCAATGACACTAAACTAAACTAAACAAAACTAGTGGAGGGAGCTGGCATTGTCTGAAGATGCTTCTGAGGTCATGTGACCAGCATACACAGTGGTGGGATGCAGCCAGTTTGGACCAGTTCTAGTGAACCAGAAGTTCCAACCATCAGCTGGCCCTGTCTACCTGCCCCAGATCTATCCTGTCCTTTATTTTCTTCTTTCATGCTCAGTTGATTTGTGCAGCACAACTGATTTCATGCTCAGTTGTTCTACTTACCAGGGCTGCCCTAGAAGGTAAGCAGTTGAGTTTCAAATTGCTTTATTTTGAATGTTCCACGTGCGCACAAAGCATGCACTCACAAAGCCAGTTGTTAAACTGTTTGCAGCCCATTACTGATTATACACCAAGGTGCACAGAACACTGTTCCTTTCCCACCAAAGTGGAAACTATTCAAGGAGAGATTCAGTCTGGAAATAAGGAGAAATTTCCTGACAGTGAGAGCAATCAACCACAGAAGTTGCCTTCCAAAGTTGTGGGAGCATCATTACTGGAAACTTTCAAGAAGAGATTCACTGCCATCTGTCAGAAATGGTGTAGGGTCTACTAGGGTGGGGGGGTTGGACTAGATGACCTACAAGGTCCCTTCCAACTCTATTAATCTGTATCTGAGTTGTAATTAAGGTGGGATTTTTATTGGGACCGAGGAAAGTATTGATTCAGAGATTCCACTCAGAGCACATCTGAATAAATTTTCTGATTGAATTGGCTTTACTGAACTCCATAAGAAAGTTCAATTGAGCCAATGAGGAAAAGTTTCATTTTCCTGAACTACTTTGAAAAAGCAGATAAAGAGCTGAACTAACCCAATTCAGCCTTCCAGATGGAAGCATTGAATTGAATAAGATTTATTCAAATTCTCAGTCAAATCATATCAACAATCCAGACTGATATGATGATGCAAAGCAAATGTTGACTGATCCACAGTCCTCAAACTCATTTATTTTCAATTTGTCTCACATGAATTTATCCCTCCACATCTCTGAATTAATACATAATTTTAAAATTGCATCCATTTTATTCTCTTTTTCTTTTAAGAAACGTGCATTCTATGACTCGATTTCATGCTATATTTTACCTTAAAATATGCACATGATAAAAGTTCTAATGAAATATTACAGCCATGGGCAGATTAGTTTCCAAAGTGTTCTGCTATGTGTTCTCTGAAGACATATAGAAAGGAATTTTCCCTGTCTCTTCAGTTTCTCCTTCAGCTTTTCCCCTTCCATTTTGAGGAATAAACAAGAGTTACCATAAATTAGGCATTCTTTCTCTTTAGTCAGATACAGGAGAAATTGTTCATTAACATTTCCTTTTCATTCTTATATCTAAGAATGAGAGAGAGATTAGAAATATGGGAGCCCTCCAGTGGACAAAAATGTTCTTTCGGGATAATGTGATCTGAACTGACCATCTCCTAAAAAATCTGTAAAACAAACAGAAAGGTTTTGTTCATTAAACTCTGAATTAGAAAAAGAGCACTTGGCTAAAATAAAATGAAAGTATATATGGGGTTGCAAACTATAAACAGTATGACTATTCTCCCATCTCAATCAAGATACAGTATAATGGGTTTTTTTTAAAAAAATTCTGGGTAGAGTCGGGGTGGCTGGATGGAGTTAAGCATTTACTGGCCGGATGCCCCTCCCAACGGCATGGAGAGTTCACAGCAGACATTTTCTCTTTGCCCTCTGAGAGAGAAACAACTGTTGCTGCCTTGGATTGAACTCTCAATCTACTGAATTGCAGATGAGTGTCTTCACCAAATTGCTCAATCAATATATAGCAAGTATAACAAGTAATATCTTCCTTTCACCCATGAACACACAAGCAGGCTAATTAATGATCTCACAGTTAGTAATGATGTCATCACAAGAAGGCAAGGAATCATTCCCTGAACTTGGGACAGATTTTTATTTAAAATCTATGATTAATTAATGAAATTGCTAGATGAAAATGAATCTTATTTCACTGAAGTCAGGTGTCCTTCTAACAGGCCAATCTTAAATGGAAAGAGGGGAAAAATACCAATAATAAAGTAACAGTCAAGGGGACCATTTCCTGGAGAAAGTACCTCATGGGTTTTCTCCAAAATGAAAAGATAGTAATCCCAACCTCCTGAAAAAGATAAGAGAATATTAATGTGTCTTCTCCACAGTTTATTGAGCTAGATATTGTCATCTAAATTGTCCATTATAAGTAGCAACCAATAATGGCATAATAACATTGGGATGAAGGTTGCTTAGTGCTCCCTGAGATGGCTTGTTATCTTGCAGATGTTTCATTACCGAAAACAGGTAACATCATCAGGGCTAGTTGTTTTCTGAAGCATTTGATGCAATAAAAGAAAATACGTGTAGATCAGGGTTGAAATGAGGGATCCTAGACTAGCACAACCAAGTTCAGAGAGCACCAAGGATCTCTCATTTTAACCTTGAGGTACAAATATCCTCCTTTACTGGTAACACGGTGATGGTTTGGTCCAACATAGAAAATCAATGGGGATCAATGACGGGACAAATATAGAAAGGGAGGAAACTATTTGACGATGGGTTTGACTCAATATCATAGGATAGGCCTTACCAGAGCAAGATTCGAGCAGCTGGATTCTAGGCTTCAAAAATTTCAACAATGGGTTCTCTGCCCTGTTGCTGGGTGAGTGTGACCTTGGTAGGCGTGGCCTCGTGGGCCTCCTGCACCATAGTGTGTGTGGGGGGGTTGCCTTTCCCAGAGTCTGGAGGCTTTCCTCCAGCCTCTGGGAAGGCAAAAACTGCCTCGCCCAGGCTCCAGAGGCCACCTGGAGGCTGGAAACAGGCCCATTTTTGAACTTCCAGGAGGCCCATTTTTTCCCCCTCCCCGAGCCTCCTGCATTTACCTCACATCCAAAACGGGCCGTATGGAGACTCCTGGGAAGGGCGGGATGGGCAGGGTGGGGCGGAGCCAGACAGGGGTGGGATTTGGCGGTTTGTCGAACCAGCCATAATGTTAGCTACGGGTCCGCCTGAACCCGGGCGAACCTGTAGCAGCCCACCCCTGATTCTATGTTCTGACATGTGGTACCTTTTGAGAGAACATGTATTTGTGAAGCATCAAGATAGAAGACATGTCATATTCAATTGTCAATTATATGCCTCAGCAAGAGCGTAATACTTATAGACACTATATGAGGGAATTGTGCACTGGAAGTCTAACCAAAGATTATCTTATTTCTTTCAAGGCACAAAAAGATATGGAGTCACTAGAAGTATTATGTTTATACTCCATGTCTGTCCAAAAGAGAACACATTTTAGAGAACACATTGAGATTGCCTGTAAAGGTAATGAATTAAGCCCAAAACTCAATGGTTTTGAACATTAGTATTTATTTTATTATTTATTATGCAAATTTATATAGCCAACCAACTTACACACAGGTGACTCTGGACAGCTCACACTATTATACATCCCTGCATTTTATTTTATCTTATACTATCTTATTTTACTCATTTGTCTTTACTTTATCTTACCTTACTACATTTTATTCAGTTTTATCTCACCAGAGTCTCTTTTACTTCATTTTGCTAATCTCATTTTATTGTATTTTACAGTTGAGCATCTCAAAGCATACTCATAGTTTGAGATGCTCAACTGATTATTCAATAAAGTATTATTGTATCGAGTGCCTTGGACTGAGAGGAGGAGAAAAAACAAGAACGTTTTTATTGGATGAAACTGATGAGATCTCCAAAAAAGAGAGAGAGAAGCTTAAAGAACAAAAGCAATCATGAAACTGATCATGGATTTGGAAGAAGCAATATATCTTAGAAGTAGATAAGCTGTGGCATTCCAGATTTCGCTGAACAATGAGTCCAATTTCTCTAGAAAGCATGGCCCATGGTGAGGGATGCTGGAAACTTTATTTTAGCAACATCAGAAGTGTCACATTCCTTATTCCTCCAGCCTCTTATGATTCACCCCAAATCTCCGAATGCCTTCTTTGTGACTGCTGAATTTTAGATTTCATCTTCTCTATCCAACTTTCTCAAAGGCCATAAACTCTATTTCAGAAGCTGTTAAGTATGACTATAATTTAATCATACGTAACTATATTTAATTGGACACGTTGCTGCTTTTGACTGTGTACTTTTTTTTTTTTTTTTGGCACTCATGTCAGAAGCACCGAAGCTCTTCTGGGTTGAAAAGATCAGCCAGTGAAATCAGCACTGCCCTGGACATGCCCAGTTGGGAGCTCCTTTCAGGTCCCGAGTGTCAGGGCTCCAAATAACAGACCCAATGCCATCAAAACCCTGAGGCTTAGAGTTTCCTCAAAGCATGAATTTTTTAGGAATGTCATACTGGCACAGCTGGTGAAAACCCAACTCTGAAGGACCGAGATTTTCCCCACCCAAATCAAAACCCAAAGTTCTTGCCCCTAGACCACATGCCCGTCATGTGGTCCAACCAGGTCGCAGCCACCATCCAGGCTGGCTTTGATCCAATGACTCTCCAACACATGGTAGAACATCCTTAGCTCCCACAGGAAAACATGTTATTTTGGCTGCACATCCCTCCAGCTGTCTCTACCTCCCCGGGTGGGCTGCTGGAGGTTTGCAAGGGTTTGGGAGAGCCCCTAGCTAAGATTTTGGGCAGTTCAGAGAACCCCCAAATCCCACTTCTGCCTGGTCCTGCCCCGCCCCGCCCCGACCACCCCACACCTCCCAGAAGTCCCCACACAGTCTGTTTTGGATGCAGGTAAGTACAGGGCATGCACAGAGGCTCAGAGAGTGCAAAAAACAGGCCTCCCAGAAGTTGAGGAAGGCCAGAAATGGGCCTGTTTCCAACTTCCAGAGAGCCTCTGGAACGCAGGGAGGCTGTTTTCACCTTCCCAGAGGCTCGAGGAAAGCCTTCAGAGCCCAGGGAGGGCAAAAATGCGCTCCCGATCATGGTGCAAGATGCTGACTAGGCCACACCCACCATGGCCATGCCCACCCAGGAACCGGGCAGAGAACCCATTGCTAAAATTTTTGAAGCCCACTCCTGACTTCACCCTCATATTCCCACAGCTGCATCCAGCCTTGCTGTGGCAGCCCCAAAGATGCTCCCAAAATGGCTTCAGGGCTGATACCTGGAAGAGCTGGAGCGAAGGACAAGAGCTCAACTCCACCTGATGGCAGCTCTCGGGTCTCAAACACGGCCTTGGTAACCTCTTGCCCAACGTTCCAACCACTTGAGCACTTCTTGACTGTGCTCATGAGCGGCTAAGAGTAAGAATAATTGTGTTTACATTAGGTAGTCTCCTTCAAGTTACAAGGCAGATTTGAATTTATTTTTCCCCCAGTGCTTGTGAGACATTTGGGATGAAGATGAACATACCATTTAATCAATCACAACATCTCCTTGGTTGGGACAGAATCACAAGGCTGTTTCGTAGCAATCTTTCTAGTACTGCGTTGGAACTAAATTTCCCTTCATTTTTCACCGTTGGCCATGATAGTTAAGGCAACATTTGGCGACTGTAATTTTTCATGTTGCTGTTTTCTATCTCAGCTTTCTCCATTTCAGTACCCTCCATTTCTCTTCACACAACTTCTCCTATTATCAATCATTGGCTATAGGTCATGGCTAATGGGAACTGTAGTCCCTCATGTCTGAAGACCCTCACGTAGTACAAATATTCTTTATTATCTGACCATCAATCTGAAATAGATTTCAAAGTCTCCAGTCATTTCTCGTTTTATTTAGCATCTTCTCCAGGGATTCTTAACCTATGGCCCATAGACCAATCATGGGTTTGTGGATAGGCTTCAGATTACTCCTAAGCTAATTCTCAACTCATTTTTATTTTCTTAAATTTTCTTCCCCTTAATGTCTATGGCGATTCTTAGTCATCCAGGTCATGGTTATCCCAAAGGTGCTTTTTTCAAGAGGCAACTGGACTTTCTGGTTTTTCTTTGAAGACGTTTCGCTTCTCATCTAAGAAGCTTCTTCAGCTCTGACTGGATAGTGGGGAATGGAAGCATTTATGCTTCTTGCAGACAGCTGGCCATTTGTGTTCTTTTAGCAGGTCATTAAGGTCATCTGGAGGTTTATCTGTGTTCTTAGGGTCACCTGAGTGGTGCAAATTGGTGTGGAGCCTTCTTGGGATTGTTGTTGATGATGATGATGTTGTATTCCTCCATCTCTGTTGAGAGAGGGCTGTTCAATTTTGACATGGATGGCCTCTTTAACCCCTCTTTCAAACCAGCAATCATCTTTGTCTGAAGTATGGACTTTGTTGTCTTCAAAAGAATGGCCTGTGTTTTTTAAATTCAGATGGACCGCCGAATTTAGTCCTGATGTGTTTGTTCTCCCATGTTGTGCCATGTGTTTATGAGGTGGTTGTTTGGTTTCTCCAATGTACAGATTTGCACATGGCTCACTGCATTGTACTGCATATACCACGTTGCTCGGTTTCTGTCTAGATGTTCTCTTCCTCTTACTTTAAAAAAATGCTTCCATGGGGGGAAAAAATAAAAAGAATGTTATTAAGGTATTGCTTCACTTAAATCAAGTATAGGGTAGCATTGGCTGCTGTATTAAATGAAGTAATATGTAATTGTCATCATTGCCATGTTATTGCATTTAGAATAGTTTCCAGTTGATAGAAATCAAAGAACCAATGTACATAGCTAGATTCTACATGCTTCCCCCCAAAAGGTGATTTCTCCTTCATTAGGAACTTATTGAAATGTTAAATATTTCATGAATGAGCAATAATAATTACGGGTTCTGTGAAGTTTAAGACTGTATAAGTGCCGTATAGTATTTCGGCATTTATTAGACTTCAATCCTGCCAACAACAGTGTGACTACTTCACAGTATGTGGCTGATTTGAGGCAGGTCAGAGATGAACATCTTCAGATTCAAAAATTGGCAGAATCGGGACTTCTGCAAATTAGTATGATGTTTTTAGGGGGGAAAGTATGGTTTTTTTCAAAGGAAAAAAATAACAGCTTGAAATCAGAAAACATTTTTAAAAAATGTTTATAAATATTGTACATTAGTTAGATAATATAGAGAAAGTTAGAAACTAATACAGATAGTCCTTGACTTACAACAGTTCTGTCAGGGTTCTGACAATCCACCCCCATTCAAACCATGACTAGATAGATAGATAGATAGATAGATAGATAGATAGATAGATAGATAGATAGATAGATAGATAGATAGATAGATAGATATGTAAGGTAGATAGATAGATAGATGGATGGATAGATAGATAGATAGATAGATAGATAGATAGATAGATAGATAGATAGATAGATAGATAGATAGATAGATAGATAGATAGATAGATAGAAAGAATTCTTTATGGTTGGACACACAAGGAATTTGTCTTGGTGCAAATGCTCTCAGTATACATAAAAAGAAAAGATACATTTGTCAAGAATCATAAGGTACAACACTTAATGATAGTCAGAGGGTACAATAAGCAATCAAATCATACTAGGAAACAGTCAATATAAACCGTAAGGATACAAGCGACAAAGTTACAGTCACATGTGGGAGGAATGGGCAATAAGGAGTGATGAGAAGAATAACTGTAATAGTAGTGCAGATGTTATAAATAGTTGGACAGTGTTGAGGGAATTATTTGTTTAGCAGAGCGATGGTGTTCAGGAAAAAACTGTCCTTGTGTCTAGTTTTTCTGGTGTGCAGTGCTCTATAATATCGTTTTGAGGGTAGAAGTTGAAACAGTTTATGTCTGGGATGTAGGGGTCTGTAAATATTTTCACAGCCCTCTTTTTGACTCATGCAGTATTGACATCCGTGAGGTAGACAAATGTTTCTCTCATTATGTAATATATATATTACCTTCTAGTAGATATAAAAAGAGGTTTGTACAGAGATTCTCTTTTTCTCATCCTAAACAGTCTCGGTTGAATTCCTTGGTAACTGTACAGTAAGCTCTGGTGAAATTCTTCATTTTAGGATCTTGCTTCTTGAACTTTGCCATCCCTGTTTCAATAATATAAAGAGTTTTGGCTAACTGTCAAAAAAAAAAGTTTTAATTTTTAAGTCCCCAACTTCTTCAAATGCTATCATCTATTGCATCTTTTTATTGCTTCCACTTTATTTTTAGTCGTGATCCTTTTCCTTAACAATCACTGAATCAGCAAGATGGGCAGCATAGAACTTAGTACTGATTAAAACAATCAATCAATCAGCTATCAATCACCAGCACTTGCATCAAATTTATGCTTCAGAAAGGTAAAGGTTCCCCTTGCACGTACGTGCTAGTCGTTTCAATTATTTGTTTAGCAGAGTGATGGCATTCAGGAAAAAACTGTTCTTGTGTTTAATTGTTCTGGTGTGCAGTGCTCTACGACATCATTTTGAGGGAAGGAGCTGAAACGGTTTATGTCCGGGATGTGAGGGGTCTGTAAATATTTTCACAGCTCTCTTTTTGACTCCTGCAGTATACAGGTCCCCGATGGAAGGCAGGTTGGTAGTAATTGTTTTTTCTGCAGTCCTAATTATCCTCTGAAGTCTGTGTCTGTACTGTTGGGTTGCAGAACCAAACCAGGCAGTTATAGAGGTGCATCTAGCCACATCTCTCAGAGTTTAAAAAAACCATTTATTAGGAGTGAACATGCCAGCGTTATCTGGATGCAGCCAACTCTCAGACACAGCATTCATCTCACCCTTGACCCTGGTCTTCCCCCACCCCCTGGATGCATATTCTCCAATGGGACACATCCATAGCCAAGAGTTCATCAATTATGCTCTCCAGTAACAATCTTGCGTGCCAGAAGCTTCGACCACCTAGCAATTTTCTATGAAAATATTTAAGGTAAGCATTGCTTCCCCCACTCCCTTTCTGCTGACAACTCTAAAAGACCAGAGAAATATTTTTGAGTTGACAAGTTCATTTAGTGACCATTCAAAGTGACAACGGCACTGAAAAAAGTGACTTATGACTATTTTTCACAGTTACAAACTTTGCAGCATCCCCGTGGTCATGTGATCAAAATTTAATGCTTGGCAACTGGTTCATATTTATGACCATTGCTGTGTTCCCAGGTCATGTACATCCCCTTTTACAACCTTCTGACAAGAAAAGCCATTGGAGAAGACAGTTCACTTAACAACTGTGTTATTAATTACCAACTGCAGTGATCCACTTAACAATGGTGGCAAGAAATGTCGTAAAATGGGGCAAAACTCGCTTATCAAATTCTCACTCAACAACATATATTTTGGGCTCAGTTGTGGTCATAAGTCAAGGACAACCTGTACCTGTAATGTCTCTTCTCTTTCTCCTTGTTTTCCACCAATTTAGTATGAGTGTTTTGCAATTTTAAACTGAAGTAACCTAACATATGCATATTTTTCCTCATCACGTAGGAGTTTATTAGAAAAAGTCTAAAATTTCAAAGAAGAGGCTGAGCACCGAAAACTTTTTAAGAGCCAAGGTATCATTTCTTTCAAAAGCTTTGGTAAGACAATGATCAAGGAAGCATATATAGAAAAGACCACTCAATCTGATTTTGACACACAAAGAATCTTTTCAAAAACTGAGAAGTGAATGACACGGATAAAACACACAAAGAAAATTAAATTCAGAAACCATTCATGAGTGAACATTTCTTATATTAAATATGAAATTGTATTTCAAATGTAATAGATTAGTCTCATAATTACCAGTGATTACTGAAATATTACACTAATGGCATGCAAATTAGAGGTACTCTCTTATTAGATATGATCATTATAAGAAAAAATGTACTCTATTAAATTGATGTCAAATTTTAAAAGTGCCTAAATAGCACTGTATGCATCCCAATCCTTCAATATCCAATATGAATTTTAGTTCATCTACACCAGTTACTGCATATGGATTTTAGACTTCATTCCAGGGTAACTCTTGACCCATGGAATCTAAAATAAAACCGCTATCAATACTTTATTGTCTTTATAAAAGAAATACTGGAAACTGTCCAACTGCATTCATATAACAACATATAGTCTTACTGAATGTTCAAATTATTATCTTTGCTGTTCAGCTAACCATGCAGAAAGATAGAGCATTGTAGTTGTCTAATCTTGAATACTCACCCTAGTCCTAAAATTCTAAATGCTATTTTTTAGCAAATCTAAGGACAGAGAACAGGTCCCATGAAATGGGCAGGAGCTGAACCAACAGTGGGATCCTACCTGTTCAGTGATTGCACTCACACACCTAATGCACATGCACCTAATGCACGCACAGCTTTCTACACGGCAGCTTTCCACACTGCAGGACCAATCAGCTGAGAGGAGAAAGAAGACAAAAATTCAGGGATGGGTGGGAGGGCCGACCCTATGCCTTTCTCTTTTTTCCCTCTCTCAGCTGATTGTCGGAGGCTTTTTGTTTTACTACCAGTTCAGCTGAACCGGTCCGAACCACTAGCAAACCACCGCTGAGCTGAACTGAAGAAAGATATATTTAATCTACATTACAGTGAGGCAGGTTAAGAATCGATAATGGAGACACAAGCTTGCATTCACCAAAAAGGAAAGAAAATATGAAAAGGGGTATATCTGTAAGAAAGGATATTCAATCAAATATTTACAGCAGGGGTGTCCAACTTTGGGAACTCTTAGACCTGTGGACTTCAACTTCCAGGATTCTCCAGCCAGCGTGGAATTCTGGGAATTGAAGCCCACAGGTCTCAATGTTGACTAGGTTGGACATCCTTGGTTTACAGTATGGGTTTTTTTGGGGGGGAGGCAGACCGCAGATTGAAGAGATCTGAAAAAGTAGTAAATAGTTGCTAGAAAGAAAGTGTTTCTTTCATAGTTTGCACATTTGCATGATTGGCTAAATGGAAGCAAATAGGTTAGCTTAGGGAGACACACAGGCCATGGGATGACCAAATATAAGATATCATTTTGTTCAACTTTACATTTTTCCAATCTTCAATTGGAAGAAGGAGCTTAAGTTGGAATGCTGGAGCTAAGCTTCAGATTGATTAGTGAACCAGGGAGCGGGGGAGTAGTTCCGTTGGCTTCTGTTGGAGGAAACTGGAGAAGGGTAGAGTCAGGCTGGGCAAAACAGGGAAGAGGTAGAACAAGGGCAAGTGGGTTCAGAGGAACACACAGGCCCACCCCCTCTTCATCCTAGGGCACGCAGGGAAGAACGGAGAAGAGAGCAATGTGGGTTGCATGGCTGACGAGGGAGGAGAGGGCCCTGATTCCCTTCATAAGGCACACCTGGGGGGGAGCTTAAAGGAAAGGCAGTTGCAAGCTGCATTTTCCAGGAACAAACATTGAGTTTATCTAATGTTGGCTGCTGTTATCTGCGTTCCTGGGATCCTCCCAACTGGTTTGATTTACTGCTGTGTTACTTCACTTCTGGAACTCCTTATCATACCCTGCTGGATTTATTGCCTTATCTTGGTTTATTGGATTTATAATTTAAAGTTTTCTGTTTACAGCATTTTGGACTGGAATATCTGCAGCCAAAGGCTGTTGCAGGTTTCTGGGAGAGTTTTTCTCCGAACCAGAAGGTAACCAGGAATTGGGGCAAAGTTGGAACTAATAAAGGGACCTCTACTTATTATCTGGCTGGGTTGTCTTTGTGCCATGTCCTGGATCATCACACCTTAGATTTTAAATTGGTCTTCCATACATGCACATCTCCATCTATAGATGCAATCAGACAAATTTTACATCAGTCCTTACAATATTCAGAGCCAGCCCAATCTGGAATGGCACCTCGATTGGGTCTTGGACTCTGAACCTGCAGCTCACAGAAATTTAAATGTCCTAGTGGACCATCACTTAAGTATGAGCCAGCAATGTGTTTCTGCAGCCAAAAAAGCCAATGCAATCTTGGAGTGCATCAACAGAGATATAACATCAAGATCATGAGAAGTGATAATGCTGCTTTAGAAGGCAATAGCAAAGCCACACTATGATACACTGGCACAAAGCCGAAAGCACCAGCCTGAGGATGGCAAGTGGGACCTCGCCGAAATGTCGCCAAGATACACTTAATCTTACACGGGAAAAGACCCGAACACACCTAGACCTACACACACACACACACACACACACACACACACATATGCTGAGACCTTAGAAAGTGTGCAGAGAACAGAAACAAAGATAATAACAATAGCACTTAGACTTATATACCCTTCATAGTGTTTTACAGCCCTCTCTAAGAAGTATGTTAGCATACTGCCTCCAACAATCTGGGTCCTCATTTTATTGACCTCAGAAGGACAAAAGGCTGAGTCAACCCTGAGCCACTCAGAATCAAACTCTTGGAGTGAGCAGTGAGTTAGCTTGAAGTACGTACTGTATTCTAACCACAGCACCACTGTGGCTCTTAATAAAGGGTCTGGAGAGTAAATCATATGATGAACAGTTGAGGGACATAGGTATATCTAGCACAGGGGTGTCAAACTCAATTTCATTGAGGGCTGCCTCAGGGTTATGTTTGACCTCGAGGGCCCAGAGTGAGCATGGCCAGGGTGGACGTGGCCAGGGTGGCGTGGCCAGTTCAACGCCACTCGTTTCAGGGGTGCCTGTGGAAGCCCTAGCGCTCTACCAGAAAAAAATGGGCTCCTGAGCTCTGTTTTTGGCTTTGATAGCCTCCTGCAACTCTCTGCCAGCAAAAACAGAACTTGGGAGGGCCACATGGCATTCCCAAGCTCCATTTTCACTGGCAGAGGCACTGCGGGCTGGTCCTTCACGGGCCAGATCGAAGCATCCCACAGGCCGGATTCAACCTGCGGGCCTTGAGTTTGACTCTTGGTCTAGTGTATCAAAGAAAAGAATTAGGGGAAACATGATAACTATCTTCTAGTACCTGAGGGGCTGTCACAGAGAAGAGAGGTCCAACTTGGTCTCCAAAGCACCAGAAGGTAGGACAAGAAGTAATGAGTCAAAGCTTGTTAAAAAAGAGACCCAACCTTACTAGAAGTAAGGAGAAATTTTCTGATGGTGAGAACAATTTATGCACTCACATACAATGACATCCACAAATCTGGAGCATTCTGACTTCACAATGCAAACCCCGCCCTTCATATACATACATGCTATGTCCCAACACATGCAAAAAAATAGACTGAATTTGCATCACAATGTTGTGGTGCACACTTTGTCCTCTACAATATTTCTTTTTTCCTTCTCCCTGGACATCCATGGCTGCATTGCAATCTAAGATAAACAGCCTGTTAAGCTGACAGTTTAAAATTAAGCACTCAATCCTTACTGGAGCATACCCCAAATGCACAAAAGAAAAGGTAAAATGCAATATGTTCTAAAATACAGTGTCAGCAAAAAAAAATCCCCAGAAATTTTAATATAGCTTCTGTATCTAAAGTTCCAGCCATAGGTAAATTGACCCATAAACCAGAGAGATGCTAAATAACTGAACAGGAAGTTTGCTGATTTTAGAAAACAAGTGAAGGATTGAATGTGAGGAAAATAAATTCCATTACAGTCAGTGGCCTCAGCTGAAAGGAAGATGCCAATCTTGGTGTGGGATAATTTTAAAACAAATCATCCTTTTTGCTTTCATATAAGTTATATAATTTAAGAAGACGGTGGGGCTATAACACTTAGATATAACATTCCCAAAATGAAGCTTGTTCTGCTGCTTAAAGCAAATTTGTACAAGGAAAAAATCAAGAGATTGGCCTTCTCTGACCTCAGATCTGACCACTTTTGACCTCCATTCAATCACTATTAGGGCCACAAAACTTTTTTTTTTCTTAGACTAGTAGAAGTCTGTAGAAATTCTCAGTCATCCAGGTCATGATTATCCCAAAGGTGCTTTTTCAAGAAGCAACTAGACTTTCTTGTTTTTTCTTTTAAGACAGATAACAGAAAACAGATAATCAGAGTTGGAAGGGACCTTGTAGGTCATCTAGTCCAACCCCCCACCCAAGCGGGAGACCCTACACCAGGGGTGGGTAACTATTATGAATTATGGACTTCAACTCCCAGAATTCCTGAGCAAGCCTAGCTCAGGAATTCTGGGAGTTGAAGTCCATAATTCATAAAAGGGCCATAGTTGCCCACCCCTGCCCTACACCATTTCTGACAAATGGAAGTCCAAGATGTTTCACTTCTCATCCAAGTAGCTTTTTCAGCTCTGACAGGATAGTGAAGCTTTCTGAAAAGGCACCTTTGGGACTTGGACTAGTAGCTTACTAGAAGCTTCAATTTCAAATTATAATTAAAAAAACTACAGCACTGATGGGGTGTAACAGATGTCCTTCCAGATGTGGACACATTACAAATCCAAGAAGTTCTAGCCAATACTAGAGGATGTTGCTTAGACAATACTTCAGTAACATCTGGAGGGTCACAGTTTCCCCACATTGGGAATATATACATTTTTCAGTCGAGGAAAATTGTGAACTTTTTCGTCTGGAGCAACAGATGGTGTTACCTACAAGTTAAGAGAATAAACTATGATCCCAGACAATGGCTTAAATATAATTTTACATACAAATTAGTGCCAAGTCGCTATCTTTCAAACTCTTATCTGTAATGCTGAGTTAATCAAACACGCACGAAAAGTGTCAGAACAGTTCATTTGAAATTAAACCTTTCATTTAGAGAGGTCCTGATTTGAGCCCATCTAAAAATATTTTGAGCAGAAGAGAGAAGCACAATAAGACCAGTTCCTAAGGGCAATTACATGCATCTTCTATGGGGAAGAAATATAAAAGAAGTCCAAGAACATCTTTTCAAACAGATTCAGCATACATCCTAGGCCAAACATTTGCTAAGATCGTTATAATCACACAAAGTTGTAAGAAAATATTGCAAGATTCCTTAACATGCATATTAAGTATGCTTCCGCTAAACTTCATTGTCTTGGGGAAGAAGAGGAAAACAAAATGGCGGTCCCAGCGTTATGATTACAGCATTGCTTTTTCTACATGTATTAAGATATCCAAAAAGAGAATATTTATAGCTCAGAGTTGAACTTTCGAGTCCTTGGTGCTCTGTGAGCTTGGTGGTTTTCTTGCAAATGTTTAATTATCTAATTATGTTACATCAGAGCAGTACTAGTATGTGTCAACATCCTATGCAAGAGCCAAGGTTTCATTCATATCACTGGGACTGCCATCTTGCTTCTTGAGGCAGTTGCTGACTATAACCATAATTTTTTAAAAAAGCCAACACTGAATAAACTAAGAACTACTTTGAAGACCTCTAAGGTACCTTCCAACTCTATTATTCTGTAAGCTTACAAACACGAGATTGAAACCTCAATGCTAATCCATAACGCCAAAGATTAACTGTTTACAACAGAGAACAGAAACAACCGTGCTGTCCAACAGTTAACTGAATTCTTGAACGAGAGTCACAGATTTCCTGATATTGAAGAACTGCACAGCCCATCAACCCAAGCTCAATTACCCATTCACTCCAGTTGCATCCTTGGACTTTTTCCATTAATGACTAGAACTTGCTAGATCTTCCATTTGTGTCTGAAATATTGTGGCTAGGAATGGATCATTATGATTTTAAGTACTGGGGTTTTGGCCTCCTCTTGTGATGGGGCTGGATGACAATCTGACTTGCTTCATTCTATGCTTGTGAGTCTTGAAAACACAGAGGTCTTCAGTTAGATATATGTGACCCTAATCCCTGGATTGGTTTCTCCTCCGACAAATAGAAAGAAAGATCGTCAAGTATTTGAAATGCAGTGCAGGGAATTGACTGGCAAAGGACAAAACTCATTTCATTCCCTAAGGTCAACTTTCAAGGGGATGAAGTAGCAGATGTTGAAGACAAGGGAACAATTAAAAAGATTACCTTCTCTCATGCAAGTATGATGAGCTCTGTTCTCCTAAGCTGATCATTTTGTTCAAACTTATTTTCTGACAGCATTCTTTTCCTCTCTATAGTATGAGTCATTTTTAACTTCCAGGAAAGACCCAATAGTTTTGTTCAATCAACGCTCAGTTTCACTTGTGCCTACTGAAGCCCAACTACACAATATCACTTATCTTTGCTCTCTTAATATTCTCATTATTCATGTAGGAAAGGTTTAAAATAATTTCCTTTTCCTTGGAATGATGTATGATCCAGTAGAAATTATGTCAGAGATGTGTAGTTCAAAATCAGTTCCACCACACCCAGATGTTCCCCTGACTAACCAGATCCCATAATTTCTATACATAAAAGTGAAATGCCACTCATGCATCATCACAAAATCTCCAGAACCGTAAAGCCTACAAATTTGAAATTTGGCACGTATGTTCCTCTTGGCTTCTAGGTGCTCACTAAGAAAGGATTTTTCAAAATGACTTATCAGAGCATTAATATTTCCTATGTTATTATTAACATGCTCTGATGCTAAGGAGTTCTACTCCTCCTCCCCACCTGAAAGAAATCTGTTCCAAATGCAAAACACAAGCAGAGGTGAGGAGTTTCAGTTTTAGTTTCACAGCAGCAACCAGTTTTAGTACAGAACAGTTGAGCTAAGCCACGCTCAGGCTCCTTGCTGTCTCCTTCTTTCTCACACAGCAGATACTGCTTCAGTTTCCAAACAGCCCTCAACTCTCTCACACACTGACAGGACACTAGCCAGATGAATACCAATGGATGCTCGTAGGCAGAGGCACAATTTTTCCCCTTATTTTCCTCCCCCAAAACTAAGCCCGCTCACATAGTTTCGTAGCAAAGCACATGTATTGAGCTAGTACATAATATTTAAAGATGTCCATAAGCTTAATTTGATCTCCTCAAAATGATATGATGGTGCACAGTGTTGGTCACAATGAAATCTCAGAAGTTCCTCTTTTGGGCGTAACAGATTAAAAATTATAATCAGATTGTGATTATGTCAACAGCAAATTTTTACCAATGTAACAAATGAACTTGGCTCCCTTTTAAAGTAATTGAATCATTTTGATTGCCTAAAATGTAGTCCAGGGTTATAATAAGCAATTGTGAAGGACCCGAGACTGTAGGGATTTCTAGAGACTTTAAATAATTTCAAGAAGGCCTTTTTTTCTTGTTAATTTCAAAAAAAATGTTTATCTTTTAAAGCTTTCAGGCACACAAGTGTCTGTAATAAGTACAAGGCTATGCACTGTTTCAGATTCAAAAGCAAAAGGATGCTTCAAGAGTAAAAGGAGCAAATTGAAAACCCTTATACTAAACACTTATCTTCCAGGGGTTGAACAAGAGGGCAACGCTGGATCAAAGAGGAACTTGATTTAGTAGTAAAAATATGATTTTAAAAAATAGAAATAACAGGAAGAGTATAAGACATAAAAGCAACATCTTGGGGGTCATAAAAATGCTGCAGAATGTAATGAAGATAGCTTGGCTGAAGATATCAAGTCCTCCAGACATTCTCTGTTTTGAAACCAAATAAAATTATAGATAGTATTCAGTTTATTTACTCCGAACTAGCTTTTTTTCCCTTTAAATTAACTTGTTGTTTTGCCCCTATTGACTCCACATTTTAAGATCAATTGATGGATTGATTGATGGATTAATTATGTGATGACCCGGAGTGTGGCACAAAGGCAACACAGTCACATAAGTAAGAAAAGTCCCTTTAATACCTCCAACTTTGTCCCCAATGTCCAGTTACTTCGGCTGGAGAAAAATCAGTCTTTAAGTGGAGGAAATTCAGTCTGAAAACAAAGTACATATAAACTGTAAATAAAAATCAAACCATGCTGCAGCAATTAACTGGACAGGGCACGATAAGGAATTGCAGACTTCAAAGGCTAACAAAACAAACAGAGTTGGGAAGATGCCAGAAACACAGATAAACCTCGACAAAACAAGATAATACATGATTTGTTTCCAACAAGTTGCTGTGCACAAACTCCCCTTTTAAACACTGTGTTCCCAGCTGCAGCTGATGAAGGGAATCAGGGCCCTTTCCTCCTCCATAAGCCACACAACTCATGTTGCTCCCTTCTCCATTCCTCCCTGATGCCCTAGGATGAAGAAGAAGTGAGCCTGGATCTTCCTCTGAATTCCCTCTGCCTTGCTCTACCTCTCCCCTGCTCTGCCCAGCCAGACTGTGCCTTTCCCCAGTTTCTTCCACAGCCAATGGAGCCACACTCCCAGTCCCAGTCAGCTGCTTGGCCTCCCCCTCAGAATCAGATTCCAACAGGGGCATGACAAATTTAGACATCCAAGGATTTCAGAAAACATGGTGGTAAATGCCTAGGATTTCTGAGGTATAGAAAAATAAGATTATTAAAATAAGATTATAAAATGTCATGGAGTCTTAGTAGGCTTGTTTGGTGATGATTTTATATTTAAAAAGTGCCATAATTTGGCAGTTTGTGTGTAATTTCAACAGTGTGACTTTAATGAGCTGAAGAAAATGGTTACCTTAGAACAGGGGTGTCAAACTCACGGCATCACAGCAGCGTCACATGACATATTGGGAGTTTTTTTCCCCTTCACTAAAATGGGTGTGGGCATGGCCAGTGCATGATGCATCTGGCCCTTGGAAGAATGCCTTAGAAGAATGCCCCAAGAAACAGGGAGTATAGGACCTATTGGTTTCAAGTTGATAATCCTTAAGTTATGTAAAACTCTTTAAATATAAAGTTTAAAAATTAGATTCAGTGACTTACTCACATTATTTTCTTTAGTTCAAGGACACATTTTGAAAAACCAGTGGTTCTGAACTCAGGCAGGAATCTGAATGAATCGTGTTCAGAAAAGATTCCCACTGGAATCTCTGATCAAAATTTCTGTAGGTCTGCCTTCAAGAATTTTCAATCTTTATCCAGCTCACAAAGCACATTTTTAATGTTCCTATTTTTAGCTGTACACATGGTGGGTTGTGCTTTTGTTATTCAAGGCTTTTGCCATGAGAGTTGATGGATTTAATATGGTATAGTGATGTCTATTCAGCTTCTTGTTCTGTCCAGGAGGAAAAACAAAAGAGAATATTGAGTAATTTTTTTAAAAAAATAGATAATATTGTTTTTCAAATGTAGCCAGGAAAAAGCAAGCATGTAGGCATTCTTCTCAAAATGACCAGAATGGTATTTTTGTATGTAACATTTTTATTTGATATTAAACAACACATAACTCATTGGAACATCATTTCAAAGATAATTTCTTGCTGAAAGAGAAAAACAGAATTACTAAGGGCAGGCAAAAAAGCAGCAATGGGAATGACTGCTGTGTTCCCTTTAATTTTCCTCATAGGTTGGTAAAATGAGGACTCAGATTGTTGGAGACAATATGCTGACTCAGTTTATAAACTGTTCAGAGAATGCTTTAAAGCACTAAGGAGCAGAATATAAGCCTAAGTGCTATTGAAATTAGAATCAGAATAGAGCTGGAAGGGACCTTGGAGTAGGGGGTGGGTGGGCTGCCACCGGTTCACCCTGGTTCGAGAGACCTGGTTGTTAATTTTACGGCTGGTTCAGCGAACTGGCAAATCCCATCCCTGGCTAGCCCCACCCACCCTGCCCTGTTCCACCCAGTATTCCCCACGTGGCCCATTTTGGATATAGTGCAGGGCACACACAGAGGCTCAGGGAGGGCAAAAAACCTCCTGGAGGCTCTGGAAGGCTGGAAATGGGCCTGTTTTGGGCCTCCAGAGAGCCTCTGGAGCCTGGAGAAACTGTTTTCGCCTTCCTGGAGGCTCAAGGAAAGCATCCAGAGCCCAGGGAGGGCGAAACATGGGTCTTCAAGAAGTTCCAGAAGGCCAGAGCCCAGGAAAGCTGTTTTCACCCTCCCAGAGGCTCAAGAAAAACCTCTGGAGCCCAGGGAGAGCAAAAATGCCCCCCTACAGCCCATTTTCACTCCCAGGTCAGGGCAGTGCAAGAGTTGACTAGGCCATGCGCACCATGGCCATGCCCACCCAGCAACCAGGCAGAGAATTGGTTGCTAAATTTTTGAAGCCCACTCCTGCCTTGGAGGTCTTCTAGTGCAGCCGCCTGCTTAAGCCAGAGGTCCTATACCATTTCAGACAAGTGATTCTTACAAGTGACTCTTCCGTCTCTTCTTAAAAACCTCCCATGATAAAGCACCCGCAACTTCTGAAGGCAAGCTATTTATAAACATTGCTATTTATATATCTAGCTCAACCTTCTATTTATTTTATCTCTATCTCACATTCCAGTACCAATCTTCTGATATTTCTCAGAAGTCTGGCTATTTTTAAAGATGGCCAGATATCACTTGTATTACCAAAAAAGCTGTACCCCTTCCTTGTCTTTAACCAACATATGTTTTAGAACTCTCTTCAAGCATGTTAATTAATAGGACCGACATATCTGAACAGAAAGTTTAATCACATCTTTCTGCCCCTGAGCAATAATCTTTTTAGTTATCGATAATAAGAACACCATAATTAAGAGCACATTATGAACATTCACTAAAATGTTTGTCGATGGAGGCATGTTAGAGACAGAGGTGGTATTCAGCCAGTTCTGATAGGTTCTGGAGAACTGGTAGCAGAAATTTTGAGTAGTTCAGAGAACCGGTAAATACCACCTCTGACTGTCCCTGTCCCCATCTATTCTCTGCCTCTTGAGTCCCAGCTGATCAGAGTCCCAGCTGATTGACTGGGTCTTCTTTTGTAGCCCTGCAAAGGAGAACAGAGCTGGAAAGCAGGTTAGTGGGGTGGGGAGGGAATGACGATTTTGCAGTATCCTTCCCCTGCCACGCCTACCAAGCCATGCCCATCAAGCCACGCCACACCCGCCAAGCCATGCCCACAGAACTGGTAGTAAAAAAAATGAATACCGCCACTGGTTAGAGAGGAAGAAAGATGACCTTTGCAGAAGTATACAAGACCCTGAGAAAGAAGATAATATTTGGATATAGCTCAGAAAGACATCTTCTTGCTTCACTGGGATATAAAAATTGTCAGCAGCAAACCACAATCAGACTTCCAAGTTTCTGTTATTATAGCCAATTTCAAAGTACTTTTCGCTTTCCTGCAGTTTTTATTTCATGATCTGGTTTACTGAACAGCATATCCGCCCAGCATCCCTTCTCTTCTCCCAAAATACTCTCTGATAGTTTATACCTGACCTTGCTTTTGATTTTCTTAATAGGAGTCACCTTGAGTTATGGGATGCCTTTGAGGTTACAAAGGTTATTCTTAAGGCCAAAGCTGTTCATTATCACATGCTGGATTACCCCTCCTTTTTTTTAATTAAAGGAATCCTTAAAAATCAAATGTGCTAGGAACCTAATGGACCTCAAGAAAAAAATATCAGCAAATGAATTGAAATGCATGAACATCAATTTCAAAATGCAGGTAGTAAGGTATAAATTTATTTTTAATACGCTGTGTTGAAGATTATTTTTTATAACATTAAAAAGAGAAATGCAAAATATAAAGGAAGAGTTAGAAAAGGGAAAAGGAAAAAAGTGTTAAAAGCAATACAAAGAGGAAAAAAATAGAAAAAGAAAATAGAAAGATACCTATGAAAGCAGCTTCTGGTTATTTTTACAGCATTATAAACACATTTAAAATGTGGGACATCCCTCCCCTGTCAGGTTGGCCCTGATCCTCCTGACCTTTCTGAAAATCCTAAAGACCTGGTTCTGCCAGTTAGCTTGGGGCTCCAATGGGGGAGTATTGCCATGGAGGTAGTTGGTCAGTTAACAATGAGCCCATCCATCCTGCTCCCACCCACTCCCATCTTTTAATTGGGCTGTGAAGTTCTGGATTTTATGCTAGCTTATTTAAGTGGTTTACAGAGTCAGCATAATGCCCCCAACAATCTGGATCCTCATTTAACCAACCACAGAAGGATAGAAAGCTGAGTGAACCTTGAGACAGTAAGACTCAAACTGCCGAACAGCTGGCAGTCGGCAGTCAGCAGAAGTAGCCTGCAGAACTGCATTCTAACCAATGTGCCACCACTGATTACTCCATTAACCCTGACTGTCAGCTTTCCAGCTGACAAGCTGATAAGCTCAGCATCTTCAACCGCCAACCCATCATGTCCCCTTTTGTCTTATATCTCTATTTAAATCTTAAAGTGCCAGAAAGAACAATAGCAATGAAGCATCCTTCTCTTGTTCCTTTCTGTATTTCACATGGTTTAATTAATTCACCATTTACAATAATTGTGCCACTTGAAAAGTATATTATCAATTTCACTCATGTGATAAAATTCTTTCCAAAGTCCAAGAGTTCCAGAAAAAAAAAACTTGAACAAAAATTCAAATTGTCAAAGGCAATCTTTCAATAATTGGGTGTTATGAATGAGCTGAAGTTAATAATACTTTCTTTAAATATATGTAGTAGTGGCCCATTTGTTAATGCCAAAGGAAAAAAACCCAGTAGGATATATTATTATTTAGAAACACTGAAGAAGAACTTTTTCAGAGCTACATCAGTGGTCTGAAAGCTATAAAAGAATTTCCATTTCTATCAGAGGAATTCATATAAACTGCATAATTCACTGTGGCCAGAAAATTGCTTGAAAGGTCTGGTTTATTCCTGATACAGGAAAGTATGCCATTTTCTAATAGCTGCAGAAAATCCCAATTTTAGAGTAAATTATGGTGAACAAAAGATAGATTAAGCTCTTCACAACAAATATTTCCTTCAGTTCGTAGTTTGTTCCTGATGTTTGATACTTAAAACACCTTTTAAATGGATGTTGGCAATGATAATGAAGATATGACTGTAAAGTTATGAAGTGGCTTTCTGGCCTATTATTTAATTATCTTTTAACTCCCTACCTTTAAGTGGTCAACTGAATTTATTTTTCATCTATTTTTTTCCCCTTAGACTAGGATGGATATCAACAATCTAGTCCACTTTCAAACAGAACTCACTGGGTGACTGGGCCAATTATTGCCTCTCAATTTTATTTACTTCACAGTGTTTTCCTGGAGATAAAATGTTGAAAGAGTTGAGCTCAGGAAAAAATGAGATATAAATTTGACAAATAATAAATATAGTCAATCCTCATTATTCACAGATTCTGTATCTGCATATTTGCCTACTCGTAATATTTTATTTTTTATTTTTTTTATTTTATTTTATTTATTTGTCAATTGTTTACAAGATAATAAGTATAAGCGTATACATAGTTATGAATACATGAAATGGGTACATATAAGAAAAATAAAAGAAAAATAAAAGAAACAATAGGACAGGGACGGTAGGCACGTTGGTGTGCTTATGCACGCCCCCTACAGACCTCTTAGGAAAGGGGTGAGGTCAATAGTAGACAGTCTAAGGTTAAAGTTTTTGGGGTTTGGCGAAGAAACTATAGAGTCGGGTAGAGTATTCCAGACATTGACCACTCTGTTGCTGAAGTCGTATTTCCTGCAATCAAGCTTGGTGCGGTTAACCTTGAGTTTGTATCTGTTGTGTGCTCTTGTGTTGTTATGGTTGAAGCTGAAGTATTCATTGACAGGTAGGACATTGCAATGTATGATTTTATATACCATGCTTAAATCAGACCGAAGACGGCGTAATTCAAGGTTTTCTAGTTCTAGAATTTCAAGTCTGGTGACATAAGGTATTCTACAACGAGTAGGGGAGTGGAGAACTCTTCTTGTGAAATATTTCTGGACTTTCTCAATTGTGCTAATATCAGATACGTAATGTGGGTTCCAGACTGATGAGCTGTATTCGAGTATTGGTCTAGCAAATGTTTTGTATGCTCTAGTTAGTAGTGTGATATTACCAGAGAAAAAGCTACGTAAGATTAGGTTAACAACTCTTAATGCCTTTTTGGCTATGTAGTTGCAGTGGGCTCTAGCACTTAGATCATTAGAGGTGAGTATTCCAAGGTCTTTTGCAGAGCTTGGATCATCAACAAGATCTTGACTATTCAGCCTGTATTTTATTTTCTGATTTTTTTTGCCAATATGTAAGACAGAGCATTTATTTGTTGAGATTTGAAGTTGCCATTTGTTTGACCATTCTGATACACAGTCAAGATCTTTTTGAAGGGTAGCAGTATTGTCTGTGGTATTGAACAGCTTTACATCATCAGTGAAAAGAACGCAGTTGCTCTTAATATGATCACAGAGGTCATTTATGTAGAGTATGAAGAGAGTTGGTCCTAGTACACTGCCTTGGGGGACACCACTATTGACAGGTACAGAATTTGATAGGATGCTCCCAATTTTGACCATTTGTTGTCTGTTTGACAGGAATGCTTCTATCCAGTTATGCAGTTGTCCAGAGATACCATAGGATTTTATTTTAAGGAGTAGTTTGTCATGTACCACTGAATCAAAGGCTTTACAGAAGTCTATGTAGATTGCATCTATTGTTTTGCCCTGATCAAGTTGTGTAGTCCATATGTTTTTGCAGTGTAAGAGTTGCAGATTACAGGATAGTTTTTTTCTGAAACCAAATTGTTTATTGGAGAGTAGGTTGTTTGTCTCTAAGTGGAGGATGATGGATTGGTTAATAATTGATTCCATGACTTTACAGGTGATGCAGCATAAGGAGATTGGTCTGTAATTTTCAACTAGGCAATGGTCTCCCTTTTTGAAGATGGGGATGACTGTGGCTTGTGACCATAGGTTAGGCAAGGAACTGGTCCTGAAAGATTTTTCAAAGATTATGCTTAGAGGTTTGGCTATGGCAGTGGATAGCTTTTTTAAGAAATAGGCACATATTCCATCCGGTCCAATAGATAGAGATGGTTTTAGATTGCGTAGTGCTTTTTCAACATTGTCTTCTGTAAAATCGATATGTATTAGATCATTGTAGTTATCTGTGGTTCGGCTAGGAAATACTGGGCATGATCCATTGCTGTTTACAAATACTGAGCCAAAAAATGTGTTAAAGATGTTGGCTTTAATGGTGTCGTCGTTGCAGTCTTTACCATTAGGTCCTATCAGGGGTGGGATGGACCTTGAATCTTTTAGTTTGTTGTTTACAAAATTGTAAAAAGCGTGGGTGGAATTGGTGCTTAGAAGGTTTTCCTCTTGTTTAATGTGATAATTGGTGCATTCGGTCTTTATTTGGTGGCATAAATTTTTGTATCGGCTTTTGAAATTGGCAACGTGACCAGATTTGTTTTTCCGCCAGAGTGATCTCTTTTTGGATTGAAGTTTCCTTATTGTTATGGGCAATCTGTTTTTTTGTTTTGTTTTGGGAGTTGTTGTTGGTACATATAGTTTGATGACTCTTTTGACTTCAAGTAAAAATATGTTGTAATGGTCTTCAACAGTATTGCATCCAGTGAATAGAGATTGCCAATCAAGGGATGAGAGATCGTTGTTTATAAGATCATAGTTGCCTTTTTTGAAATTATAATTGGGGATCACATCATTGTGGTGGTTTTTGTGTGGACGTATGTTGAGACAAAAGTCAATTATATTATGGTCACTGCTGGAAAAGGGTTCTTTAGTTTGTATTCCGTAAATTAAATTCAAACTATTGCAGAAGATGAGATCGAGGCAGTTGTTGAGTCTAGTGTTGTTGGTTACTAGTTGTTCCAGTCCCAGATTTGTAACAGCATTGTAAAAGGTTGCATGTATGGTTTCAGTTGTACATTCATTTAGGGTCCAGTCAATATGAGGCAGATTGAAATCACCAAGAAAGATAAAAGGGTATGGGCAGGATGCTGCCCATGTTAGTAGTGTATTTAGCTTGTTTACATGTTCGATGTCATAATCAGGTGCTCTGTAACATAGTAAGAATCGAATTGTGATATTTAAGGATAGTTCACAGATAATGGTCTCAGGAAGAGCAAGCTCCTGGGTAACTTGGATATTTTTTAGATGTAAGGACTTTTTATAGAAGATAGCAACACCACCTCCTCTACGAATTTCACTTGCAACCAGTTTAAATCAATGCTTTCATGGTCATTTATGGACCAGTGCAGAGTGGCAAAAAATTTGAGCAATCTGATACACACTGTGATGACCTGGGGCATAGCACAAAGGCAACCCAGTTACACAAGTAAGAAGAGTCCCTTTAATACCTCCAACTTTGTCCCCAGTGTCCAGGTTACCTTCGGCTGGAGAAAAAAACTCTCCCAAGAACAGTCTTTAAGTGGAGGAAATTCAATCCGAAAACAAAGTACATACAAGCTGTAAAGAAAAATCCACACAAACCACACTGCAGTAATTAACTTGACAGGGCAGGAGAAGGAATTGCAGATTTGAAAGCACAGCAAAACACACACAGTTGGGAAGATGCCAGGAACCCAGATAATAACAATAACAGAGAACTCACCATTTGCTTCAAACAAGTTGCTGTGTGCAATCTCCCTTTTTAAACACTGTGTTCCTAGCTGCAGCTAATGAAGGGAATCAGGGCTCTTTCCTCCCCCATAAGCCACACAACTCACATTGCTCCCTTCTCCATTCCTCCCTGTGTGCCCTAGGATGAAGAGGGGGTGGGCCTGGATCTTCCTCTGAATTCCCTCTGCCTTGCTCTACCTGTCCCCTGCTCTGCCCTCGTTTCTTCCACAGCCGACAGAGCCACATTCCCACTCCCTGTCAGATTCTGACAGGGGAATGACACACACATTCCAGCTGAACAAGATGACACTCTGCCTTCTTTTTTGGTTCTCATACTGTAAATAAGGCAGCACGATGCTCAGTGGTTAAGACCCTGGACTTGTCAGTTGGAACGCCAGCAGTCCATGTTCAAGACCCAAGCTCCAGGTGACAGTATGAGCGCCCGTCCTTTGCCCAACATACAAATGCAAGTAGATAAATAGGTACCACTTTGGTGGGAAGGTAACAGCACTCCATTATGTCATGCTGGCCAGATGACTGCAGAAATATCTTTGGACAGTGCTGGGTCAATGGCCTTAAAATGGAGATGAGCACCACTCCCTAAAGCCAGCAACAATTGGCAGAGTAAAATCTTCAAGGACTCCTTTAACTTACTGTAAACAAATGTCCTTTTCAGTCTATTTAGTGGCACTTTTTGTGCTGAAGAAGTGGTGGGATTCAAATTATTTTACTGCCAGTTCTGTGAGTGTGGCTTGGTGGGCATAGCAGGGGAAGGATACTGTAAAATATCCAGTCAGAGGTGGTATTTGCCAGTTCTCCGAACTACTCACAATTTCTGCTACTGGTCCTCCAAAACTGGTCAGAACCTGCTGAATACAACCTCTATGCTAAAGTATATATCAACCAATGTGCTTTTAAACAGAAACATAATGTGCAGAAACATAATTAAACAGAGTACATAAAACAAGGTTATTGATTGATCGATTGACAAAAATGTGAACAATGTTTGCTAGAAACAACCATCTGATTTTTGGCTCTTGAATGAAAATTTGTGCAGATTCTGCCAATAAAATTCTAACCTTGGAACAGGCCAATAACCATAATCTGGCTCTTGGAATCTTGGACTGGTTTAGAATCATTTTTCTGTATGCTCCTGTTAAAAAACTAATTATTCAGGCAAACATGGGTCAGATATTCTGTTTTGAATTGCATCTTTTGTCTATTGTTATCTCTTTGACCTTGAGTAAACTGTTAATTTCCATAACCATAAAGTATGAATCAGTATTTGAAATCAGAAGTAGGATAGATGTTGTTCTAAGAGGTCCAGAGGTGCATGGGGTCATAATGGACCATCCCTTACCCTGGTAAAAAAAAAAAAAAGCTTTTCAAGGGCAGGAGAAATCATATTTTGAGAAATAGGTATCATGTTTACTCATTGTTTTCCAACAATGATTTCTCAGATATAATCTATTACAGTCCATTTTGTTTTGTCCATAATCTAGCAGATGTTCTCATGGACTTCCAAGGTCAATGTTGATAATAACTGATGCTAGAAACAGAAAGGAGTCAAAGGAAGTGCAGATGAATTTTATCCAAGTTCTTAGTTAACCCAAGTTTATCCAAGAGATTGGACAACCATTTGTCTGAAATGGTATAGGTCTTCCTGCTTGAGCACGGGGTTGGATTATTTTAGAAGACCTCCAAAGTTCCTTCCAAGTCTGTTATTCTCTTATCCCTTGATTCCACCCAACCCAAAATGCAAAAAAGAAGGGGCCCCATCATATTTTATCCAACCCTCTTTTCACTTTTATTTGGCTATGGAGTGTTGTGTCCATGAAAATTTCTACGTACCTGGAAACTAAGAAGCAAATTTCAGGTGATGTTAAATATCTCTTTCAGGTTAAAATGCAATTGAAATTTACATTAGATGGGGAGATAATTAACAGAAACAAAACAATCATGTAAAGAAATCTGTATTTTATATTCTCTTTTGTTCTTGAGGGTAAGGATTGTTCTGAAATTAATGTTTTCTTTGCTAGACTTTAGCCTCCATTCAGCTTATTCAGCAAACACATGAACAGTAGAAAGAAAATGATTACTTTTATAGAGCAATTTCATTGCACATTTATTCAGAAGTAAATCCTATTGAATTTGATAAACTGAATCCTAAGGATATGCATATGCAGACTATATATAGTGCAGTTCTATTCTCTTGTACATATTTGTTGCTTTTCTTATTTCTGAGTATCAGATGCAGTACAACATATGATGGTCTTGAATTCTTGTGCTAAATTTACTTCATTTTATTGTGGCAAAAAAAAAAAAACAACTATTTGCACGGCAAAATGTCTGAAAGACTGGCAGTTATTATGTGAAAGCCATCAAAATCTATCAGTGAGCAAAATAATAGAAAACAAAACAAGAAGAAAATTTGTGTGAGATACACCTAACAAAATAAGACATATAGCAATGTCAACATAATACGTTTGACTCCAATGTTTGATTGTCCCTGAAAGATAAAATTATGAATGTTTAAGCCTCTTCTTCTAAATACAAGTATATGTATGTGTATATATATTCAGGAAGCTATTAGCCATTTCATTGTTGAAAATGAGTCACACAGAATGCCTATTTCAGTGTTTTGAGAGCTAAAGAGAATTAAATAGAAATATATCTTTACTGACATTCAGACGTATGGCTCTGTTTTGAAAGTCTAAGATAGTGCTATTCAAACTGTTTTCAAGAGCACAGAGATATGTCTTGGAAGCCAAGCTTCTAAATGGCTTTTGCCCCATTCTTTTATAAAAAGATTTTCTGTGGAACAGAAAAGGCAATATGTGCACTCTGATAAATTCATCAAAACCGTACATCAGCAATCGACATTCAGCCTCACAACCAATATTTAAAAGTTGTTCTTATCCAGAGTCATGAGAGGCACCTCAGCAACGCTAAATTTAGGAAGTAGCAAAAGTTTCATTCTGCTTATCAGCCTAAAAAAGAGGGGACAAGAATTGCACTTTGAAAAGATCCTTGAATTTTAATTCCATCGCCATCCACACTTTCAAATCCAGTTTTGCACACTTCATCTGCAGTAGTGCTAAAATGTTAATATACCTGGTGGGGGAAAAAAAACCCAGCTTGTGCCAATATGTTTGCTACTCTGTTGGCTTTCTAACTGAGCTCAGCGAACAAATATTGTTATTAAATATTGATCTTTTTAAATTACTGGCTGTGTCTCACCCTTCATTTTGTGGAAATCATTTGCTTTGCCTGCTCTGAATGATTATAGCTCTCACCCAAAAACTTAGAGCTGGTAGATAGATTTACATTTTCTTCTGGTTGTTCTAACTCAGCATTTGCTATTGCTGTTGCTCCAAAAAAGCTCTGCACAATTTGCAGATACCAACAGCTAACAAATCTTTTTGCTACCTGACATAAAAAGAATCTCTTCCTCCACTTCAATTCTTGGAGACAACAAGCTGCAGTAGCTATAATAGTGAAGTCTGAATTCAACATAATGTTCTCCTACGAGTGACTTAGCCTAAAATATTTACAGGTAGTTCTTGATTTGCAACCAGTGGTGCAATTCAAACCAGTATAACAAACTGGTTCAGAGCTAGCTGATCATGGAAACAAGGGGTTTGCCCGAACTGGTCCAAACCAGGAGAATCCCACCCCTGCTTGCAATCATATTCAGCCCGGAATCACCATATTTTTCCATGTATAAGATACTAGGCAACGTTTCGATGAAGTCTCATTCATCATCTTCAGGCTTCTGTCTCCGGCTCTGTGCTTCTCAGAGTAATGGAGATTGCAGCTGCTTCCTCCTTTTAACTGCCAGTGGGGGTGGGACTTGATTGGGTGGGGGCTTGGCTGTGTTCTGATTGGGTGGGGGTGTGTTCTCATTGGTAGGGGGTTTGGCTGTGTTCTGATTGGTTGGGGGGTTAGCCGTGTTCTGATTGGTTGGAGGCGTGTTCTGTTCAGGTGGGGGCTTGGTTGTGCTCAGGTTAGTCTTAGTTGCTGGGGGATTTGAGCTGGAGAGTTGTGATCTTGCTGTTTGGCTTCTAGTTCGTGGTCCTGCTGCATCT
>NW_020769341.1:6108282-6119437 GCF_900518735.1 Pseudonaja textilis
ACACCCACTATGAAGATGCAGCAGGACCACGAACTAGAAGCCAAACAGCAAGATCACAACCCCCCAGCTCAAATCCCCCAGCAACTAAGACTAACCTGAGCACAACCAAGCCCCCACCTGAACAGAACACGCCTCCAACCAATCAGAACACAGCTAACCCCCCAACCAATCAGAACACAGCCAAACCCCCTACCAATGAGAACACACCCCCACCCAATCAGAACACAGCCAAGCCCCCACCCAATCAAGTCCCACCCCCACTGGCAGTTAAAAGGAGGAAGCAGCTGCAATCTCCATTACTCTGAGAAGCACAGAGCCGGAGACAGAAGCCTGAAGATGATGAATGAGACTTCATCGAAACGTTGCCTAGATACCTCAAATCTTACGCGGGAGAAAACCCGAACAACCAAAGATCCACATATATATATATATATATATATATATATATATATATATATATATATATATTTACTTGAAAATGAGGGGCATCTTATACATGGGGGTGGGGAGCAAGAGGTGAAGGCATGGCCCATTGCCATCCTCCAGCTCCTGGGCACTGCACTGCAATAGAGAAATGGGAAATGGAGCAGCCAGCATGAGGGAAGGAGGAACAGGGAGAAGAAAGAAGGAAAGCAGCCTCCTCCTTCCCTCATGCTGGGTGCTGCAGTCCCAACTCTGAGAGGGAGCTGAGGGCAGGGCTGGGAATAACCCCAACTGGCCGTTCTGTTTCCCCATTGCATTTTTTTTTTTTGCCTTGTCACTCTCTTGCAAGCCCCAGCGGTCTCTGCCCAACTCCTTTGACGGGGAGCCAAGATCTGTCTGCCTGTGAAATGATCCTTTCTGAGACCAACCCAGCCCACAGTTTTTGAATTTTGGGTAAGAAAAAAGGGGGGCGGGCGGTGTTTCTTTTACATGAGAGCATCTTATAGATGGAAAAATACGGTAAGTTGAGCAATTCATTAAGCGGGTCACCATGTGACTGCACCCTATTTCAGGCACTTTTCTGCAGCAATTATTAAGTGAATCGCTAAAGTCGTTAAACTAACACAACAGTCATTAAGCTAATCCTTTGCCTGCAGTGGATTTTTTTTTTTTTTTTGCTAAAAACCAGAAGTAAACACCAGCTCCCATCCCAAAATATCATAAATTGCAGTGACGTGATTGAGGGACACTGCAAATGGCTGTAAGTACAAAGTGCCCAAAATGTAATCACATGACCATGGAGGGGCAGCCATTGGAACTTTGAATCTGGGTCATAATTAACCCTGGAGATGTTCATCATAACTTCAACTGGTTTCAGGGGGAGACCCTGTTAATCTGTCAACTCAAAAATATTTCTCTGATCTTTTAGAGTTGTCAGCAGAACAGGAGTGGGGGAAGCAATGCATACCTTAAATATTTTCATAGATAACTGTTAGGTGGCCAAAGCTGCTGGCATGCAAGATTATTACTGGAGAGCATGTTTGATGACTCCTGGCTATGGATTTGTCCCATTGGAGAATATGCATCCAGGGGATGGGGGAAGACCAGGGTCAAGGGTGAGATGAATGATGTTTCTCAGAGTTGGCTACACCCAGGTAATACTGACATTGTTCACTCCTAATAAATGATTTCTTTTTTAACTCTGAGAGATGTGGCTAGAGACTAATGATTTGAATGGGGGTGGATTATCGGAGCCCTGACATAATCATTCAAAGCATGCAAAGCAAATGATTTCAACATAACAAAGGATTATAACCAGTAATTTAGAAAGATCAATATTTAATAACAATGTTTGTTCGCTGAGCTCAGTTAGAAAGTGACCAGTCATATGCCAAATACTATTTGCATTAAGCAAGGTTACTTATATAGTTCCGTGGAAGGATTTATTTATTTTTAATATATTTTGGAGGATTCAATCTGGGTTGGTCACTGGGACTAGAGGTTTTATCTACGTGCCGGAGCCCATCTTCAGGAAATTTTTCTTTAGTAACTCTCCAGCCAGAAGTTCCCTGAGGATGGGTTTCAGCATGAATCTGAAAACTTGGAAGGCAAAGCCCCTGGTCCCAGTCACCTACCGAGATTAGACCCTGCAATTAGACCCTGAAGCATGTATATTTGCCTTAATTCAATCATATATATTTGCCATAGAGTTTCTGTTAGGCTGAGTGAGGCAACCCACTGCCTGAGTCCTATATGGGCCCATCAGTTTTTATGTCATCCAGGTTGTCCCAAAAATGTTTTTTCAAAAGGCAGATGGACTTTGTTTTTCCTTGAAGACATTTCATCTTATTCAAGAAGCTTCTTCAGAACTGAAGAACCTCTTCTTGGATGAGAAGCAAAACGTCTTCAAGGAAAAACAAAGTCCAGTTGCCTTCTGAAGCTTCTTCAGAACTGAAGAACCACTTCTTGGATGAGAAGCAAAACGTCTTCAAGGATAAACAAAGTCCAGTTGCCTTCTGAAGCTTCTTCAGAACTGAAGAACCACTTCTTGGATGAGAAGCGAAACGTCTTCAAGGAAAAACAAAGTCCAGTTGCCTTCTGAAGCTTCTTCAGAACTGAAGAACCACTTCTTGGATGAGAAGCGAAACGTCTTCAAGGATAAACAAAGTCCAGTTGCCTTTTGAAAAAGCACCTTTGAAACCCTCAGTTTTTATATCTGCAACTCTGGACTCCATTGCCAGAATTCAGTGATGCCCTTAATTGATCTGAATACTCTTTAAGAGATTCTCTAAGAAAAGAAGTGGCAGAGAACGGTCACCTCCTCGCATAGCAAGGATAACACCTTATCATTCCCATTTGATGGAGAGGAGAAGAAAAGGAAAGAGGAGGAAGAAGAGAAGGAGGCACACAAAAAGACAACTCCAGAGCTGAAAAATTATGCAGAACATAAGTGACTTTGCTGTGCCTTGAAGCCTGACCTACAAAACTTGTGATCTCTCTACTGGTGCTAATGTAACTCATTAGTCACATAACATGTTTTTTCCCCCCCAGTCCTTAACAAGTATGATGATGCTGGTTTTTCCTGCCACTACATTCAATTAGATGAAAGAGTATTTGCTCCCGACATTCCTTTCCAAGGAGAAGGGCATTTCAGTGAAATTTTGCGAGTGGGTTGGAGTGCTCTTCAGCGGACTTAGTTACAAGGCAGAGAAAAGGAGTTTGTAACGAATGTCCTGTCTTTCACAATCACTGCTTCAGTGAGCTGTAACCTCCTTGGTTTTTCAAAAGGAGACGCTATGGGGAAGACCTTCCCTCAAAGCTTTTACAAATTAGAAACCATCAACCAGGGAGATTTCAGGATCATGAAAAAGGCGGGGAAATGCTCAATGGTAGCATCATATGCTGTTGCCTCCCAAAGTAAATGTAATCACTGTGAGTCTGTAGAGATTCTCCGTTATCTAGGTCATGATTGTTCCAAGGGTACTTACTTTTTCCAGGAAGCAACTGGACGTTCTTGTTTTTTTCTTTTGAAGTTGTTTTGCTTCTCATCCAAGAAGTGTCTTCAGCTCTGACAGGAATGGATACGGATGACTGAGAATCTCTACAGACTTTTAGCTATACAATTTGGGATGAACACCCTTTGAATGGTGTGGGACTAGGAATGCATTTCCAGAGGGAAAAAGAAAATTACAGACCACAGGAACCAGGAGCACTAACTCAGGTGACCCTGAGGACACAGATAAACCTCCAAGTGCTTCAAGGACCCTCCCAAAAAGCATGCAAATGACCAGCTGTCTGCAAGGAATATAAATCCTTCGGTTCCCCACCATCCAGTGAGAGCTGAAGAAGCTTCTTGGATGAAAAGCGAAACGTCTTCAAAAGACAAAATAAGAAAGTCCACTTGCCTCCTGTAAAAAGCACCTGTGGAATAACCACTGTGAGGAATTCAGAACAAATTAAGATTTTGGCATAAGATTGTTGGCTGCTTTGTGGGACATTATGGAGAACTTTTTTTTTTTTCCCATAGGAGAGCCAGTTTGGTGTAGTGGATAAAGTAGTACCCTTGTGAGCATGAAAGCCAATTACAAGGAGATGGTGAGTTCTAGTCATGCCTTGCCACGAAAGCTGGCTGGGTGACTTTGAGTCAATCATCAGGCAGCTATGGGTTCCACTCCCACTTTAAGCATGAAAGCTGGCTGGGTGACTTTGAGCCAGTCATTCTCTCAGCCCAACTCACCTCACAGGGTTGTCTTAATGGGGAAAATAGGAGGGAGATTTTTTTAAATTATTTATTTATCACATTTATTATTTTTATAAATTATTATTATATTATTTTATAAATTATTTTTATAAATAATTCCAGGCAGCGACAATATATATACTTTCTCCTCCTCCTATTTTCCCACAACAACCATCCTGTGAGCTAAGCCGGACTGAGAGAGAGTGACTGGCCCAAAGTCACCCAGCTGGCTTTCATGCCAAAAGTGGAAATATAACTCACAGTCTCCTAGTTTTTAGGCTAGTACCTTAACTACTATACCATACCAGCTCCCCTATATGAAAACAGTTCTCCATAATGCCCCACAAAACATTTGTGTCTCTTTGTGTGAGTGAAATGGGCGGTTTCTAAATTGGATACGTGAATAAAATAAACTTTCGAGCATGAGACATAAACCTTCTGTCTGTTCCACTGCTGCAAAAAATAAAGAATGCAATGTTTAAGCTTGTCTTTGATGTAATCAGAAGCATTGGGGAGACTGAAGAATGGAGAATGAGGGCATCACTATTACAAGTTCCACTCCCTTTGTGTTGTATTGTGACATCAGGCACACTTACACAAAGGCTGGGGCTTCAGTCTGATGGAAGCAGTGTTGGTGCCTTTAGATATAATACCTACATTGGATGGTGATGCTCCCATATTAACTGCATAATATCTGAGAAAAAGAGGTTGGATCAGATTCCCTGTTGGTAATTACTTGAGCAGCCTTGTAGAAATGCCTTGGCTACTCGTTTGCAAAATGACAGCTCAAAATAACCCTGATGGAATTTTACCTGTCAATCTTGATGGAAAAGCATTCATTTCCACTGACCCAGAAACCGAAAAACCTTCCAGTAAAGTTAAAGGAACAGCTCTTGTAAGTAGGTGAAAGATACCAGTGTCTTGTTAAAAAAAAAAAAAAGCTAATTTGTATAAAATTACATGTAACTGCTTCCTACGTGTGAAGAAATGCTGCTAGGCTGCATTTAGACAGAAATTTGTATCATCCTATTAGTCATAATAATTGGAATATGTGTGCATTTTTCCTCACTAATCCTAATTATTCCACAAGGAACCGAAAGTTGGAATCTAAGTAGAATATGTTGAGGAAAGCACTATAATATTCTGGTGGAATGGACCTTGGTGGATTCTGCTCCATGTCAGCTTTGGAAGTCATTTTGATAGTTGATGCTCCCACACTACTACAAGCCTGAGAAAATGGGAGAAGGGGGGTTTCAATTGAGTAACTCTAAGAAGATAAAATAAAATTCTTTTGTTAGTTCAGGGTCATTGAGTATGGTGCAGAATGAAAAAATAATCTTACTTTAGGACAGATCGTGATTGGGCCATGTGATGTGATGACGGCCAAGGGGGAATGGATTTGTAGTTTGAATATTGAAGGAAGCCTGAAAACTTTCAGATTCAGGATTCCACAGATGTGCCAGTTTACTATCCAAATAAAGGTATCTTTAAGATATGTCTGTCTTGGAGTTTCTGATTGGAATGGATGTTTGCTGGAACCCTGACCCTCCATGATGTTTCTTAAATCAGAATCAGATGCTTTCATGCAAATAATATCCATTGGACAATATAGTATCAACCTTCAAACTGAATGGAGTCAACGTTCTTTTCAGATCTTACTGTGATTGTGAACTCTCTCTGCTACTGCAGCTTCACCCATCAGCAAAGTTCAACATTAGTTTTGAGACGTCCCAAAGGTGCTTTTTTCAAAAGGCAACTGGAGTTTCTTTGGTTTTCCTTGAAGATGCTTCATTTCTCATCCAAGAGACTTTTTCAATTGGCTGAAGCAAAATGACTTCAAGGAAAAGCACCATGACCTGGACGGATGACTGAAAATCTCCATAGACATCAGTTTTGAGAGGTTGCTGCAAAAACCAAGAAGTCAAAGAGGATCAATAGAAACTCCTTCCAAAGCTTCAACTTCTCCAGCAAAGTAGAGGCGTGGTAGCCCAGTGGCTTAATTAGGCTGGAGAAGGTTTGTGCTCTGGCTTGAGTCATACTACCATAGGATGCGAGGATAGAGGTGATATTGGTGGCTAGATGATACTGCAGATAATGCCATCAAGTCTTATGAGTATGGAGTTAATTCGCACACTGTGGTGCACTCTGGATAGTACATGAGAATGATTTGAATAGACTAGCAATTGTCAGCAAGCAAACAATTACTTTGTATTAGTAGTTATAGTCTCCTGGTGAATGTAACATTACCATAAACTAAATAAAAGTAACTAGCAAACATTAGCTTGTAAGATTCTACAGTTCTTCAAGTTGCTTTCAAATCTCACCTAAGCCAAAATTCACAATTGATCTCCATTACATTAAACCAACCTTCCATAACATCTGGAGGGATGGGTGCTTTGGACCACAGGTCCAGGGGTGGGATTCTACCAGTTCACACCTATTTGCTAGAACCTGTTGTTAACATTCTAAGCAGTTTGGAGAACCCGTTGTTAGAAAAAATTACTGGCCTAATCCTGTAAGGAAGACAGGAAGGAAACATTCTGGTGTTACTTACAGAAACTGCCTCTTCGTTAACCCTTATTACATTCTTGGCAGGACTAGACTTCCTGTCTCAGGAACTTCTCTGGAGGATTTTTTCCCCTCCTTTGCTGGTACTTTGCTTGTGTGGAGTGACCATTTAAAGTTACAATGGCACTGAAAAAAGTGATGACCATTTTTCAAACTTACGACTGTTGCAGCATCCCCACAGTCATGAGAGGTCAGGCAAGGAGATGCGTGCCTTGATGTGAGTGATATTGAGTTGGCCACACCCAGCCAATAACATGTCCACCAAGCCATGTCCACCCAATCACATGACCAGCAAGCCACACCCACCACCTAAGCCACGCCCACAGAACCAGTTGTTAAAAATTTGAATCCCACCCCTGGTTGAAGGTAGCAGGTTGTAAAAGGGTACATTATGTTTATTTGCAACCTTTCACAACACCTACTGACTATAGTTAAATAACCTATATGTAAAATTGTAGAAAAATGGAAAATGGACTTTTGTTTCAAGGTACCTACACAGGTTTAGTTAAGAGATGTGACTTCATAAGCCTAGTTGTAGCCTTGTGATGAAATTAACTGCATGGGAATATGTATCTAATCAAGCAAACTAATGCAAATAGACTGATTGTGGATCTTCGAACATCCTGCCAAAAATTTGCTAAATTAATTGAAATACGTCTCTCAAATTTCCTCCGGAGCATCTTTAAGTTTTCTGAGTCTTGCTGAGATGAAATTATAAATTTATAGATTTTCCCCATGAGACATGTACTAATTATGGAAGTAGTAAAGTAAGTGAAATGAGGCTTTAAGTACCCTATTGTTGACCCTGTAAAGCCTTCTTCTGTGTCTATTTAAATCCTGCAATTTCTTCACAGTCTGACACCAATTTTCAGGCTTTATTTTCACATTCTTAATCTAAAGTCACCTTAACATTTCACTCAAGGTAAAGTTTAGTGTCTGTTCTAACTCTAAAGTCTCTATTTTTTTTTCTAGAAGAGTAACTGCCTTTGTTGGTTTCACAATCATCCTAGAGTGCAAAAAAAGGGGCTTTACAGTAGTTCAAACTTCTGAGTAAAAAAGCACCTTTGGGACAATTCCTCTAGGAAGTTATTTCCAGGAACGAAGAATGTTTAGCTGTTTCAGAATTGTGAACAGAAGGTTACTAATGTCATTTGGTTCAGAAGTTTTGTTTGCTTTGATTTTGTTTCATTATCCTCAAAGGGAAAGTGAAGGTAGATCTGTCTCAACTTCCCTTCTTAATATAAACAAGACCTCCACTCTGTTATGTGATCTATCATTGCTTTCCCCTTGAGGATAACGGAACAAAATCAAAGCAAACAACAAAACTTCTGAAATAGCTACACATTTTTTTCGTAATTGGAAATATTTTCCTAGAATTGTCCCAGAGGTGTTTTGCCAAAAGGCAACTGGACTTTCTTTATTTTTGCTCGAAGATGTTTTGCTTCTCATCCAAGAATCTTCTTCAGTTCTGAAGTCAGAAAGTCCAGTCGACTTTTGAAAAAGCACCTTTAGGACAACCATGACCTAGATCAAGGGTCTTCAAACTTGGCAAGTTTAAGACATGTGGTCTTCAACTCCCAGAATTCCTGAGCTAACATGAGTGGAGGAGGAATTCTGGGAGTTGAAGTCCACAAGTCTTAAAGCTGCCAAGTTTGAAGACCCCGACCTAGATGATTGAAACTCTCCATAGACCCCTAGAAGAATTGCTCCTAGGTCTTCTCAGAAGCTGATAGATCAACCATTCTTTTTCCCTATCCCAACTATCTTCTGTTTTTATTCCAGACTTGTCTTAAATAGAAAATGTTTAAATCAGTGGTGGGATTCAAAAAAATTTACTACCAGTTCTGTGGGCATGGCTTGGTGGGCATGGCATGGCTTGGTGGGTGTGGCAGGGGAAAATACTGCAAAATCTCCATTCCCACCCCATTCCTGGGGGAAGGTTACTGCAAAATCCCACTCCCTCCCCAGCCTACTAACCTGCTTTCCAGCCCCATTCTCCTGGGCAGGGCAACAAAAGAAGACCCAGCCAATCAGCTGGGACTCGGGAGGCAGAGATTAGATGGAGCGGGACCAGTCAGGTGTGGTATTTGCCAGTTCTCCAAAGTCTAAACTACTCAAAATTTCCACTACTGGTTCTCCAGAACTGGTCAGAATCTGCTAAATACCACCTCCGATTTAAATGTCCGTTTAAGGTCAGAAGTTCTGCTTGGCTTCCGATCTATCTCATCAGAGAGAGGTGTCACAAAACATTTTCTTTCAGCTGTGGAATAGCACAGTAACCAGTAGCAATTTCCAGCAAAGATGATGATAATGACAGGCCAACAGCTCCTGATATGTTTTGACTCCTGGGCTAGCTTTGTAAAATAAAGATTACACGATACCAGCTCTCTCTCTCTAGTAAATTGAGGGATGAATAAAACTCACAAACATCACAAATGCTTATGCGAACACATGTTCAGAGCCATTCTCCAGTGGCATCTTTATATAGTGTTGGAACAAACATCTTTTTTTATAATTAGTATTGTTGATCAGAGGAAATCCATGGAGGAAATCCACAGAGGAACATTTAGTTCATGGCTAATATCATGTTTTCAATTCATATTCTGGAATCAACTATTGGTTTATTATTTCTGGTCCTCGGGTTATTTTACATAATTAGGCAGAAAATGTGTATCTAACAGAAGATATGTATGTTGGGTAAATTGTAATGTGCTCTTTTTTGTGAAACACAAAGGAATTTGCTTCATTCTAGGAAAAGCATGAGAGAGTTCTAATCAGTTAAAAGTGTTTGCAGAATTGGTGTCAGGGAAAGTTGAAGGCTATCTGACCGGATCCTGGCTTTAGCATTCAAATTTACACCAGAAGTATCCAAGCTGGGCAACTTTAAGGCCTGTGGACTTCAGCTCCCAGAATTCCCAAGCCAACCAAGTTGGCTGAGGAATTCTGGAAGTTTAAGTCCACTCGTCTTAAATTTGCCAAGGTTGAGCACCCCTATTCGATTGAATTTAAGCCCCCAAGAATCCAAAATTACTGAAGGCCTTCTGTCTTCCATGATACTGGCTATGTTTTAGAAATGATCAATCCCTGTACATGGTAACTATGGACTTTTAACCTAACCTCCAACTAAGGCAATAAAGCATTAAAGTTTGGCTGGGAATTTTCACCTCACAATCACGAAACCTGTCATCTCTAACATGTACCGAGATATTGTAGTTACTGGGTGACTAGAAAATAAATGTTTGCCTTTCTTCAGAAGCAGTTCATTCTATCTTTACTTCATAGATTCTGGGGTTAAGCACTGGAATGCAGAAGTTTTGGTCAGTGGTAACAAAACTTAAGTCCAGCCTCTGTCCATTCATACAGGCAGTCCTGGACTTATGGCCACAATTGAGCCCAAAATTTCAGTTGCTAGGCAGCTGTGAAGTGAATTTTGCCCCCATTTTATGACCTTTCTTGCCACAGTTGTTAAGTGAATCACCACGGTTGTTAAGTTAATAACATGACTGTTAAGTGAATCTGGCTTCCCCACTGACTTTGCTTGTCAGAAGTTTGCAAACATTGGTCGCATGACACCCCCAGGACTTTGTAACTCCCAGGAGTCAGTTGCCAAGTGTCTGAATTTTGATCACGTGACCACAGAGATGCTACAACAGTCATAAGCAGGGGTGGGATTCTATTGCTTCAGCTCGGTTCTTTCGAACCCGTAGCTCTGAAGATCAGGGGGAGCAAACTGGTTCGCTCCAATGATCAGCTGTTGGGCCAACCCGCCTGCCCTGGCTCTTGTCTGTGCTTTATTTTTGTGTTTTCAAGCTCAGCTGCTTCGCGCAGCTCAGAAGATGGCTGCACGTCAGCTGTTTTACACCCAGGGCTTGCAGCAGAAGGTGAGTTGCAAAAACTGTGCGCACGTGCAAAGCAGGTGTTTGGCATGCACGTGCGCAAAGTGCGCGGTCACTAAACTGGTTGTTACCCAGGTTGAATCCCACCCCTGATCATAAGCCGCTTTTTTTCAATGCCATTGTAACTTTGAATGGTCACTAAATGAATAGTCACTAAATGAATAGTTGTAAGTCAAGGATTGCCTCTATTAGCTAAAATAAACTGCATGCTAGCATGCTTGTCTGCTTTCTTCTGCGAATTCTAACTTTAACCCAGGGACAAAATGTGGAATATCATCCCATTTATTTTGTAGTCTCTTGTACAGTTTACCAATACAAGTACAATAGGGTATTTTATTTATTTACTTTAAGCATAGCATAGCTGGTGTCAGTTGGAAAGCACAGAATTTTATGTGTTAGGAACGATGCAGTATTTATGAGGGTTTGTTTCTATATTTTCTCCATGGGTGGACTCATTGGTTGGTTGGTTGGTTGGACAGAAGAATAGAATAGAATAGAATAGAATAGAATAGAATAGAATAGAATAGAA
>NW_020769341.1:6120002-6133720 GCF_900518735.1 Pseudonaja textilis
GGATCTCCCTTATGCCTGCCTTTTAGGTTGCTTATTGGAAATAATGAGGATTGAGTGTAGTAAAAAAACTTTTACAGAGACTGGGAAGTCATCAACCATTGGGCTTACCTATTACCAACTACTGGTAGAGTTTAAAACTTTTTTAGTCTATAAGTTTTAAATTGTAATTGTGTATGAGAGAGAGCAGTGGTGGAGCAATGGTTAGAATGCAATATTGCAGGCTGACTTTACTCACTGCCAGCAGTTTGATCCTGACTGGCTCAAAGTTGACCCATTCTTCTGAGGTCAGTACAATGAGGACCCAGATTGTTGGGGACAATATTTTGACTCTATAAACCACTTAAAGAAGGCTGTAAAACACTATAGAGCGGGTATATAAATAAGTCCTATTCAGGGGTGGGATTCAAATTTCTTAACAACTGGTTCTGTGGGTGTGGCCTAATTTGTGGGTGTGGCTTGGTGGTCATGCAACTGGTTGGGCATGGCTTGCTGACTGGGCATGGCTTGGTGGTCATGTAACTGGCTGGGCGTGGCTTGTATGTAAATTTTATAAATATTTATGTAAATATTGAATTTTATATTTTTTTAAAAGAGCAACTTTTACCCAAAATCAGGCAAAGCAGGCAGGCAGACTGAGTTGCTCATAGAATCACAGATTCACTTAGAGATCTATGTTTCTGCAATCTGCTACCTGAGTCTACACTGAAAAATAGAAGCTCCAGTCCTAAGGAAGGTTCAGCTCTGCTTTTAGATTAACTAGAAAGCAAGAAACCCAATGACTTTCTGCTTTCTAGCTAATCTAAATCTCCTGGCAGAGCAGAACAGCTGATGGCTATGGGGGTGAAGGAAAAAGAGCAGCAACTTACCAAATGCAGGCAAGTTTGATAGCGTGCATGCCAGGTAAGGGGTGCGTGGGTGGGGAGGGGGAGGTGGGCCAGCCAGTGGCACGATTTCCTGGTTCTCTGAATCATAACAACCAGTTCTATAGAACCAGTCCAACCAGGTAGAATCCCACCCCTGGTCCTATTGCTAAGTGCTAAGTGTGTGTGTTGGTGTGTCAGTGTGTTTGCGTGTTTGTGTGTAAAGAAAAGGGAACAAAGACCTCAACAGCTGAGCAGGCTAAGAGGAAATGGTTGGACAGGGCGACGGTCAACTTCAAAGGAGAGGATTAGCAAGAAATTCAGTGCTGTTAACTAAATCAGACTGGAGTGTTTGAAATGATTCGGCACAATTTTGGATCGTAGCGGAACAGTGCAAGACTTTTTGCGATGGACTAGAAGTGGCACAAGAATGATGTCCTTGCTTCTGAAAGAGGTGGTTGACCTCACTTCCAGGAAAAATTGACCCCCTTATTCACAATTTGCTAAATGGGACATACTATCTCTTCATGTTCAGCCTCTTTTCAATTCTCTGATTCTCAAATAGGTACGAGAATGAATAGCTTTCCACATTCTGTTCCCTTAATTGAGTTTTTTCTTTTCTGTATTCCTATTTATGGGAGCTGGTAAATTAAGAACTTTGACAACTGGTAAAGCCCTGGCAGTTAGCAAATTGCTCTAAATGGGAAGAAATGAAAGCAGCATTTAAGGTATCAGAGAAAATAGCCTCACTGTCTTCCAGTTGGTATTTCTAGACAGTAGAAATATCAGGAAGGGCTTTCAGCCATCTGAAATGGTACTTTTTCAGATCAAGGCATCGAAGAAAGTACTCTACGGGGGACCACTAAGTTTTTTTAGAATGAAAATACGCTGTAAGATAAGATGATAAGGCAAAGAAAGGAAAGGAAAGATTCTCCAAAGCACCTGAAGGCAGGACAAGAAGCAATGGATGGAAATTAATCAAGGAGAGAAGCAACTTAGAACTAAGAAGAAATTTCCTGAAGGTTAGAAAAATCAGTCAGTGGAACAACTTGCCTCCAGAAGTTGTGGATGCTCCAACACTGGAAGTTTTTAAGAAGAGATTGGACAAGCATTTGTTTGAAATGGTATAAGGCAAGGGTCTTCATACTTGGCAAGTTTAAGACTTGTGGCCTTCAACTCCCAGAATTCCTGAGCTAACATGATGCAGGCAAGTTTGATGGCGTTTGATGGAGGAGGAATTCTGGGAGTTGAAGGCCACAAGTCTGTCAAGTTTGAAGGCCCCTGCTTTAGGGTTTTCCTATTAAGCAGAGGGTTAGATTAGAAAAAACCCAAGGTCCCTTCCAACTCTGCTATTCTGTAATCTATTTATTATCCCTTTTTCACACTTGCACACATTAGAAATGAAATTCTGATACACCTATTTGTTTTGCTTTTGTTCCTTGTCTTATAAGCAGCCAAGGATCTAGTAGGAATCTTACATCTATTGAAAGGGCGCTAAAAACTGAAAGGACGATGAAGGCAAGAGGGGAAAAATAGCAAGAAGCACAGCTTTTGATTAAAACCAATGAAATCTTCATACATTTGTTTTCACTTTTCCTCGTGAGGAAATGGCACGTAATTTAGTGAGCTGTCAATACCAGCCATGGTCATAAATATTCAACTTTTCTTTAATCACTGGACTTAGGGGATTGAGAATTTGTGACATACAATATAGGAGCAGCCATTCTTAGTGTGAGCACGTTCGTCCCATTATTGTTAATAAGTGCTACATGCAACAAGGTAAACTAGAAGCAGATTTGCTCTGGAGCTAGATTAACACATGGGCATGGAAGCTATTATGGTCTACCGGATCAATAATCCATTAGAAACTAAGTATATGCTAGCGACTAGAAGGCACAGGAGAATGGTAAATGGTCTACTGAGATTACTTAACTACTAATTGGAATGCAGATGAGATCAATGGCAAATAAAGATAGCCCCCTCTTTAAGGAACATAGTGATACAACACAGGTTGCAAGAAAAAAGCATCTTAGAGATGTGTCATGGCCCCCTTGGATCCCAGTTGGGAGGATGAGTTGAAATTGAGACCATCTGAAAGGGATGGCCTATGTCCGCTGGAATATCTGGAGCGTCCAGGGGCTGAGGAGGATGCTGTCCCAGCCAGGCCCCTTAAGCATTGGAGGAGGGGGTTGACCGGATGGGGAGGAGACTGCCCTCACAAACACAAGGGAGGATCTGCTACAGACAGGCAGTTGTGCTGATAGGCAGTATGTCCCTTCTGATGAAGAACAGCTGCCTTCCCCACCCGATCCAAGGCATGGAGGGCTGCTGGGGGTTTGGAGGGGTTCAGGAGAGCCCCCAGCTAAGATTCTGTGCAGTTCAGAGAAGCCCCAAATACCACTCCTGGTTGGCACCACCCACCCCACCCCGCTCCTCCCAGGAGTCCCCACACAGCCCATTTTGGATGCAGGCAAGGGCAGGGCACACACGGAGGCTCGGGGAGGGTAAAAAAACGGGCGTGCTGGAAATTCAGGAAGGCCAGAAATGGGCCTGTTTCCAGCTTCCAGAGAGCCTCTGGAACCCAGGGAGGCCGTTTTCACTCTCCCAGAAGCTCGAGAAAAGCCTCCGGAGCCCGGGAAGCGCAAAAATGCCCCCGCTTCCGCCATGGTGCAGGAGGCCAACTAGGCCACATTCACCATGGCCACACCCACCCAGCAACTGGGCAGAGAACCCTTTGCTAAGATTTTTGAAAGCCACCCTTGAGCAGAGGCAAGTTCAAAGGAGGCTGCTCAGGAGAAGGTTGCCCAGATCCTTCTCTCAAGGAACATCTGGTCTAGGTTGACTTAAGCAGAAGCCAGTGTCTTTATCGGGAACAATTGTTTTGCTTTAGCATTCACTTCTCCGGGCTTGGAAGCACTCTGCTTTGAATCGTGTTTCTGACTGTGGGCTATGACGATCTCTGGTTGTGGACTCTTGACCAGGGGTGGGATTCTAACAGTTCGCACCTATTTGCTAGAACTGGTTGTTAACATTCTAAGCAGTTCGAAGAACCAGTTGTTAGAAGAAATTACTGGCCTAATCCTGTAAGGAAGGCAGGAAGGAAACATTCTGGTGTTGCTTACAGAAACTGCCTCTCCGTTAACCCTTATTACATTCTTGGCAGGGCTAGACTTTCTGTCTCAGGAACTTCTCTGGAGTTTTATTTTCCCTCCTTTGCTGGTACTTTGCTTGTGTGGAGTGACCACTCAAAGTTACAATGACACTGAAAAAAGTGACTTATGACCATTTTTCAAACTTACGACTGTTGCAGCATCCCCACAGTCATGAGAGGCCAGGCGAGGAGATGCATGCCTCGATGTGAGTGATGTTGAGTTGGCCACACCCAGGCAATACCATGGCCACCAAGCCATGTCCACCCAGTCACATAACCACCAAGCCACGGCCATAGAACTGGCTGTTAAAAATTTGAATCCCACCCCTGCTCTTGACCTTGTCTTGTAGATCTTGAACCTTGTGTAGAATTTACAGACCTTGTGGACTTGCACTTTCTTTTTGGACTTCCTCTCGGCCTTTGCAAATTGGTTTTAGTGATTACTGGGAATGTGAGATTACTGATTTTGTTTGTGGGACTATGAGTGTCTGCCTTTCGGGAAATTTGCAGTGGAGTTTTCCTGCCATTGTAAAACCTTTTATGGAATTAGCATAATTGGATTCAGTTGAAGCCTGGATCTACCTAGGTAATTTGGGCCATAACAAAATGACTTCTTTTCCTTGAGTAGAACAACAACAGTTATACAGATAGTCATCAACTTCCAACTGTTATTGACCGCACACTTATGGTTGTAAGCCCTGATGGTCATTAAATGGGTCACCCATCATTGCACCTGATTTTACAAGAAAGGAAAGAAGGAAGGAAAGAAATTGAATGAGGGAGGGAAGGAAGAGATAAGGAAGGAGAGAGGGAAGGGAGGAAGGTGAAAGAGGGAGGGAGAGAGGAAAGAGGAAACTGAAAGAGAGGGAAAGAAGGAGGGTGGGAGAGAAGGGAGAAGGAAGAAGAGAGTGAAGAAAGAAACAGGGAGGGAGGGAGGCAGGCAGGGAGGGAGGCAATTGAAAGGGGAGAAGGGAGGAGAGAGGGAAGGAAAGAAACAGAGGAAGGGAGGAAATTGAATGAGGGAGGGAAGGAAGAGATAAGGAAAGGAGGAGAGAGGGAAGGAAGGAAGCAGGGAGAGAGGGAGGGAGGAAGGGTCATTAAGTTAATAATATCAGTCAGACAAATGGAAATCTAATTTCCAGATTCCAGAGTCATTCCAGATGGCCTACTTCCCAAGCCAAGGATCCTGATATGAAGCCAATCAAAGTGTTCCTTGGGCAGACTTATATTTAAACTTGGTCTCCTCTGTTAATATGTCTATCACCTTGTAGAAATTAGTGTCCATTCCAGATGTAATGACAGTGCATAGTAGAACATTTTTGAGCCCTTCCAAAAAATTAAAAAAAAAGTTTTAAAAAAGTTCTACTTAACTCTTATTAAAACAAAATTTTAGATTAGCCAGGAGTTCTATCTAATTTTTAAAAAGGCAATCAAAGCCTTATTGTTAATCTTAGATGTGGCAGCAAGTTCTGTATAAAGACCCCATTTTGTTTGGTGCCTTGATAATTCTTCAAGGTTTTGTAATTGTTAATTTTGTGTCCAAGGTTTTGTAAGCGTTGATTTTGTAATTAGCTGTATTGTTTATTTGGAATTTTTCAACTTCTTTCCTGGATTGGAATGGTTTATAAACCCAAATCAATAAATAAGGCAGCCTCCTTTCAAATAAATGCATTTTGTACATGCTCAGAGGCCTTGTTAGAAATATGGGGTCCACTTGGCTTCACAGTTTTTCTTCTAAAGGGAAATTCCTGAGGTCAAAGCTCCCCTCAAAATTGCAGACAATCGCAAGGTTCTCTCTCTCTCTCTCTCTCCCTCTCCCTCCCCCCCTCTCTCTTTAAGGCAAAGCAAAAACTTACAAAAGAATTCGCTTCACTCCTTATTTGCTCACCTCACGAAAGCGAGCTTATATTTTGAGGCGCAGGGAAAATGCCAAAAAAGAATGTGTAATTACAGCTCTTAAGAGAACTCACTTTAATGAGGCAGTCAGATACAAAGCTGCTATTAATATTTCAGTGAAAACTTATCTGATACAACCTTTGCGAATGTAACCGTAAATACTGAGGCGAGGTTATCTCCAAGATCACCTCGTCACAGCGGGGATGGTGAGAAGACCTTCAAAACACTTTAGTAACTGAGACAGCTGCTGGCATATTGCGGGAGGCTGAAGTGACAGTCCAATTTTAGCAAAACTATAACATTTCAAGTGGTGTATTGTGACAGATGATAGTTAATTATCACTTGCAACATCTAACTTCAATTGAACAATGATGTACTATTCCACGGGAAGTTGATATCCCTGAATGTGGCATCGCCGTTAATGCGTGTGGGTGTGAGTGGGTGTCCTTGCACGCCTCTGCACTTCTGTCACGAGTCCAGCTCGCAAATAGAAGGATGTTTAAAGGAAATGGATTTGATTTGAAAGTAGAATACACCTTTTGATCTTCTTTTGTAGTGCATTCAAAGGGGAAGACAAGCTCTAGAAAAATTACTCTCCTCTTAACGACTTTTTTACAGCAGTTGAGGAATGTATATAGTAAGTGGAACTAGTATCAAGATGTTTGTTGAGGTATACATTTGAAAATGAACTGCAAGATGGGTAATGGTGAATATTTGACCCTCAGTGTGCAGATTGTTGTGATTTTATCACACCTGCACATGTATTTATTTATGTTAAGGTATTGGAGATTTAAGAGCTGACCAGCTGTTGTAAAGCTGCTGTAAATGTTGATGCAATGAGAATGAGTCAGCAAGGTATTGCCACTTTAAGACTGAGATTGGGTCAGCAGGGTTATTGCCACTTTAAGAAACTGTCTATATAAGTGAGGCCATGAGAGGGCACATCTTTCTCTCCTCATGTTCTATCTCCATTGTAGTTCTCCATGCAGAGTAATTAAGAATGATTGCTTGCCTGGTATGTGTCTAACACGTATATGTATGTATAAAGCTGTCTTGTATATAAACCACTGTTAAAAGACAAAGCCTTTGTGTGCTGTGTTGTGCTCCTGGGTTGTCTCACAAAAGTTATCACGCTGCAAACACTCTGACAATTTACTTACTCATTGTCATCATCAGCTGTATCCAACCCTCAACCACCCTATGGATCACCATTCTCCATGCTCCTCTGTTTCCCACTGCCTCCTTCAGATCCATCATGGTCATCCCAGTGTCATCCTTTATAATGTCTGGTCAACTAGTACTAGGGTGGCCCCTTCTCCTTTCTCTGCTGGTCACTCCCTGCATGATTGACTTTTGTAGTTGACTTTATATATTTTATTAAATAAATTTATATGGCTACCTAAGTCATCCGTAGGCGGTGTGATGGTTTAGCAATTAAGACCCTGGGCTTGCAGGCCGGAAAGCTGACAGTTCAGGTTTGAGACCCAAGCACTGTGTGACAGGATGAGCTCCCATCACTTGCCCTAGCTCTTGCCCACCTAGCATTAACTTTGAATGGCCACTAAACAAATGGTTGTAAGTAGAGGACTACCTGTGCATATCAGTATTACATGCTCTCCCATTTTTTATCTGTTTGATTTATATACCTGACTATCAAGAGCTGAAAGGAACATACGTACCTGTTGTGGCCTTCAACCACCAGCTACTCCAGCAGCTGAATCAGAGGAGGAGGAGGAGGAGGAGGAGGAGGAGGAGGCAGCTTGGGAGACAGGTTCGGCATCAAGGAAAGCTAATAGCTCTAAGAGGGAAGAGGGAATGGAGCCGTCAGAGAGAGAGAGAGAGAAAGGAGGAGCCTGAGCCATCCATCAGCCCTTAAATGGAGAGTCAACAGCCCCCAGGTCTGGAGGTGGCTGATGAGGAAGAGGAGGAACAGCTGGGTCCATTGCCTGACACACGGCTGCACAGAAGGCAGAGGAGAGGAGAGCAGTGGAAATCTATGGGCTGGTCCTTGGGACGGAAGAGCCACCACTGCTAGCGAAGCCCCACCCTAGCTCTGGGGATAAAAGGCAGGGGGCAGAGATGAATAGATGTGGCAGACAACTGTTCATCTCCCTGCTGGACAGACTTGTTAGCCTGCTGTAAGAAAGAAGCTTTTTGCTGGGGCTGCTGGTACTCCTAATAAAGGAATCTTTGAGTTAACTTCAGAGGGTTTGTCATGTTTGGGGTGCTGGGTCAGAACATCACCTTTCATTTTGCTTTACAAGAACTTTGTGAGGTGGGCAGACTGTGAGAGAGTGATCATTTACTTATTAATTTTTTACATTGCCCACCTCACTCTGAACAGTGATCATCCTAATGTCCCCAAGCTTCCATGGCTGAAGTGGGGACTTGAACCTGTGTATATCAGGTATAATGGTAAAAAAAAAAAAAGCAACAAAGGTACCTGTAAATGTTTCCTATTTTTAACTCAGAAAGTCACCTCCCCCCGTCCTTCTGAATGTTTTCTTCCTATAGACTTTCTAAAAGGAAATTTATAAATTTCATATTTCAGCAAGATCAGCAAATATGTAAAGCTTGACAAGTCGGTATGACTATGAAGAAGGTAAACATGAAGCAGTTCTGTCCAGGCATACATCAGGAGTTGCCCCCACCTACAGTAGTTAGATATTTTCTGTCTGCTGTTTCAAGAGTTTGCAAAAAGAAAAACCTGGAGGAAAGACCCAACTCTAGTGAGAAGGAAGCTTGTGCTGAGTAATTTTGTTCATCCTTCATTTACCTCAGTCTCAATCTCAGGAGAACAAATTTGGTCGGGTGTTATGGTGCCAGACTTGATAGCAAGAGACCATGAGTCCCACCATAGCTATGTGTGGGAAGCCATCATCGCCCCCTCCTAAAAGAATGAAATATTTTGAGGAATATTTTTAAAAGTCAGGATAAAGTATTTCCCCTAAAAAAGAAATAAAAAATCTTAAGGGAGACAGAAACTCAGAGCCCCAGCTCTCTGCCCCCAAGCAGTTACTGAGCTGGGGCAGTTTTAGAAATGCAGATTTGGTAATTCATTACTCCCTGTAGCAAAGTCTGAACAAAGGCAGATTAGCCCTCACCGAAGAACCAAAACAGGGAAAGCCATTAATTATTGCGTCATCCTCAGAAACTTCAAACAAACTTAGCTCAGACAACCTATAGAGCCAGCTATCACCCCTACATAACCCCTCCATGGCCCCATGGGAGTCTGACAATAGCCAATAGAATACATGTTCTTGCACAGGAACAGGAAGCTCAAGTGCAAAGCCCAAGAGAAGGTACAAAAACCCCTCACTCTCAACTCCATGAGGTCAGCTGCAGAGAATCACACACACTTGGTGGTTCTGCTTCATCAATAAATGGACCCTCTTTCCAACCAGCCTCCAGCCTCCATTTGGTCTTCAGTGCCTGGAACTGAACCAGATGGATATTTTTTTCCAACACATGAAAGCTGGATATTTTTCTCCAACACATGAAAGCTAGCTGGGTGACCTTGGACCAATCACACTCTTTGTAGTTTATAACCTTGGCTTGGGGGGAGGTGGGGGGAGAGAGAATGAGAATGAAGGAGAAAAAAATGGCTAGCAAGAAAATATGGAATTAAACGTTTTCAGGCTGCCACGAAGAGGTAGATGTCAGAATGATTCAAGACAACTCAGGATTTCAAATAAGAATCATTATGCAAGGATGATGACATGGCATAGGATCTGCTTAATCTGCACCAACTTCTAGAAGAAGAAGAGAAAATGGAAGGAAGGAAGGAAGGAAGGAAGGGAGGAAGGAAGGAAGGAAGGAAGGAAGGAAGGAAGGAAGGAAGGAAGGAAGGAAGGAAGGAAGGAAGGAAGGAAGGAAGGAAGGAAGGAAGGAAATGTCAATTCACAAAACATTTCTATGGCCATTTTATAGTTGCCAACAGAAATGAGTTTGAAAGAGCAGTGCAATAGTTTGGAAATTGGAAATTGCATCCCATGCATAGTTTTTTTTTTAGAGATAGTAACTAGGTGACTGAAGTTTCTGCTGCACAAAAATCTAACTGGAGAATATGATTGATGACTCTTGACTATGAATGTGTCTCTTTGGAGAATATGAATTACGATACACCCAGAAGGATTGGGGAAAACCAGGATCAAGGGTGACAGTGAAATATGTGTCTCAGAGTCGGCTACACCCAGGCAGCGCCAACATGTTAACTCCCAATAAATCCTGTTTATTTTTGGAAGTTTAGCTCAAGACTCATGATTTAATTGGGGTAACTGCTGGAATCCTGACAGCAAGGAAGGAAGGAAGGAAGGAAGGAAGGAAGGAAATCCAGATGTTGCTATTCTGAACAGGTTGCCAGCTAAGGTTAGATGAAATCCTTGATTAACTCTTTGGGAAAATTAGTAGCAATGACATTTTAGAATTAGCAGACCTGTCATTTTAGCAGAAGCAATACCATTGTTGATAGAGAGTAGTATGGTGGCCTAGAGGTGGAGCTCTCACCTCACACTCAGGAGGCTATGAATTCCTAAGTAGAGGCAAATATTTCTTTCTCTGGGTACAATGAGAATATGTCTGCTGAACAAAACTCCACATTGGCAACAGGAAGGGCATCCGTCCAGTAAACACTCAGCTCCATTCAGTTACCCAGACTGCACCCTGCAAGGGATTATGGGGTTGTTAACTGATGATGATGATGAAGAAGAAAGTGTAAGCACTGAAATTTTTCCCTTCAACCGAAAAGAATGAACTTCTGAAAACCAGGTGATTCAAAAGGAATCCTTTATTGAAAGGTATTTTATCCCAACACTAGGCAAAGCAGAGTCTAAGATATCCCCAGGCATACAGTCATAGATAAAGGAAGTTAAAATCCCTCCCCTTATTTAAATGTGGATTTAGTCAAGCAAAGAACCAACATGTTAATTCCCCCCTCCCCTTCTCTGGGAAGGTATCTTAGCAGAGTTCCCAGGAGTGTCTTCCAGAGCTGGAATTTTTATGGTCCCTTCTCATCTTGTTATCTCTTCAAGAGGTGACAAGTTTCTAGACATCTGGCTCCACTCCTCCAGTTGTATATCATATGCAAGTTATACAGAATCAGTGTAGGATTTAATACATTCAGGTTACATCAAAAAGGATTACTTGTAACAACTTCCCCCACCCCATCCTTCTTCTTCCCTTGAAGAATGGCTGATACACAGATCTGACAATACCATTGCTGGTAGAGGGAGGGATAACTCTGAATTGTGGAGTCCTTAAGTAATTTGCTAAATTCCAAACTTCTTTGCAAGTAGCGAAATGGGAAGCCTGGAAGAGAAGAGATAACTTCTTTGGTAAATTTCTTTGTTTGGATTATCTGGTTAATTCAGTTAAAGTGTTGTCATTTTTAGCCTTGTTACACTGAAAATGAAGAGGAAAAAACGAAATGCTTTACACGTGGTGCTATGTTTTATGTGATCCTGTCATGTATAGGCACACCATCTATCCAGAAGCTCCTTTCAGTTCAGATGAAATTAACCTGGTTGCTCTGATGCTTTGAAGGGAAGTATCACTACAGCTGGGTGATTTGCTTTGAAAGGCTGTTTTGCTCAAAGCTTTGTCAATACCCTTAATGACATATTCAGGCAACCCAAATAAAATAAAAAAAATCAAAATAACGCAATACAAAATGCTGGCAAAATCTCATTATTCTTGCAGACATACTCGTGACATTTTGGATAAGAATACCACAACCTCATAAAAATGTATCTTTTTGATGAACTATATAAAAAATCAGGTTGTCTCCCTTCCCAGCACCAAGCAGTTTTGAGCAAATAATAAATATGCATATTTACTCTGCTTTAGTTTCTCCTTGTCGTCAAACTTCAAAGTGAAAAATCCTGACCTATGAATAGACAATTGGACTCGAATGTGTTTGAAACACGGGTGAGCAACTTGAAAACCAGGCCACCCAAAATAAAATTTAAACAAAATGTTGGGGTCTTGCCCAACAATTTTACCATTCTTGCATGCAATCTCATGACATATTTGGATAAGAATCCCACAAGCCCATAAAAGTTTGATGAACCATGTAAAATTATGGGAGTGAGATCTCTGGAAAAAAAAAAAGAATAACAAGATTTTAATTGGGAGGGTGCGAGAACAATGTTCACATACGGAATTGCAGGAGTTATTTCTTTGTTTGTATCCTGCCTTTGGACTCCGAGGGATAGTAGAGGACAGGAAAGCCTGGAGGAACATTGACCATGGGGTCGTGATGGGTTGGACACGACTTCACGACTAACAACAACATCCTGCCTTTACTTTAAAGTAATTCAAGAATTCCCAAACACCTGCCTCCTCCTATTTTCCCCATAACAATAACAACCCTGTGAGATAGATTGGGCTGAGAGAGAGAGAGTGACCGGCCCAAACTCATTCCAGCAGGCTTTCATGGCTAAAGCGGGACTTAAACACACAGCCTCCTGTTTTCTAGATTGCTGCTTTAACCACTAGGCCAAACTGCCTCTGGCATTCGGATGCAAATATTGCTTTAAAACAGGGGTGTCAAATTCAAGGCCCAGGGGCCGGATCTGGCCCACAGGTTGCTTAAATTTAGCCAATGTGGCTGCCCTGGAAGCAGCAAAGAACTGGCCCGTAGTGCCTCTACCAGCAAAAACGGAGCTCAGGAGCCAAAAATGGAGCTCAGGAGCCCGTTTTCACTGGGAAAGCACTTGGGCCACCACAGGTACCCCTGACATGAGTGACATTGAGCTGGTCATGGCCACTCTGGCCACGTACATCCTGCCCCCCCAAGGTTAAACATACCCTGATGCGGCCTTCAACAAAATGGAGTTTGATACCCCTGCTCTAAAAGGTATCTGCCATAGGTTTTTTAAAAAGGGGATCAGAATAGTACAATTCATTCAAATGGATTCAGTTATAGCATAAACAAGTAGCAAACTGAGTCTTCATCTATCAAACTGAGTCTAGCATCTATCATTCTCTGCTCGGAAACGCATTCAAGAAGCATCTATTTTAGACCGATATATCCGACGATGCATTATATATATTTGGGGAAATAATGTGTTCTGGGTTGTTGATTATGGAGAGTTGCAATTCTTCATGCAGATGACTATACTTTTCCATTACTCTCAGTTTTGCATATCTGGGATTGATAAAATGTAAACTAGACTCCGTTGTCTGCAGTAAAGCTTTTCACAGATCTGCATTTGGGGGCACATCATTCTTTCTTGAGGAAGGCTTTTGAAAGGATTGTGCGTATTTATTTCATGCAATGTGAAAAATGGCAGATGGGCTTTAGTGTGTGACTACAGTTACTCTTTTCAAGGTCTCATTATCCAGTTTTGTTCTCTGCACTGCTAGGCTGGAAGCAACCTCTATAAATATGAGGACCTCCTGTGTTAAAGAAAATTGTGAACGTTTATAGATTATGGAAAATTTCCAGCTATGTTATAACACTAGAAGCAGAATAGATTTCAATTGATTTACACCTTCTGGGGTCTTTGACATCCTCTCAAAGAATGCAATGAAAGGCATTGCCATGTTCTGACCAAGGCTTCTTGAAACCATAACAATCACACGCTGTTCCCAAAAACTATTTTTTAATTATTTCAATGGCTGTGAGTTATATGCGTTTGTAATGAGTCCCAAACAGTTTATGAATAGTCCAGTAGAAGTCTCCCACAGTCTTTCGGGATAAGGCTGATAAGCACTCACCTTTATCTCCCTTGAAATGCTACCAACGACTAGAATAGAATAAGAATAGAATAGAATAGAATAGAATAGAATAGAATAGAATAGAATAGAAT
>NW_020769341.1:6138862-6178728 GCF_900518735.1 Pseudonaja textilis
GATAGATAGATAGATAGATAGATAGATAGATAGATAGATAGATAGATAGATGTTATATGTAAGAAGAAAAAATACCCACACATAATCTAATGTATAACTATAAAATAAAAGAAGAAAGCAGTTACCATTCCAAAACTTTATAAGTAACAATTACTAATTTTCTGTGCTTTGTATTTTAAAAGGGTAGACTCACATATTATATTTAATCTGTCATCATATTATAAATAATGTAAGAATAACTAGACTAAATACACACAATAAATACAAGCACTCTTTTACTAAATGATCATTTATTTAGCAGTCATTCAAAGTTATACCACCATTCAGAAAAGTTATTTGCAACTGGTTCCCACACTTGTTGTACAACTGTCACAGCAGGGTCATGAGATCAAGGGTGCTTGGTAACTGCTTGGTATCCAGAACAAAATAACAGAGTTGGAAGGGACCTTGGAGGTCTTCTAGTCCAACCCCCTTCTCAAGCGGGAAACCCTATACCATTTCAGACAAATGGTTGTCCAATCTCTTCTTAAAAACCTCCAGTGTTGAAGCACCCACAACTTCTGGAGGCAAGCTATTCCACTGATTAATTGTTCTAAAAGAAAACAAGAGAAAGGGAAGAAGAGGAGGACTAGCAGAAAAAGGTACACCTGAACACCTGAAAAGTAAAATTGGGGACAGACCCACTGGAGAAAATATTTATATGTGGTTAAAAGTCAGCCTATTTTGTTAAGAGTTCACATTGGCTTGATGGCACATAATCAAGCCAGTATCTTATCTTTTTTGAAGCCGTGCTGGTGCAGTGTTTAGAATGCAGTATTGCAGGCTGCCTACAGCCAGGAATTCAATTCTGACCGGCACAGGTTGACTCAGCCTTGCATCCTTCCGAGGACAGTAAAATGAGGACCCAGATTGTTGGGGGCCATAGGCTGACTCTGCAAACAGCTTACAGAGGGCTGTAAAGCACTGTGGAGGAATATAAAAGTCTAGGTGCCATTTGTCTATGGAGATTCTCAGTCATCCAGGTCACAGTTGTCCCAAAGGTGCTTTTTTTTTCAAGAGGCAACTGGACTTTCTGGTTTTTCTTTGAAGATGTTTCACTTCTCATTCAAGAAGCTTCTTCAGCTCTGACTGGATGATGGGGAATGGAAGGATTTATGCTCCTTGCAGACAGCTGGACATTTGCATTCTTTTAGCCGGTTGTTAAGGTCACCTGGAGGTTTATCTATGTCCTCAGGGTCATCTGAGGGATGCAAATTGGTGTGGAGCCTTATTGGTACTGTTGAAAGGACTGTGTTGTGGAATTGGAGATAGGTGACCTTGTATCCTTCCCCCTGAGGGAGGGCTGTCCTCTTTGAAGACAACAAAGTCCATATTTTGGACAGAGAGGATTGCTGGTTTGAAAGAGGGGTTAAAGAAACCATCTATGTGACCTTAAAGACCTGCTAAAAGAATGCAACTGACCAGCTGTCTGCAAGGAATATAAATCCTCCCATTCCACACCATCCAGTCAGAGCTGAAGAAACTTCTTAAATGAGAAGTGAAATGTCTTCCAAGACTTTTCTCTTTGTTGCCTCTTTGAAAAAAAAAAAAAACACCTTTGGCTCTAAGTGCTAGTGCTATTGATCTTTCAGTGCAGCACGGTATGTATTTGGACTTTTCTGTTGGTTAATTACTTTGCTATCTGTTTTGGAAAAAATATATATCCTGAGGCCAGGTAGTGTAAGAGTAACCTGCATTTTGCACCCCCTGTCAGGTCGAAAAACTGCTTCACCTTCTCAAACGAAACCTTGTGCTCTTGCATCTACTCCCCAACCACACAAGAGTTTTAGAGGACTAAGGTGTTTAAAAGAACTAAGGGAAAATTTCCTGACAGTTAGAACAATTAATCAGTGGAACAACTTGCCTCCAAAAATTGGGAAAGCTCCAAAACTGGAAGTTTTTAAAAAGATGTTGGATAACCATTTGTCTGAAGTGGTGTAGGGTTTCCTGCCCAGGCAGGGGGTTGGACTAGAAGACCTCCAAGGTCCCTTCAAACTCTGCTATTCTATTCTATTCTATTCTATTCTATTCTATTCTATTCCATTCCATTCCATTCCATTCCATTCCATTCCATTCCATTCCATTCCATTCCTATTCCTATTCCTATTCCTATTCCTAGCCTAGCCTCTCCTATCCTATCCTATCCTATCCTATCCTATCCTATCCTATTCTATTCCGTTCCATTCCATTCTGTTCTATTCTGCTACTTTCTCCATTTGTTTGCAGAGCTGACAAAAGCCACCCTTTATGCTCCCGTACGTTCAGCTTCACTTCAATGTAATTTCCTCCATAGACTTGTGGATCTCGTGATATATATTCACTTCTCAGCATGGGGTGACTGAAGCTCTCATTAATATTAATTGGTGTTGTGTATTATTTAGGTTTATATAGGAAATGACTTTCAGGCAACGACAGCTGTGGGGGTCTTTTGCAAATCTGCCAGGGCACACAACGTAGGTGGGTAGCTGTGAGCTGCAGGCCCCCCCCAGCAGTCTGTTCGTTGTCGTTCCCCTGCCCCACCGCCATCCTAAGCATCCCAATATTGCACTGCTGAAATTAGGAGCAATTTTTCGCAGCAGGAGTTTCATTTCCTTCCCATCTCCGATCAGGATGAGAGTAAAATGGTGGCACTGGGAAATAAGCCCATTCCCATTTTCACCCTTAAGCCCTCCAACTTTAAACACACACACACACACACAAACACACACACACCACTCAAACCAAGCTGGAAAATGGCTGCCTCAAACGGGCAGCAAAATGGCTGAATTTCACCAGCATACTTTTGGCATTTCTGCTGAGAGGTTTCGACAAGGCCTTCGGAGTTTATGAAAGCATCTTTTGACTTTCCGCATTGAATTTGGGTGGTGAAATAGCCCATTTTCTCGATTCACCCAATATTGAAATATAAGCTAACTAAACTTTACACCATCTCTAGAGTGCAAAACACAAAACAAAATCTAACCAATATTAACCTTCACCTAGCTTTACACATACTCAGTGTTTCATTAGCCTGATAGCAATAACACTTAGACTTATATACTGCTTCATAATGCTTTACAGTCCCTCTCTAAGCAGTTTTACAGAGTCAGCATATTGCCCCCAACAATCTGGGTCCTCAATTTACCGACCTCGAAAGGATGGAAGGCTGAGTTAACCATGAGCTGATAAGGATTGAACTCCTGTCTGTGGCAGAGCCAGCCTGCAATACTGTATTCTAACCACTGTGCCACCACAGATTTTATGATTATGTGTCTTGTGCCAACAGAGATGACTTGATTAATCTATGATTCATTGTCTTGTAATGCTGTAGATACTCTTCTTACTAAATTGGGTTATGTCCCTATTCAGACAGAGAATCACCCAGGATGCCAACATACTAGTGACAAAAAAATATCAAACACTATCAAATCTGAGCTGCAAAACTAGGGTATATACCCTAGTCATGCAGGCTGCATCCAGCCTATGGGGTATTTAAATCTGGCCCATGGGGCTGCCGTGGAAATAGTGAAGACCATCTTGTAGTGCCTCTGCCAGCAAAAAGGGAGCTTATACGCACTCACACCACGGGCTCCATTTTCACTGGCAGAGGGCTTCGTTGAGGCCAAAAATATTGAGAGTTTTGCAGCGAAAATTCAGCGCCAGAAAAATAAACACAGATGGCTGATGCTTCATTTAACATCTTTATAAACATAAGTGGCTTTTACAAACCAGTTGTAGATTTCTCCAACATGGAGCAAACTCAAACAGAAACATGTTGCAAGTTCAGAGCAGAGCTCCAGTCTTCAGCAAGCAAACAAGTCAGTTTCATCTTCAATAGACAGACTCAGAGCTTAACAGAGATGCAGAGTTGCAGAGCTTAACATAGAGCCACGACTAGACTACTTTTAGTTTCAGTTTCCAGCCTAGGCTAATTCTAGTTTCAGTTTCCAAAACAGTCATCATTGGCTGACTTAGTTGCTATGCCTATTCATTGGCTGACCTTGTTATCAAGCTCTATTCCAGTTCATGAATATACTCTGACAAAAAATGAGTGACGTCAAACTGAAACGAGTGGCATTGAGCTATCCATGCCCCCTCGGGCCCCACGAAGTCAACCACAGCCCTGATGTGGCCCTCAGTGAAATTGAGTTTGACACCCCTGTACTAGATGAAAGCAAAATAGAATTTTCTATATCTATTTCCAGTTATTTAGTTTTCCAGATTCTTGTAGCCCAGGCCAGGTAATCCTATCTCACAGGAGTCATTTGTGTGGATACTCTTCATCATATCTACAGGTTCCCTGGTTTGCAGAGGAACTTTCTTGTACCAAATGCTCAGTATATACCATGACAGTATTCTGGATTATCATCATAATCCATGATCCTTTTAACTGGAGATATTTTAAGAGAGCCCAGGGATCTTAGAGGAGGTGACATTGCTCCATTGTAAAATCTTTAGCTGTGGATGAAAAGAGTCCCTGATTCAAATCGAATTTCCCCCCTTGGTGTTATTAAAATTTTTCAAGGAAAGGCTGTAGCTCAACAATAGGTTTACTCCATAATGTGAAGTATCGGTATGTGCCCTTCAATTCTATTCCCCAGACAATGTGCAAAAAAGAATGAAGCAACCCAAATCTAAATAAACCATACAGAATAAATGACAGCCATAAAAGCATAACAGAAGCATTATATTGCATTAAAATGGCATTTAAAAAACTTAGTAATAAAGGTTTCTTTTAAGGTTCTTTTCCTATCAGTACAGTACTGGCTTGGTGCCCTTGAATGGCACCAGTCTTCTTGTAGGTAATGGGATCCCATCATCACAGTTGTATGCTTAGAAAGAAGGATGTTGCTGAAGTTGTATTTTCTGCAATCGAGTTTGGAGCAGTTTACCTTGAGTTTGTATCAGTTGTTTTTGTCCCTGATCTATTTACTATTTTTCTGTCATCAAGACAACCGCTGTAAAAAGCTGAAAGAGCTACAGCCTACAGTCAAACCAAAGAATCAGAGAGGACATTAGGCCCTCTGTCCTAGAAATATATTTTCCCATTGTCTGTAGAGATTCTCAGTCATTCAGGTCATGGTTATCCCAATGATGCTTTGTTCAAGAGGCAACTGGACTTTCTTCTTTTTCTTTGAAGATGTTTCACTTCTCATCCAAGAAGCTTCTTCAGCTCTGAAGCTTCTTGGATGAGAAGCAAAACGTCTTCAAAGAAAGACAAGAAAGTCCAGTTGCCTCCTGAAAAAGCACCTTTGGGATTACCATGATCTAGATGACTGAGAATCTCTACAGAATTATAGCTTATACAATTTGGGATGAACACCCTTTGAATGGTGTGGGAGTAGGAATGGATTTCCAGAGGAAAAACTGCAGACTACAGGAACCATAAGCACCACTCAGCTGACCCCGAGGACACAGATAAACCTCCAAGTGCCTCAACGAGCCTCTAAAAGGATGCAAATGACCAGCTATCTGCAAGGAATATAAATCCCCCACTATCCTGTCAGAGCTGGAGAAGCTTCTTGGATGAGAAGCGAAACGTCTTCGGAGGAAAAAACAAGAAAGTCCAGTTGCCTCCTAAAAAAAAAAAAAAAAAAAACTTTTAAAATATTTCCCATTCTCTAATATCTGGCATGATCTTGTGATGAAACCCTATCTTGCATTTCTGAGCAATTACCTATACTACCGTACTATTATTATAGTGATTACAGCCATAGGGAAAAATAAATAAATTCATACTACAGATCTCTTGGGCCGGAAATCATCTACTATAAAAAGAGATAAGAGGCAGCTACTGAGAAACAGTAGACAATCTGTGTCCTCATTTTACCAACTTTGCAAGGATGGAAGGTTGAATCAACCTGGAGCCCATCAGGATCGAACTCCTGGATGTGAACAAAGTTAGCCTGCAATACTGCATTCTAACCACTGTGCCACCATTGTTAAGGAAGACACAGACCACCCATAAGGATATGAAAGGAATTTTATATATCTATATAAAAAGAAAATACGAGGCAGCAACCAAAATGTTTGCAATCCTCTTTTGGCTTCTCTTTCTTTTGTCTTGAGTAGGATCATGTGCTGTTTTAGCTCAATGCAAAGTCTTCATCGAGAGTTTTTCTTTTTTTCCCTTGTAAACTTTGTTCAGTTTACAAAGGAAGAATTTTGTTCAAAGTTCGTCACTCTTTTTCCTCCCTCTGGGCAGTTCAGATCGTCAAAGACAACCTCGACTGTCCCAAAGTTTAAATACATCTTTATTAACGTGAATTTGATGTTAACATCTAGTGACATATAACACATTAAAATAAAGGATTCGAATTTTGGAACATTGTTTTTTATTGTTCTGAGCACATGGTCTGCAGGAGAGGTTTCCCCCAAAAATGGAAGTGTGTGTTGTTTTCTGTTTGATTGATAGGAATAAATAACATTTACATATTACTTAAAAGAGATAATAAAAAAGCTAAGAAGGAAACAAAAAGATAAAAAAAACATTTTTTTTAGCAGCTTACACCCAGATAAACAGAGATTAACACCAGACAAACAATCAGCAGAAAACAATATCCCAATCTACTAAGGAGAAAACCACATCTTCAATAAGCACTGGCAGGGGCAAGCTATCGTTAAAATAAAAACCAGGAGCAAACCCTGCACTCAATAACACTGATGGTGTTAGCTAATCAGGTAATGAAATGTCTGCAAACAAACAATTTCAGAGAGCACCAAGAACTCCTCAATTCAGTGCAATTTCTGAATTCAGCCATAATCAATAATTGGAACAAGAACATATGTAATTTTTTAAACAGAACATATGTTCCAATTTTCCATTTTAAGCAACATTCTAAGTTGGATATTTATTTATTTTTACAAGTACCTCAAGGCAGCAAACATATCCCACATACCTTCCTCCTATTATCTTTTTCCACAACACTGTGAGGTGGATTGGGCTGAGAGGAAGAGCGACTGGTCCAAAGACATTCTGCTGACTTTCATGGCTACACCAGGACTTGAACTTACAGTCTCCTATCTACTATCCTGATGACTTAATCACTAACCAAACTGGCTAAGGTATCCCATCAGCAGTTTCAGATGTTGCCATGGCCCGGTTCGCATATTGTTCTAAGCCAGGGGTGTCAAACTCACATCATCACAGCAACATCACATGACCTATCAGGACTTTTTTCCCCTTTGTAAACCAGGTGTGGGTGTGGTCAACGCATAAGGCATCTGGCCCCTGGGCAGAGGTGGTATTCAGCAGGTTCTGACCAGTTCTAGAGAATTGGTAGTAGAAATTTTGAGTAGTTCTGAGAACCAGCAAATCCCACCTCTGACTGGCCCAGCTCCCATCTATTCTCTGCCTCCCGAGTCCCAGCTGATCGGCTGGGTCTTCTTTGGTTGCCCTGCACAGGAGAATGGAGCTGGAAAGGAGGTTAGTGGGGCGGGAAGGGAATGGGGATTTTGCAGTAACCTTCCCCCAGGAGTGGGGGGGGAATGGAGATTTTACAGTATCCTTCCCCTGCCATGCCCGCCAAGCCACACCCACAGAACCGGTAGTAAAAAAAATTGAATGCCACCATTTCCTCTGGGCTGGGAGTTTGATAGCCCTGTTCTAAGCCATAATGTGGCTTCTTTGAGTGATAACACAATGTGTGAACTGACTCATTATAGGCTAACATTATGCTTAAATTTGGCCACTGCGGTTTATTCAACAAACCATAGATTAGCAAAATGTAGCAATTACTGTTGATTTCTTCAAAAGGGAATAAATGCAGGAAGTCCTCAAATAACAACAACAACTGAGCCCCAAATTTCTGATGTTAAGTGAAACATTTGTTGAGTGAGTTTTGCCCCATTTCACAACCTTTCTTGCCAGAGTTCTTAAGTAAATCACTGAAGTTGATAAGTTAATAAACTGGTTGTTAAGTAAATCTGGCTTCCCCGTCGTCTCTGCTTGTCAGAAAGTCCCAAAAGGGGATCCTATGATCTTGGGACACAGCAACGGTCATAAGTATGAATCAGTTGTCAAGCATCTGAATTTTGATTATGGTGATGCTGAAAAGGTTGTAGCTGTGGAAAAACATGGTCATAAGTCATATTTTTCAATGCTGTTGTAACTTTGAATGGTCACAAAATGAACTGTTGAATAAGTTGGGGATTACCTGTATTATATAAAGAACATCCTTCATATGTCTATGGAGATTCTCAGTCATCCAGGTCATGGTTTTCCCAAAGGTGCTTTTTCAAGAGGTGTCATGCCCCAGCATATAACTTTTATATACTGTTGTTACTCTATAGCACCATCTACTGGCTAGAGAGACAAATACCAAGTATTCTGTTTGAAGCCACCCCATCAGTCCGCATTCTCAAAACAAGTGTCTGCTGGGAAGCCAGACTCCATTTCCTTTAGCATTTGGAAAAGGCAGAAGCACAAAGAAGAATCCATCTTCTCTGTGGCACATGGTGACCCAAGGACAAACCCACACCCCACACACAGAGCATCATTGGTGAGATTTAAATTGCTTGTATTTATTAATTGTTATGTTCAGCAGTAACTCAATACTGTCTATCTTGTATTTGGTTCCCATTGTATGTATCCCTATTTTCCCCAGTTTCACCATATCCTGTTCTTTCAATAAAGCTTCCAGATTTATGCACACGGTCTATTTTATTGGAGGATAGGTGGGTTTAGCTGCATGTCGAGCTGCACACAGGCTAATGTGTAAGTGAGGACAAAACAAGTGGCAACTGGACGTGCTGGTTTTACTTTGAAGACATTTCACATCTCATCCGAGAAGCTTCTTGGGGAGCTTAAGAAGCTTCTTGGATGAGAAGCAAAATATCTTCAAAGAAAAACCAGAAAGTCCAGTTGCCTCATGAAGAAAGCGCCTTTGGGGGAACATCCTTCATAGGATCCTCCCCGCATGCTTAAGAACTTCGGTAATTACTGGATGAATGTTCCAGTCATCTTACAGTGACACGGGAGCATATGTATAAACCCTGCACTGTGTGATCCCGTTAAAAGATAAAGTGTCTTTCAAATCAAGCTTGACGCCTGGTGATTTCATGGATGCTGTCACTGCAACACCAAAAGTGAATCTGTCCCCAGGAAAGAAGCAAGCATGAAATGGAAAGGGAGGGCGGGAAAAAAACAGAGAACACTGTTGTTATAACTTTTTTTCCCCTTTTTCCACCCCTTACGTCCCTCGTTCCTTGAAGTAAAATGCTATGTTCAGCCTCTTATTCTTATACTCCCCTTCAAACTTTCGACATTCAAAAGTGGCTCCTCTTCAGCTGCAGTTGGGATCCTGTCCTAGATGGTAAATTTAAGTGCACAATTTCCCCCCCCCCCCCCCAAAAAAAACCCCTAACTTTTCCATCAAAGTTCTTGGCAGCTTTAGGATCTAATTTCTCTCGTTTTATCAGTTGCTGTGGTAACAGATCAGCCCCATTGACATTTTTATTTCATTTTCATGTCTATTAAGAGGAGTTTAAATCTAATGCCAGCGCAGACCACGGCATGAAATGGAAGGACAGCTGAGGATTGGGAAGAGTGTCAGTTGAGATATCAGACAGTAGCAGACGCAGCCGGGCTCTTGTCTGACCGATGCAGGGAAAAAGGAGAACAACTGAATGCTGTCAGCAAAATCGGCAGTGTAAGACAGCTGTTCATGCTCATCTGGAAAACATTCCAGGACGGAGGATTAAATTAATGAATGGGGGATGTTTGTGCAGGGCGAAGGTGGATTTGAGTTAAGAAACAGTTTGGCTCCATGTTCTGGCTGAAACGTGCTTCCCTGGACACGCATGACTGAAAACACCATCGTCCCAAGGAATTGCCCCATGGTCTTCAGATGTGCTGCCAAAACTGATCACGTCATTTCATCATTATCTGATGAATGCTATTTCTCAAGACAGAGCTAGCTACCTTCGCTTTACAGGTTAAGTTATGAAGCATTGGGGAAAGTCTGGTCTACCATTAATAGATCACTTGACTTGCACGCAACAAAGCTCCACGTTCAATCCTCAGCTTGTTCAAGTTGTACACACACACACACACACACACACACAAAATTCTCCAGGCTAACGTTTTGGAGAACTGTCTTCAGTCAGTGTAGACAACTGAGCAAGATTGTGGGCTGCTGTGAAGTTTCCTGTCTGGACTTTGTCTGGAAATGGTGAAGGGGAAAAACATCCCACGAAAGTATGGTGCTGGCACGTGGAAGAGGAAATATGTACAGGCAAGAAACGATTAATACAATTGATGGCATCTACATGAGGACTCATCAGAAACTGGCCTTAGGATTCTGCAAGTAGTTAGGGGATATGCGCTAATTGGGTGTGCCAATTGATGGAGATGTCATCCACTCCATCTGAATTAGCCTTCATCCTGGTGAGACAATTAAGACTGAGCCTTGAGCCAAGTCATGGGTCTAGAGCCAATGGGTAGGGGACATGAAAGAAGCTCCCCGAAGATTGCATTATTTTTGGTAATTGGGCAACTGTCTTGTCTCAACAAATCCAAAAAAATCCAGAAGCATCCTTTGGTTAGCTTTGTAGCTTCTTGTTGTGGTCCGTCAGCAGCCAGTGGAGTTGGCAGAAGATTCAGATAGTGAGGAAGTTGGGGAGGAACCTGGGCCAGTCCTGGAGTCTGAGAAAGGCTGTCATGTGTGCTCTGCATCAGAGGCAGAGATGGGGCCAGGGCTGACTGATAGTTATCAGCTTCCTTTGGAATCAGACATCAGTGGGGCAGAAGAATAGCTGGAGTCTGTTCCTAGTGTGAGCATGCAAAGAGCTGCCAGGAGAAGGGAAGAGCTAAGGAACAAGGGTCGACTTGGGAGTAAAGCCACAGATGGACAGTGAATAAAGAGGAGTGAAAGGGGAGTGGTGTTTGCAATTAGTTCAATTCATTAGGGTGAAGATCTGTCCCTGACTTCTTGCCAAGTATTGTCTGCTACAGAGTGGCAGAGAACCTTTTACTAAAATTTTTGAAGCCCATCCCTGCGTAGGTGAAATTCAGTTTTGTGATTTTTGAGCAACCGGAACTTTGGAAATCTATGAGTAACCCAAATGGACAACCTTGGACTCAACCAAGGTTGTTCAACAGCAATCTGCTACATTTTGAGCAGCAGTTTCTGAATAGGTCGAATCAGCTTCAAGAACAGCTCTCAGTGAAGCTCACTGCAGAAACTTGGTCAGGAGGGGAGAAGATCGGGAGTCATCAAATGTTCAGGTTAAGAGAGATGAGTTGTAAGCTCAACGGCCGGCAAATTAGGAGCAAAAGGACTGAGCACTGATTTGCTGGCATTCTCAGAGCTCAGCTTTTAATTAGTAATTAGAACTTTGGATTTGAAGGGAAAGATGCAAAGCACATGTGGGACACACATATCGTATGTACTGGCAACTCCTTATACCAGAGAGGTCTTTTCCCAAGATTGCATAGCAGTTATAGAAGACAGTTGCAAGAGTCCAGAACAACGGAGTTGGAAGGGACCTTGGAGATCTTCTACTCCAACCACTGGCTCAAGCAGGAGACCTTATACCAGGAGTCACCAACCCAGTGGTGGGATTCAGCCAGTTCGCACCACTTCGGGAGAACCGGTTGTTAACTTTCTGAGCAGTGAACTGGTTGTTGGAAGAAATAATTAGGGCAGAGAATCGATTGTTAAATTATTTGAATCCCACCGCTGCTCCAAACCCACAAACCGCAGCCCATTCAGAACTAGGTCACAAAAGTGTCGTGCTAGCATGCGCACAGAGCTCCATTTGCATGAGTGTTGGACCCGTGTGTCCGCTCATTGCACGAATGGAGCTGCATGCATGCACACACTTTTTGTGTGGAACCATCCCCCACCCACCCTCTGGTCCACAAAGCCAGAAAGTTTGGAGACCACTGCCCTATACCATTTCAGACAAATCCAATCTATTCTTAAAACCACCAATGATAGAACACTCACAAGTTGTTCTACTGATTAATTGTTCTGTCTGGAAATTTCTCCTTAGTTCTAGGTTGCTTCTCTCCTTGATTAGTTTCCTGTTCTGACCTAGGCATCCCCCAAAAGCACTAAGCAGACTCTTTGTCCTGGCAAAACCCCTTTTATTAAACTAAGGTGAATTTCTTGCATTCACTTTCAGCCAAAGGCCTGGCAAACAGTCTTTCAAGGATGTAATTAGGAGCACAGACCTTATCTAGCTTGGAGAGCTGCCGAGTAAATATTTTCAAATGCAGTGATGACAAGGAAGGACTTGGCACAGAGTCTCTGAGATTGTCATGCCCTTGGTAGAGTTGGACTCTGAGCGAGAGGAGGAACAGTTGACAGGGAGTGGAGGTGTGGCTCTGGATGTTGTGGAGGAGGCTGGGGAAGGGCAGAGGCTGGCTGGGCAGTCAGAGGAAGAACCAGGCCCATCCCCTCTTCATCCTAGGACATGCAGGGAGGAACAGAGAAGGAAACAACTTGGCTTACGAGAGAGGAAGCGGCCATGTTCCCCCTCATTGGTGGCAGCTGGGAAGAATAGTATATAAGAGAGACAGTTAAAACACAGCGTTGCCAGAAGCAAAGCTTGTTTTATTTTTGGGCTGAAGTTATCTTGGTTGGCGTCCTTCCAACAGACTGTGCCTTGTTATCTCCTTGAATTTGGTAATTACTTATCCTGGTCCGTTGTGGAAATTTCTTCATTGTAGTTTGTTGGGTTTTTTATTTCACCTCTATCTGCTCATTAAGTTCGGACTGTATTGTTTTCTTTTGAAGACTATTTTTGAGTAAGTTTTATCTCCAACTGAGAATTATTGAACAGTGGGGCCAAGCTGGAGGCATTAAAGGGCATTTATTTACATTTTGGATTTTGTTACGTTTGAGTTACACTCTGGGTCATCATAGAGATGCACAGACAGATCTTTACACTGCTGCAATGAACAATTTTTTTTCATGTAAAAAAACCCCTCCCCTTTTGCTCCTCTTTTAATTCCTATGGGAGGAGGCATTCACTGTTCACCTGTTGCTTTACTCCCATGTCGACCCTTAATTGGTAATTGCTATTTTCTTTTGGCAGCTGTGCACATGTGCAGGCTGGGAACTGACTCCAGCTGTTTCCCCGCCATACTGCTGTCCAACTCTGAAGGCAGCTGACAACGGCCAGACTGCCCTGGCCCCATCTCTACCTCTGACACAGAGCCTTCATCTGAGTCTTCCTCAGCCTCCAGGAGTGGCCCATGTTCCTCCCCAACCTCCTCACTGTCCGACTCTGCTGCCAGCTCCGCTAGCCGCCAGCAGGCCACAACAGTTTCCACCCATTGTTTCTTGTCCTGCCTTCAGGTGCTTTGGAGAATAGGTTGACCCCTGAGATGTTCGAACACTGCTATCATGTCATCCCTAGACTTTCCTTTCATTAAACTAGACATACCCAACTCCTGCAACTATTCTTCATATGTTTCAACCTCATAGTTACAAATGCATGAAGTGAATGTGTCTTTTTCCTTTTGCTGTCCTTCCTCCTTTCCTCCTTCCTTGGCTAATACCATAATTCTCTCCCCATCCTCTTAGGAATGACTCTGGTTAAACAGCGGGCAAGGAGACTGATTTAACAAGACAGCCCATTACATGAATGTAGCAGCTAGTCTGCATTTCTCATCCCTTACATCGATAAATGGGATATAAATCACAGAGACAATGGAGAATAAAATTCTATATAATTCTTTTAAGCAAAACAAATTTCTGGTGGAGTTCATTAGTAGTGGACAGGCTCTGCAGCATAAGCCAGCTGATTTACTCAGGGTTCTTTCAAGTTGTAGAAACAGCAACAGCAGCTGAGCTGGCATGGATAAATAACTTTCGCAGGGATTTTTGCTGACGATAAATAAGTAATGTTAGTGCTGAACATTAATGGGATTCTTATGATGTCTATTTAATATTCATAAGTGACACAAGCAACAAACAACTTCTGTAGTAGTCTATAAAGTTCCATGATTATAACAACAGATAAGATGTTGGACAGTTAAATAAATGAAAGTTAATTGGCAACCTTGGCTCCTTAAAAAAAAGAAAAACTAAGCGGGGTCACACATGGTATTTAGATGGAAGACCAGCAAGATATCTCAGGACTGTAGGCTCATTGCGGAAATTAAAAACACACACACACACACACACGTTCTGGAAATAGGAAATGTATCATTGCCATGAATTAGAATAGAATAGAATAGAATAGAATAGAATAGAATAGAATAGAATAGAATAGAATTTTTTATTGGCTAAGTGTGATTGGACACACAAGGAATTTGTCTTGGTGCAAATACTCTCAGTGTACATAAAAGAAAAGATACATTCGTCAAGAGTCAAGAATCATAAGGTACAACTCTTAATAATAGTCACAGAGTACTAATAAGCAATCAAATAACACTAGGAAACAATCAATATAAATAGTGATACAAGCGACAAAGTTACAGTCATACAGTCACAAGTGGGAAGGGATGGGTGATAAGGAGTGATGAGAAGATCAACAATAATAGTAGTGCAGACTTTGCAATAGTTGAACAGTGTTGAGGGAAGTATTTGTTTAGTAGAGTGATGGTGTTCAGGAAAAAAAACTGTCCTTGTGTCTAGCTGTTTTGGTGTGCCGTGCTCCATAATGTCGCTTTGAGGGTAGGAGTTGAAACAGTTTATGTCCAGGATGTGAGGGGTCTGTAAATATTTTCACAGCCCTCTTTTTGACTCGTGTAGTATACAGGTCCTCGATGGAAACAAGGTTGATAGTAATTGTTTTTTCTGCAGTCCTAATTATCCTTTGAAACTCAACAATCCACTTGGAAGACACAAGGAAGACATGCACAGAGTACAGGAAGCATCTTGAATATGCCTGGATATTTATTATACCAGGGTTTGTCGACCTCAGCAAGTTTAAGATGGGTCGACTTCAACTCCCAGAATTCCCATTGCTGGCTGAAGAATTGTGGGAGATGACGTCTACCCACCTTAAACTTGCTGAGGTTGACAAACACTGTATTATACAATTAAAGTTGCAATCCTGGAGTTTAGAAAAGACCAACCTCTTTTTAGAAAATATATATATACTTTTAGATGATCCACACAATTTCCCCCTGAAAATGGGAGGTGGATCTCCCATTTAGTTGCTGACTTGAAATGACCAATGCAAGCACTTGACCCTGTAGAGATTCCCCTCTTTTAAAATGATTAAAATGAGCCTTAATTCCCTTTGACTTGGAGAACTATGAGTCTTTCTAAGCTTCACTCCTTAACATGGAACTAATCCAATGAAGAAAAGACTTATTAAGTCAGCTGGCCGGGAATCGGTTAACAATTCCACACCCTTCAAGCTAGTCCAGCATTAAAACCAGACCCCCTGTCTAGTATCCACTAGAGAGGCCAGCTCTGGGGAAAGAGAATTTCCCCGAGGCCTCTCAATTACAGTGCCACATCTGTTGCATTTCATGGTGAAAAGTTTAAAGTGTTCATCATTCAGAATATCTCAGAGACACCTGTGCCTGCCTAAGCCAGTCACTAAGCTACATTACATCCCTTTGCTTCTTGTGTGGACTGCACTCTTAAAATGAGAGCCAATTGCTGGAGTCCAGAAATTGGTGGCTTTCAAGCAACTGGAATAAATATTCTTGCCTGGAATTCTCTACATGCTTCCAAATATTTTCCCCAAAACTTTTGTTGTTGTTGTTAGTTGCAAAGTCTGGTCTGACCCATCGCCACCCCATGTACAACGTTCCTCCAGGCCTTCCTGTCCTCTACCATCTTCTGGAGTCCATTTAAGCTCACACCAACTGCTTCAATGACTCCATCCAGGCACCTCATTCTCTGCTGTCTTCTTCTTCTTTTGCCCTCAACCTTTCTCAGCATTAGGCTCTTCCCAAAACTAAGTATGATCAATAATCAGAGAGAGATCAATAGAAGATTGCTAAGGGAATGTGTGGTATTCTCAATTTGTCAGACACAGCCAGTCTGTTCTTTTAGCCCCATAAAGGTAGTCATTGACTTGCAACCGTTTTTAGTGACCATGTAAAACAGGGGTGTTAAATTCAATTTAATTGAGGGCTGCATCAGGGTTGTGTTTGACCTCAGGTAGGCCAAGGTGGGTGGGACCAGCTTGAAGTCACCCGTGTCAGTGGAATCTGCAGTGGCCTCAGCGGTCTGCCAGTGAAAATGATCTCCTGGGCTCTGTTTTCAGTTGCAATGGCCTCCTGCCACCTTCTGCCAGTGAAAATCCTCACTGTATATCGGACATTAATACAATTGAGCAAGTCCAGAAGTATTTCACGAGAAGAGTACTACACTCCTCTGCTCGCAACAGAATACCCTATATCACCAGGCTTGAGATTTGGGGCTTAGACAACCTTGAACTATACTGCCTACGGTTAGACTTAAGTGTAGCACACAAAATTATCTGCTACAATGTCTTACCAGTAAATGACTACTTCAGCTTCAACCGCAACAATACAAGAGCACACAACAGATACAAACTCAGTGTAAACTGCTTCAAACTCGATTGCAGAAAGTACGACTTCAGCAACAGAGTGGTCAGTGCCTGGAATGCACTACCTGACTATTGTTACATCCTCTAACCCCCATTCCTTTAACCTCAAACTATCCATTGTTGACCACACCGCATTCCTAAGAGGTCTGTAAGGGGCGTGCATAAGTGCACTATCGTGCCTACCATCCCTGTCCTATTGTCCCCATTTATTCGTACCTATTTCCTGTATTCATACTCATGTTTAAACTTATACCTATTAACTTGTAAGTGATTGACAAATCAAATAAATAAATAAATAAAAATAAATAAATAAAACAGAGCTCTGACACAGCCAAAAACAAAGCCTGGGAGGACCGTGCACAGTCCTCCCAAGCTCCATTTTCACTGGAAGACGCACTGCGGCTTGGTCCTTCACTGTCTCTGGGGCAGCCCCATGGGCCAGATCTAAACACCCAGTAGGCTGGATCCGGCCCAGGGGTCTTGAGGCTGACATCCCTGATATGAAGTCACAACAGCATTGAAAAAAGTGCAATTTTTTTTCCTCCACTTACAACTGCCACAGCATCCCCATGGTCATGTGATCAAAATTTGGGGGCTTGGCAACCAGCATGTATTTAACATTAAAACAGAGCTGGACGGGACCTTGGAGGTCCTCTAGTCCAACCCCTTACTCAAGCAGGAGATCCTGTTATCATACAGAGGAATGATTGAGTCTATCATCTGCACCTCTATAACTGCCTGGTTTGGTTCTGCAACTCAACAGGACAGACACAGACTTCAGAGGATAATTGGACTACAGAAAAAACAATTACTACCAACCTGCCTTCAATCAAGGACCTGTATACTGCACAAGTCAAAAAGAGGACTGGGAAAATATTTACAGACCCTTCACATTGCCGACATAAACTGTTTCAACTCCTTCCCTCAAAACGATGCTATAGAGCACTGCACACCAGAACAAGTAGACACAAGGACAGTTTTCCCCTGTATGCCATCACTCTACTAAACAAATAATTCCCTCAACACTGTTCAACTATTTACAAAGTCTCTACTACTATTACTGTTAACCTTCTCATCACTCCTTATCACCCATCCCGTCCCACTTGTGACTGTATGAATGTAACTTTGTTGCTTGTATCCTTATGATTTATATTGACTGTTTCCTAGTATGATTTGATTGCTTATTCTACCCTATGACTATCATTGTGTTGTTCCTTATGATTCTTGGCTCTTGATGAATGTATCTTTTCTTTTATGTACACTGAAAGCATTTGCACCAAGACAAATTCCTTGTGTGTCCAATCACACTTGGCCAATAAAGGATTCTATTCTATTTCAGACAAGTGGTTGTCCAGTTCCTTCTTAAAACCTCCAGGAATTGAGCATGCACGACTTTTGAAGGCAAGCTGTTCCATTGATGAATCATTGTGTCAGGAAAATTCTCCTTATTTTTAGGTTGAATCTTTCCTTGTTAAGTTCCCATCCTTTGCTTTTTGTTCTGCTTTCAGGTGCTTTGGAGAATATGTCAACCAACTCTCCTCAAATATTGGAAGAATGCTATTGTAGAAAATTAGCACCCACCCTCCTCCTAGAAGAAGGAAATATTTTGAGAAATATTTTAAAAGGGAGGATAAAAGATTTCCACTAAAAGAGAAATAAAAATCTTAAGGGAGACAGAAACTCAGAGCCCCAGCTCCCTGCTCCCCCAAACAGATACTGAGCTGGGGTAGGTTTAGAAATGCAGATTTAGTAATCCTTTACTCCCTGCAGCAAAGTCTGAACAAAGGTAGGATTAACCCACTACCATCTAGCAACGGGCCTCACTGCATTGCACAATCTCCTAAAGACATTGCACCACCCTCCAAACTTCAACCAAACGTAGCTCAAACAACCTAGAGAACCAGCTATGACCCCCTACAACAGCCAATAGGATACATGTTCTTGCACAGGAACAGGAAGTTCAAGTTCAAAGCCCAAGAGAAGGTATAACTCCCCCCCACACTCTCAACTCCATGTGGTCAGCTGCTCACATGTGCTTAGTGGTTCTGTTTCATCAATAAATGGATCCTATTTCCAATCAGCCTCCAGCCTCCATTTTGTCTCCAGTGCCTCTCTCCTGGCTTGGAATTGGACCTGGATATTTTTTCCAGCACTAGTCTTTCCTTTCATTCAGTCAGCCATTAGCATTCCAAGGTTATGTGACTGATATTTATGTCCTTCCCAGCTGACTTCTGACCCTCAAAGTCAATGGAGGGAGTCAGATTCACTTAAGAGCTGTGTGATTCACTTAACAACTGCAGTGATTCACTTCTGTGTGTGGTTTAGGAGTTGTACAGAGGCGGAGAAAAGGGCACTCCAAAGAGTGATAAAAAGGGCACAAAAGATCAGCGGATGTCCTCTTCCCTCATTGGAGGAGTTGTATAACATGGGATGTAGAAGGAAGACACAAAAGATCTTGAGAGACCCTTCGCATCTAGGCCACTCGTTGTTTGAGATCCTACCATCAGGAAGATGATATAGAGTGCTGAAAGCCAGGACAAGTAGATTTAAATATAGCTTTTACCCAAGTGCTGTGATCAGGTTAAATGCAGAGTTATGAATCTGGTGGTCTTAACATATATATATATCCTGGTTGTACAGTTCTTAACTGTTATTTGTTTTTAATTTGTTTTACATTGTTATTTGTATATGTCTTTTGGTGTTGTTCAGTTGTATCTTGTGAAAGAGCGCCTTATTTCATTGTTCTCAGGTTTCTGAGTACAATGACAATAAATTTATCTTATCTTATCTTAACAACTATGGCAAAAGAAGATCATCAAATCTGTCAGGACTCACTTAACCCCTGCTTAGCTTAGCAACAAAAGTTCTTATCCCAATTATGGCCATACGTTGAGAACTATCTGTAACAAATATGGTTGCACTACCTTATTTGATAACAAGTCATTCAAAATGGCAGTATTGCTTTTATAATTTGGGCTTTTTAATGGGGAGTTAGGGGAAATTTTTCACTAAAAATTGGACTCAGGACTGCATCTCATAAGCTCTCAAAAGGATTTTGAGCAAAGCAACCTATTTCTCACTCTATTATTTATTTACTTGACAGGGACCATAGAATGCAGATGTTTCATAATTCAGGATAATTGAGAAAACTGCCATATTCACCTTGAGCTAATTTACATGAGATGCTAAATCATTGCTCAGCACTGAACCTGGGAAAAAAAATGCGAACAAAGCATTGAAGATTGAGCAATTATGGCCCCTTTATGACCTGGGTCAGGAATTCTGGAAGTCCATGGTCCTAAAGAGGCCAGAGTTGCCCATTTCTGCTCTTATTCCTACGCTGGTCCTTTGACATCACTGGCTCATTTGACTAGAAACAATTTTCAAGAGAATTGAATTTCAACACCCACCAGAACTAGTTTGTCACAAACCACAAGTCTAGCTAGTTTAAAGCAACTCCAGTTTAATTCTGACACGCTGAATTAAACTGGATTTATTCTGAAGTGCAGCTTTGGGTTTGGACATGACCATCTGGAAGAGGCAAGAGTAAAAATAAGGTCATAGGCATAGTATGAGATTATGTAAATGATGCCAAATATATTCTCTGTGTCATTCATGTCATGACATCTTGACTCAATTGACACAAATTGCATCATTAGCTTAATGAAATCATGAGCTTTTACTTCTAGGGCTTTTACTAAATGCCTGTAGGTTTGAATGAATCAATGAAAAGTGAACCTAGCATCTACTGAAGAGCCTTTTCTGACTATGCAGGAGGGGAAAAGCAAGAGAGAATTTATGGATTTAAGACCTCACTCAGGTTTATTTTATTAATATAATGGTAATTATGATTGACCAATATGTACAGACCAGCTCATGCTTCTGGTCATCTCCTTGCTTAGATCAGATCTAAAACAGAAAGGCACAGACATTCTCATAAAATGTTTTTTTTTTAATGGGCGAAAATACTCTTTGGTAGAAAGTTGTTGTTTCAGATAATTTTATTTTTAGTTCTTCTTTAGTTTACTTTATTGTCATTGCACCTCCTACAATGAAATCAAACACCATTTTCAGTGCACACCATGACCATGAAAATAAACACAAACACACATCCTTCATACTCCACACATTGAATTGAAAACCCCTGACACCCCACCAACACTGCACTATACAGCAGAATTCAAGAGAGCTACTGCCCTGGGATAGAAGCTGTTTTTCAGTCTGTTTGTCCTTGTTTTTATTATCCTGTACCATCTGCCAGGTGGTAATAGTTCAAAAAAAGGGTTCCCAGGATGAGATGGATATTTGAGAATGTTTTGAGCTTTCTTAAGGCAGCGGGAGCTATAAAGCTCTTCCAAAGAGGGGAGAGGGCAACCAATAATCTTCTGGACAATCATGTTAACCGTCTGGAGTGCTGTCCTATCTGCCATTGTGCAATTGGCAAATCATACAGAGGTGCAGTAAATTAAGATACTTTCTATGGTGCAGTGGTAGGTTACCAGCAGCTTTTCATTCAGTTGTTGTTTTCTGAGAAGTCTCAGGTAGTATAATCTCTGCTGGGCCCTTTTGACCAGGGCTGCAATGTGGGCACCCCAGGTCAGGTCCTCTTTTAGGGTAACACCCAGAAACTTAAAACTGGCCACTTGCTCCACTCGGTCTCCCTTGATAAGCAAGGGCTGGATGTCTGATCTGTTCCTTCTATAATCCACTATAAGTTCCTTGGTCTTATTGGTGTTGAGGACCAATTTTGGGTCTCCACATCACGAAAGCAACCGGTCCACCTCATCTTGGTAGGCAGTTTCATCTCTCCCCACCCCACTGGAGATAAGTCCCACCACTGTTATATCATTGTATCTTTCAAACTTTTACAAAGCAAAGATATAAAAACAACAACATAACTAACAATCGAGATAAACAATAAGGAGGAAAAAGTGAATAGGGACAGAAGTGTGAAAAAGCAGAAAGGAAAAGAAAGAGAAAACACAAATATATACAAAGAATGACTTCTGACTTCTTCCAAGAATATAAAGAATGCTTTCTTTCGACTGTTATTTTAAGATTATAAAAAAATGTCCATTTCGCTCCCCTACCAAAAAAAAAATAAAATCAGAAAACAAAGGCAGATTTACACTAGGTGGTTGAACACATATTTACAAAGCCCATTTCTGGACATTCATATTTTACCTCTTTAGGCCCCAAAACTTAAAAATGATCTTGCGTAAAACTGAACTCTGAACGAATGTTTGCATTCTGTTTTCTTAGCAGACTCATAGAAGTCGTTGGCCTTATTCTGGGAAGGTTTTCCAATTGTTAATCTAGCTAATAGCTCTCCCACCCCAAATCTATGTAGTAACCAGAACTGATCTTGTTTAGCTTCTGACATCAGCCAAGCTTGGCAAAGTGCCACCCCTTGAGATTTGGAAACAATGGGGAAAAAAGAGCTTTAAACGTAATGTGCAAATAAATTCAAATTTTCTGCCTTAATAAGTTACAGATTATGGCATCTTCGGCCAATTCTAGAGTACACACCCATTTCTAATCATAAGGGGAATGATCACAATTACAACGGGAGCCTCTGGGAAGAGAAATGTCCATGGTAAAGATTGGCCACTTTCCTACCACAGAAGTTTTGTCTTCAAGTTTCTAAGTAATCTAATTTGGCTTCACCAACATTACTAAGAAGTATCTGCTTCTGGGTAGCCTTCATTCCACTAATTACCTGGCTGTTGGTCTGAAGGAAGGAAAGCAAAGCTCTTCCAACTGCAGGCTGACAAAATATGCTGATCTTCAGCAAAATCTTTTGACCTTTTCAACCCATATCATGAGAAGAAAAAACTAAGAAGAATTAATAATGTGCCACAATTGCAGAAACCTTTTCACAGAGGGTGGAATTAATTAGGGCTTTGCTCCCATGAAATTACCTTTTTTATTAGTTTTCCAGCAGTAACCACCTTCCAGTAATTTCCCTGGGGGAGGTTCTTACATGGCAAGGAAAGGTTGATCTTGTCAATAGACAAAGAGAATCTAGTCTTCCAATATGAAAAAGCAGGCAACATAAGGAATTACTTCTCTAACAATCAGAGAGAGAGAGAGGAAGGGAGGGAGGGAGAGAGAGAGAGAGAGAGAAAGAGAGAGGGGGGAGAGAATTATGTTCACCTACACACATATGTCCATTCTCCCTACAATATTTTTTACCTTTTCATTTGCTCCATTATTTGGAGAGTTACTTATTTATTATTTTTATGAATAATTCAAGGTGGAGAACATATCCTGCACACCTCCTATTTTCCCCACAATCATCACCCTGTGAGGTAGATTGGGCTAAGAGTGAGTGATTGGCCCAAAGTCACCTAGCTGTCTTTCATGACTAAGGCAGGATTAAAACTCACAGTCTTCTGGTGATTGGCCCAAAGTCACCCAGCTGTCTTTCATGACTAAGGTGAGACTAGAACTCAAAGTCTTCTGGTGATTGGCCCAAAGTCACCCAGCTGTCTTTCATGTCTAAGTTGAGATTAGAAATCACAGTCTTCTGGTGTTTGTCCCAAAGCTGGCTTTCATGACTAAGGCAGGACTAGAACGCCCCGTCTCCCTCTTTCTAGCCTGGTGCCTTAACCACTAGATCAGGGGTATCAAACCCATGACATCATAGCAGCATCAAGTAACGTAGCGGAACTTTTTTCTCCTTTGCTAAACTCGGTGTCAGTGTGGCCAGTACATGATGCATCCAACCCGCCATGGGCCAAGAGTTTGACAGCCCTGCACTAGATGAAATTGGCTCTCAGATATAGAAATGTAACTATGGAAGATTTTAAAAAGAATTCCATGACAGACAACGGTGGAAGTGAATTCAGCTGAACAAATCCATGATGGATCTTTCACAGGATAAATGCCTACCCGGGATAAAAGAGGGAGAGAAACAGGGAAGATTGGCTGGCTCAGTGGCTGACTGTTATAGATGTCAATTTTCCATGCTTGTCTCTCTGCTCTGTTACTATATCCCAACAATTTTTCCTACAATATTTATTATTGCTATTAAATTAAATTTATTTGCCACATATCTCATGGTATAAGGCAACCCTGTATAGCTTACAGTATGGTAGAATATACCACTATCAAAACAATTATAAATATAACAACACACTAGAATTACAAAAAATAATCAAACTGAACACCTGGGTTTGGAGGGGAGAAGTAGTCTTATCTTCCTCTCTACTCCAATATTTATAGCGTACAACTGAAATACAGACATGAGGGATGCAAAAATGTAACCATAAAGCATTTCAGGATTAAACCAACACAGAACAGATAAATAAGCCATCTCAGGCTTATTTAAACCCTTCTGGTTTGTCCCTGGTTTTATACTTTATTTCTGACAGGATTAAAATAGAGATCTCTCACATCATAGTCAGAGATTTGTTTCAGCCTCCAGTGTAACCTAAAACAAAACTCTGACTTGCTTCAGAATGGAAGGAAATTGTATACCACACTCACTGTGTATGTGGGGGGTGGGAGCAGCTAAAGCAGAATTCCTGACCAACTGTAATATGGCAGGGTAGTGTGGAAAGCCACATAAAAGTTTCGTATTTGTAAGGATTGCTGGGTAGATGACTTCCATCTGTTTATAATTCAATTTTGGGATATGCCAAGTGATTTGAGGTGGAGCTTTAAGCATGAATTAGATCTTCCTGATTCAGACTGAGACCTATTGCTCTTAAACACAACTGGAGGAAATCGGCAATGAAATAAACTATGTGATATAAAAAAATCCCTACTTTTTTAGGACTCTATGTTAGGAAAATTGCAGAATTTTGCTGCAAATGTTTTGGGTTGACACCCTAGGACAAGGGTGTCAAACTTAATTTCATTGAGGTCAGATCAGCATTGTGGTTGTCCTCTGGGGGCCAGGGGGAGGAGGGATGTGGCCAACTGGGCATGGCCTGGAGGTATGGCCAGCTTGACATCACTCATGTGGTGGGAGCCTGTGAGGGCCGGATGGCGTTGAGGAAGGAATGGCTGCTACCAGGTTGCAGATCAGCACCCGATCGGCATGGGCTGGGCCAAGAAGCCACGGGCTAGTCCTTTGCTGTTTCCACAACAACCCCACAGGCTGGATCTAACCACCTCATGGGCCAGATCCAGCCCACAGGCCTTGAGTTTGACACCCGCGCCCTAGGAAATCCTTGGCGAGTCCAACAGTTATTGAATAAAAACAGCTATCAATAACAATGAAGGGTCCTTGGTGTTCTCTGAACTTGATTGTTTTCTTGCAGACGTTTCATTACCCAAAGAAGGTAACATCATCAGTGCTAGTAGGGAGTGGGGTTTGCTTTCTAGTGGCTTTTATTATAGTAGCTTGTACTGTCAGTGTTAGTGGGAATGATCTTGGAGGTGCTTTGGTTGGGTTATTTACTATTGACCTGTTTGGCAGTTCCTTGATTGGGATATTGTTGACTGGTTTGTTGGTCTGGTGTTAATTTTGGCGTTAATCTATGCTCGTGTTGGTTTTTGTTGCTAGTGGGGAGGTATTTGGGTATTTTGTTCCCTTTTAGGCTTGTTGAAAACAACCGAGTTGGAGAGCACCAAGGAACTCCTTATTTTGACCCTAAGCTACAAATATCCTCCTTCATTGGTACCAATAACAATGCTTGGATTGCTTTCAAGGCCATTGGTAAACCCATTGCCTCTGTGATCACTTTTGCTTTTAATTCTAACCAAGCAGACATCATATCTTGCATTGATGAGTTGTTTATGTATTAAGTGGGGAAAAAACCTTGTTTTGCCTGCATTCAACTTATTCCCAAAGACAATCCTATCTTGAGGCAAATCTTAGCCAGAAAAAAATGAGGTTGCTCAGGAGATACTTCCTGTCCCATGGCAATAAGTTCTTCTTCACAATAGTTCCTGGAAACTTGATTCTGCCCTTGTATGTAACCCTATGAATTTCTTTGAGGCATAAAGCTGAGAATGATGAAATTGTGCCTTACATTCACCAACAATAAGACTGAGTATTCTTTGCTCACACATGAAACAATTATGAAGACACTCCAGGTACAATCCATATTCATGTTTTAATATTTCTCCATTACGCTCTCAATACCTCAAGAATTTCCGCCTTTCAACATTTTCCTTTTCATCCCATTTTCTTTGGCATTCACCCACCCAGCATTTTTGTTATCTCATCGCTTTCTTTTTCATTGCTTATTTGATCGTTCTATTATCATACTTCTGTTCTGTTGACATTCTTTTCATTTCTTCCTTTTTATTGTTGCCTAGAGTTAGCCCCATGGTGAGATAGGCAGCAAATAAATTTCACAAACAAATGAACGAAGTTCTCTGAAGTTGATCACGGGTGGTCAACTAACCCTTTCATACAATTCTTTTTAGTATGTAGAAGAAGGCATAGCCTATAATACCAATTAAAATATACTCATGGTATTGTGTAAGTAATAGTGTATCAGTCTAGATGCTGCATTTCAGATAACAGATAATCAGAATTGGAAGGGACCTTGTGGGTCATCTAGTCCAACCCCCCACTTAAGCAGGAGACCCTACACCAGTTCTGACAAATGGCAGCATAATCTCTTCTTGAAAGCCTCCAGTGATGAAGCTCTCACAACTTCCAAGGGCAAGCTGTCCTATTGGCTATTGCTGTCGTTGTCAGAAAATTTCTCCTTATTTCTAGGTTGAATCTTTCCTTGTTCAGTTTCCATCCATTATTCCTTGTCTGGCCTTGAGGTGCTTTGGAAAATAGCTTGACCCCCTCCTCTCTGTGGCAGCCCCTCAAATATTGGAATATTGCTATCCTGTCTCCCCTGGTTCTTCTCTTCACTAGACTAGCCATGCCCAGTTCCTGCAACCGTTCTTCATATGTTTTAGCCTCCAGTCCCCTAATCATTCTGGTTGCTCTTCTCTGCACCTTTTCTAGAGCCTGAACATCTTTTTTATAGTGTGGTGACCAAAACTAGATGCAGACCGCAAGCATAATCAAAGGCCAGTTTTATTCAAGGCATCTTTGTGATGCTCATTGCAAGCTACGATCTGTCGTCTAGGACTTCTCTTGCAAGCCAACATTCTGATTTCTGAATAACATCGAGAAAGAGATAGATGAAATGTATCAACCCGCATTTAAAATATAACCTGCCTATCTCTCCCTCTTTTGGAAAACTTGATTATTCCTGACTCTTCTTGTATGTTAAGGCAGCCTTTTAGGATACAGGAAGGAATTTGGAGCATCAAAAGAAAAAGGGCATCAAATTCCTACTCGGCCTATCACAATTTCCAGGCAAGTTGCCTCAAGTAACACGGAATCCTCTGAAGAAACTTATTCCCTTCTTGACTGCTAAACAGGTGGCCCCAGCTTTACTGACTTCATTTTCAAAGGTCTCAACCCTTCAGCATCTTATGTGGAAAAGCAATGTTCATAAAAGCCCTTTAATTCCCCTGGGATTTGCTAATAAAAGATGGAGAAAAACAGGTGCCTGGATTTTTTTTTATTTTTTTTAGATTCCCGTTGAGAAGTAACTTGACAATTTTGTCCCAATTTCTTTTCAGAGGGACTTTTCTTTTCAAGAAGAGTTGACAGGCATTCTTCAAGATTTTCTTCCTCTTTCTTTTGCACTGTTGCCTGCTGAGAAAATGAAAACCGAACTCTACTGAAAAATACACTCAACTAGAAAACGACCATTATACTATCATACACCTACCACCCACCAGAGGCGGTATGCTGCTGGTTCACACCGGTTCTAGTGATCCGGTAGTGCCAGTCAGCAGTTGGCCCCGCCCACCAGCCCCCACCCTTTCCTGTCCTATATTTCTTTTCTGTTTAGCTCAGCTGGTAGGCGCAGCAGAAGGAAGCACGTGACCACAGAACCAGCAGTAAAATATTTTGAATTCCACCACTGCCACCCACCATATTGTAATAGTCATTTCTGCAAATATTTTGGAGTAAGATTCATATTTTAATACAGAAAATTCTGAAAATGAAAATAAAGATGAAACCAGCAACTTTTCCTTTGGTCTAATGGAAAAAGACTTAGAGAAAAAAAAAATTGGAACTTTGACCCTATAGATGTTGATAGCAGCAAGACTATTGTATGCACAAAAATGGAAGGACACTTCAATTGCCACTATGGACGAACGGTTGCAGAAGCTGATGGAGTTGTCAGAAATGGCTAAATTGACTATTTTGATGAAAGAAAAGAATATAAGTACCTTTGTTGCCACAGGGAGACCGCTTCTGCATTTTGTGCTTGAGGTGGAAAAAAATGAAACTCTGATTCCGGGTTTTACAGATTAGGTTGATAGATGTTTGATATAAATGGCTAATTTAAATTACTATGAAAAGGCAAAAAGTTGTGGTTTGATGTTACTGCAACAGAGGAAGTCAGAAGTGAACATTTTTTTTCATTTTTCCCAACCCTTCCTCACTTCTCTTCCCCACTATCCCCCCCACTGCTTTCCTATTAACTTTGAATTTTGTATCTTATCTGATAACCTAATAAAATGTTTAAAATTGAATAAAAAAAAAAGAAGAGTGACATGAACTAGAAGATCTATTCCTCAAAAGCTCACTTTCCCACACTAAAAGGAAGCGATCAACCCAACTCTGGTTTCATGCAATTTCAATAAGACTTGACAATATGCCTTTGAGGTTTGATAGAGCTGCAACTTTGATCTATAAATAAAGAAAAGGGAAACAAAGTTTGTGGAAAACTTGGTTGGAACCCCCAAAAATAGCTCTTTATTTGTAACAATTCAAAATAAAAGGTGGGGAGAAAAAGCCCAATACAATACAATACAATACAATACTTCTTCAAAGTTGAGCACAAAAGGTTTATTGAAGAAAATCAAAGCAAAGGTGTGCATCCTCCATAAGATAAAGGCATTAAGGCTGCACTTCTTCTGAAACATCTGAAGATGTTGGTGTTAAACAGAACATCTATCCACATGTTAGCCAACTTTTCTTCCTCTTTGCAAGTTTCTGGATATTTGTCAGACATTAAATCTTTTTTAAAAATCAATTCATTTATTTATAAATTCCATGTATTGCCGATTACCAACAGCTTTGAATGCCTACAGGTAGTCCTCACTCACCAATCGACTTATTTAGTGACAATGTTAAAAAAAGCTTTGCAACCAGTCCTCAAGACCTCAAGACCAATATAACATCCTGTGGTCACGTGATCAGCATTTGCAATCTTCCCAACTAGTTTGCAACAAGCAAAGTCCGAAAGCTTGGAGGACTAAACCTCTGGTCCCGGTAACTGACCCAGATTGGATCCTGCAACATAATCCTGGGACACTTATATTAGCCTTCGTTCCTTCTGGATCCTGCCATACGGTCAACAAGCTTTCTTTAAAAGTTGTCTTAAGGAAATCCAGGTAGGAAATGGAAAAGTCAGAGAACTGGGTGATACAGAAGGTAGGAAAAAAAAAAATATATAGCCTTCATTTGACTGTAAATCCTGTTTTCCCTCAATATATCATTCTTTGAACATGAGTAATTATTGGGCTTACCTTTATTTATTTATTTGCCAAAGATTTATTTATTTACAAGATAATAAGTATAGATATGAACATAAACATGAATGAAAGAGGTAAATACAGATACATGGGGACAGTAAGACAGGGATGGTAAGCACACTGATGTGCTTATGCATGCCCCCCCTTAAGGACCTCTTAAGAATGGGGTGAGGTCCATGGTAGACAGTTTGAGGTTGAAGCTGTGAGGGGTTGAAGGGTTATCTTGGCTAACACTCCACAGATGACATTCAAAACATGAACAAAAATTCTTAATGATGTTACAAAGTACTCCTAACTTTTGCTGGTGTTAAAATGCAATTGTTGTATTTGTTCAAATAAATTTGCTTCCCACCCCTGGGAAGGTATGTGTCTTCCTCAATTTTGAATCCCCTAGCAGAGGCCTGGGAGTTTGAGAGGTCTATGTCAAATCTTACCTGTTCGTAATCCTGATCTCTTCTTGACAGAGAGCTCTGATGTTGTTCCTGGGATCTGTTGGAACCATTTTCCCAGCTTAGGAATCATAGCCCCAAGTGTTCCTACCACTTTGGCCTTGACTTTCCACATCCTCTCCAGTTCCTCCTTTAGGCCCTGTTCCTTCTCCAGCTTCTCATACTCCTTCTTCCTAATGTTGCTCCTCCTACAATGTGCATACCAAACAAAAAGGATATTTGTAACTCAGAGTTGAACTGTGGGGTCCTTGGTGCTCTTTGAACTTGGCTGTTTTCTTGCAGACATTTCATTACTCAACTGGGTGATATTATCAGTGCACAAAGTAAGCAACCAAGTTCAGAAAGTACCAAAGACCCCACAATATTTATGTCCATTTGTGTGTGTCTCTCTGTGTATGTCTAGGCATGTGCGTCTGTATCTCTGTATGTTTTTTTTTTTTTTTGCTGCTTACAGATTATAAATATTTCTTTTAATCACCTAGGCTTTAAGCATTTTTCATGTATCCATACAATCCCTTGACAAATGACTTGCTGTATTTTTCGGAATATAAGATGCTCTGAAGTATAAGACACACCTAGATTTTGGGGAGGAAAGCAAGAAAAAAATCTGCCTCCCAGCAATTTGCCTCATTGCAGCAAACAGCCTGGTCAGCTTTAGCACAGCTTGATTACCATGAGCAGCTGATTGTTGGTTGGGTCGGCCTCCCGACGATCAGCTGTTTCAGGCTGTAGGTTTTGCCATCACCTATTGCCGCCTCCGCGCCCCCATTTTTGGCCTCTGCATCCCATTTTTGGCCCATTCTGATCCCCGCGGTCCATAACGGGCTGAAAACAGGGGGCGTGGAGGTGGAAAATGGGATGTGGAGGCCAAAAATGGGGCACACAGAGGTGGCAATAGGTGATGGCAATCCCTGCAGCCTGAAACAGCTGATCATCGGGACGCCAATCCAACCGACAATTAGCTTGTGCTAATCAGGCTGTGCTGAAGCTAACCAGGCTGTTCGCTGCAAGGAGGCAAATTGCTGGGAGGCAGAAGCTGAAGGTGGATGGGTGGGACTTCAGCTATATAAGACGCACAGACATTTTCACCCACTTTTTTGAGGGGGAGTGCTTCTTATACACCAAAAAATACGGTAATAGTCTTTTATTCATTTTCAGCATACAAATAATTCTTTTCAAGGCCTTTGCCTTTCTTAGCCACTGGGTATCAGGTTTTTCTCATCACCTAGAATTCAGCATACGAAGACCCTCTCATGTATATGTTCAACTTATTGAAATGTTATGTTCACATAAGCATATTTTGTAAGAGTGCAAAATTTTATTCCTGCAAATGTTGACATAAAGTAATTTGTTCCATGCCTCTTGGGGTTCGAAATGCAATCAGAATTTAATCAGAACATGACCTTTTGAATTTCCTGAATGATGCAACGCACCTTTCAGATCCGGATATCAAAGTGCTTTTAAAAAAGAAAAGAAATACATATTTGCAAGAAATTTGGATCTACAGACTGTTGTGGAAATTGTATGGAATGGATTTATAATTGAACTAGTAGAGCCTCAACTGTAAACTGAGACATCATCTATTCCTTGTTCAAACTTTTAGCTTGTAAATTTGGTAGCTGTAATCTCAATATATTTGGAAGATTCCAAATTATAGAAAGTTGAACTTACATAAACATTCAATTCAGAGATAAGCCACGTTCAAGCAAGAATTTTAACTGTGTATACTATTAGAATTGTATAAATTGCTAAATGTAAGAATGATTAATGTTATTGCATTTGTATTAAAATGTGACTAGAAAGGGGAATTTGTCTTTTTTGAATATAATAGTGGCATACTCAGAAATTAATAAAGGGATAGATAATAGAAATTTATAATTTAATATAAATGTAACAGATAACAGATAATCAGAGTTGGAAGGGACTTTGTAGGTCATCTAGTCCAACCCCCTGCCCAAGCAGGAGACCCTCCCATTTCGGACAGATGGGAGACCAGTCTCTTCTTGAAAGCTTGCAGGGATGAAGCTCCCACATCTTTCGAAGGCAAAGCTGTTCCATTGGATGATTGTTCTTGTTAAGTTTGAGCAATGAGAGGCTGAACCAGAGCATGAGTGCAACAATACTTTATTATAACAATAAAGGGCTGACCGTGCTTGCCACGCCTGGAACTGGCTCGCAGCAATCAACAACTGGTTGGACCCCGCAGCCTGCTTTTATAGCTGGCTGCTGGAGAGAACCAACCAATGAGGAAAGGGGGAAGAACGCCCACACAAAGTGAGTGGACCTGAGTGAGAACTCCTAGAGTCCTCAGGACATAACAGTTCTCACTGTCAGAAAATTTCTCTTTATTTCCAGGTTGAATCTCTCCTTGTTCAGTTTCCACCCATTACTCCTTGTCTGGCCTTCGGGTGCTTTGGAGAATAGCTTGACCCCTTCCTCCTCTCTGTGGCAGCCCCTCAAATATTGGAACACTGCTATCCGGTCTCCCCTGGTCCTTCTCTTCACTAGACTAGCCATGCCCAGTTCCTGTAACCGTTCTTCATATACATTTGTGAAATGCTATTAGAATTATATAATTAGATAAACACTGCAAATATGATTATTAATATATAATTGGTAGTAAAAGGAGTGAGGTTAAGAATATAGAGATTGACATAAAAATAACATATTCTAATACTGAATAATTAAGATTGATAATTTAATAATTATTTGTATTAATATCAAATTTGAAAAAATGTCAACTATATTAAGTAAGAGGAATATTGTCATATTTGTATCCAAATGTAAGACACTTCCAAACCATACTGTTCACGCATTGATTTTTTGTTGTAACAAAAAATAAAAAATTATTGCAAAAAAAATAATAATTTTAACTGTGTACAGCAACATTTTTTTAAAAAAAGTGGTCAAACCACAGAGACCATTGGAATAACACAAAACAATCTTTCAGAATTGCCTTTATTAAATTCTGACAATTGTCTTCTTTGTGATTTCCTGAAGAACAGATCTTATTTGATAGTTCTTTATTTTTAACAGAAGCAGGGAATAGCTAAGAATGTAGATGTGATTTCTTTTTAATTGTCAGTTTTTGGCAGTTAGGGTGGCCTGGGCAAAACATGTCCAGGAAAAACGAATAAAGAAGAAAAAGAGGAGACAATGCATGAATTCTGAGAATGTGTGCTTTCTAGGAAACTCCAGGCAGATTTATGTAGTGCAAATTCTTCAAAATATATCCCAAAGCTGCTTTTTCTGCAGGCAAGTGGACTTTCTTGTTTTTTCTTTTGAAGACATTTCGCTTTTCATCCAAGAAGCTTCTTCAGCTCTGACAGGATAGTGGGGAATAGAAGGATTTATATTCCTTGCAGACAGCTGGTCATTTGCATCCTTTTAGAGGGTCCTTGAACCACTTGGAGCAGGGGTCCTCAAACTTGACAGTTTTAAGACTTGTGGACTTCAGCTCCCAGAATTCCTCCTCTAGTCATGTTAGCTCAGGAAGTCTGGGAGTTGAAGTCCACAAGTCTTAAACTTGCCATGTTTGAAGACCCTTGACTTGGAAGTTTATCTGTGTCCTCAGGGTCACCCGAGTTAGTACTCCCAGTTCCTATAGTCTGAATTTTTTTTTCTCCTCTGGAAATCCATTCCTACTCCCACACCATTCAAAGGGTGTTCATCGCAAATTGTATCGCTAAAAGTCTGTAGAGATTCTCAGAGCTGAAGAAGCTTCTTGGATGAGAAGCGAAACATCTTCAAAAGGAAAAAACAAGAAAGTCCAGTTGCCTCCTGAAAAAGGCACCTTTGGGACAACCATGACCTGGATGACTGAGAATCTCTATAGACCAGGGGTCTTCACACTTGACAGCTTTAGGATGACACTTGGAGGATGAAAGAAGGGGAAAGGATGGTCGTGTTTAGCTTCTGTTGCATACTGTAAAATTTATGCAATGCCCCCAAAATGAAGTCAAAGTTTCTGTCCTCATCTATCTATCACTTCCCATCTCTGCAATGGCCTTCAGATGCCCATTTGAAGAAATAGTGAAGATTCTAACTGCAAATGGATATTGACTCCTGTACAGGATTCAGATTAGTCTTCCCATGCTTGGCAACTGACATGTATTTATGATGGTTGCAATGTCCAGGGATCATTTGATCCCCTTTTGTGACCTTCTGATAATAAAAGTCAAGGGAGAAGCCAGATTTAATTACCAGATGTGTTACTAATTTAACAGCTGGAGTGATTCACTTGACAACGGTGGTACGTAAGGTCGTGAAATGAAAACTAACTTTAAAACTGCCTTGTTTGGAAACGGAACTTTTGGGCCCAGTTGTGGTCATAAGATGAGGACTATTTATACTTATATGCAGGCAGGCATTAATCACATGGGCATATTGTCCTTTTAAATCCTTTATGCATTTCACTGGCTATTCTGGTCTTAAATCTAGATGTTGGTTTTATCCTATAAAGCCCACAAATGTTTGGCTGTAAGGAATCATTGGAACACTTCCTGGTGAGAACTTCAGTAAACATATCCATTGTCCTATAGATTCACCATTAATGTTATGTTTATTATGGATAAATAATGACTAAGTGAAGTTTGGTTAAGACCCCGAGAAAATCCACGGGGAAGATAGTTTATTGAATTAATATGCAAACATATTTAAGAGGGTTCCTGACCGCAGAGGTGGATATGACACTATTGCATAGGAAAGCTCTTTGTGTCCTCCTGTTATTTTTTCTTGAGCACGCCACAAGTGACCAGCCCTATTGTCCAGCCCCTAAGTGTTGCCTACAGTCAAGAAAGCAAGATCCTAATACAATCTTCTAAGATTTATTAAAATGAATCTTGGAATCTGGATATGTGTATTAAATTTGTATTTACCAACAAAGAAACAAAGAAAGACTAGTATAGATCTATTTCAAGCTGTTTAGCTCTCATCAGCTAGCCATTCCCCTTCTGGGATTCAAACCCAGACTTTTTACATATTAGGTAGGTGTATTTAATCTCTAAATTGCTAAATATAAATTTAATACAAAAATAGTTTGTCGCAAAAGTGACTACAGGCGAAGGCTCCTGGATCGGGGCTGAAGCAGTATAGGTCTGAAGAGGAAGCAGTATGCTCCATCCTGCATTTGGGTAGTCCAGGTTGCCCTGATAAAAAACATTGGATATGTGTACTTCAGCATCCTACTGAATAGTAAGCATATTAATGTGACGTCTCTTTGATTCTTCTGATCTTCTTTCTAATTGTCTAATTGCAGGGGTCACCCAATTAGCTTTGTCCTAAGGGGGAACTTAAACTCACAATCTCCCGGTTTCTAGCCTGTTGCTTTAACCACTACACCAAAGAATGTAAAGGAATCAAAATTTCACCCTGAGGGCCACAGAAGGATCTTCTGAAACCACCCTTCAAAATAGACCTTGTCCCCCCCACCCCCTTACCACTTTCTGAGTGTTGTTTTCACATGCCAGGCAAACTGGATGCTTCCTTAGAGCTCTGGAAACTGTGCCACTAAGGTCTCTCGTAAATATGGATTCATGGTAGTCTTCCAAGTCTACCGCCTTGGATGTGTTTTCTTTCTGTGAAAAGCCTGCACAGCAATAACTGTTGTAGTTAAAACAGCGTAACAGCTTGCACAGTGTGTTTCCTATCGAAAGTCTCTCTGGCCTATTAATTATACAGCATCAGACATTCTAGTAACATACGTTTCCTTGGGAAAGGAAGGCTGATAGGAGTTAAGAAGAAATGTACATGGAAATTGGTCAGGTAAGAAGTAGCTATAACCTCAGTTTTAAGTTCTGTACCAAGTTTGGGATTAAACCTTCAGTTGCACTTCTAGTCTGGAATAATACAGGGTCACCTGCTTGAGCAGTGGGTTGGACTAGATGATCTCCAAAGTCCCTCCCAACTCTATTATTCTGTTAGTCAGTAGAGCATAGAAATTTCTCCTGAAATTTTCCCACCAGTTTTCAATTGATGAGATGGAAAATTTGCTTCTTCTTTTTTTTCTGAAAAGATAAATGATTTCTGATGAAATTCCCGAGAGTTGAGAATCGTGTTTCTGGAGGTATTTTAATCAAAAGAGACATAGAAATGTTATTTCTTTTGTTATGCCATTGAATTCTCAACAATTGTAACTTTTCTGGTTTCCCACAATTCTGGCAAAGCCCAATGGAAGAAATTTGGAAGAAATTGTTGAGACTGGGATTTTTATCCTGGGAATTACGGGCAGCCAAGAAGGTTTCAGGATGATGGAAAGAGATGCCTCAGAAAAACACCAGTAAAGACACCAAAAATAAACTCAAAAAACACCCTGAAGAGAAGCTCAGAAATAATTCTCAGGTACACAGAGAATAAAGCAGAAACAAAGAAGCTTTCATTTTAAGAGAAGATAACTTTTGGCAAATTCTGAAGCCAATTGCAGCATGGCCTTCCTTCCAAGTCTATCGATCTGTGGGTGATGATGATGATGATAGCAACAGCACTTAGCAATAGCACTTAGACTTTTCTATCACTTCACAGCGCTTTACAGCCCTTTCTAAGTGGTTTACAGAGTCAGTGTCATGGCCCCAACAATCTGGATCCTCATTTTACCAATTATTTTACCAACAAACTCAGGACACTGCAACTGTCATAATGCCAGTTGCCAAGTGCCTGAATTTTCAATCAGAATAGAGCTGGAAGAAACCGTGGAGGTCTTCTAGTCCAGCCCCACTGCTCAAACAGGAGACCCTATACTATTTCAGACAAATGGTTGTGCAAACTCTTCTTAAAAACCTCCAGTGATGAAGGACCCACAACTTCTGAAAGCGTGTAATTCCACTGGTTCATTGTTCTCACAGTTAGGAAATTTCTCCTTAGTTCTAAGTTGCTTCTCTCCTTGATTGGTTTCCATCCATTGTTTCTTGTCTTGCTTTCTGGTGCTTTGGAGAATAGCTTGACTCCCTCTTGTTTGTGACAGCCCTTAGATATTGGAACATTGCTGTCACGTCCCTCCTTATTTTCATTAAACTAGACATACCCAATTCCAGCAACTGTTCTTTATATGTGTTAGCATCCAGCCCTAATCATCTTTGTTGCTCTTCTCTGCAATTGTAGGGCATTGAAGCAGTTATCCTGAGTACTGCAGATAGTAGTGGTACCTGAACACATTTGTAAATGTAACATAAGCTTCCTAACAGACAGGAAGCAGCAGGTGAAGCTAGGCAGAATCACATCTGATACCTGTACAGTTAGCACAGGGGGTTCCCAAGGCTGTGTGCTTTCTCCACTTCTCTTCTCCCTGTATACCAATGACTGCATCTCAAATGATCCATCTGTTAAAATACTGAAGTTTGTTGCAGATGATACAACAGTGATTGATCTCATTCGAGACAACGACAAATCTGTACACAGACAGGAGGTTGTTCAACTTGCCTTGTGGTGTGACCGGAACAACCTGGAACTGAACACACTCAAAACTGTAGAAATGGTGGTAGACTTTAGAACAGGGGTCTCAAACTCAATTTACTTGGGGGCCACTGGAGGCAGAGTCTGGGTGAGGCTGGGCCGCATAAGGGATTCCACAAAAAACGTTGTTAAAAAAATATCCTCAAATGTCATCAACAGTTAATGATTTCTCCAATACATGAACTGTCCTGAACACGTGAATGGAACATTGAATGAAGATCATGAACAGTTCCTCAGAACATGGCTTCTCCAGCTTACTCCTTGCTGCCAGAGACTTGACAACGCTTCCTCTCACATATCTGAGCCACATTTGGCTTGAGGGAGGAGGCACTTGAGACCCTCAGTATGGCTTGAAGATGATCATCAGTAAGTCTGGACCTGTACTTGGACTTGTTAAAGTTCAGGGTGGAGAAGAACTTTTCGCACAAATATGTGCTCCCCAAAAGGCACATGGTCCACTTGAACATTCAGGAATGGTTTTCCTGCCTTAGCAATCATCTCACTAACCATATACCTAGCTTCAACTGCTGCAGCATTCTCTTTGGTTGCTTTCTTGAGGAAATCTTGTTGCCTCACTAGACATGTTTTAAGGCTAGCAACCCGGTTGGCTCTCTCATCCCCCTGATATTTTGCACATTCCTCAGCATGTTTAGTTGAATAATGACGTTTCAGGTTGTATTCCTTGTGCACTGCAACTTTTTCAGCGCAAATAAGGCATGTCGGGATGCCCCTATGCTCAACAAAGAAATACTGGGTCTCCCACCTTTGCTGAAATTGTCTGTGCTCTTCACCTATCTTTCTCTTCACTGCAGGCTCTGGCTTTGACAAAGACATGATGAGGGTGTGACAAAATTTAGTTTATTCCACTTGGCATCGCTCTTGTTCCACGTTTCATATAAGTGTTTAGCCAGCTAGTGATGCGTGATGTCATTTCCACTTCTACTTGTCACAACAGCATGGCCACAATGAAGAACGGTGGGCGGGGCTTCCTTCAGAGGTCCATTCCCCCTGCGGGCCACACTAATATTATACTTTCATATCACGGTGGGGGCCACAGGATATCGTCCTGTGGGCCGCAATTGGCCCGCGGGCCATGAGTTTGAGACCCCTGTTTTAGAAGAATTCCTCCCATACTACCACCTCTTACAATACTAGACAACACAGTATCAACAGTAGAGACCTTCAAATTTCTAGGTTCCATCATATTGAAAGACCTAAAATGGACACCTAACATCAAAAACGTCATCAAAAAAGCAAAACAAAGAATGTTCTTTCTGCGCCAACTCGAAAAGCTCAAACTGCCCTACCAGCTGCTGATACAGTTCTACAGAGGAATTATTGAGTCTATCACCTGCACCTCTATAACTGTCTGGTTTGGTTCTGCAACCCAACAGGACAGACACAGACTTTAGAGAGTAATTAGGACTGCAGAAAAAACAATTACTGTCAACCTGCCTTCCATTGAGGACCTGTATACTGCACAAGTCAAAAAGAGGGCTGTGAAAATATTTACAGACCCCTCACATCCCGGACATAAACTGTTTCAACTCCTTCCCTCAAAACAACGCTATAGAGCACTGCACATCAGAACAACTAGACACAAAGAGAGTTTTTCCCCAAATGCCATCACTCTGCTGAACAAATAATTCCCTCAACACCGTCCAACTGCACTACTATTACTATTAACCTTCTCATCACTCCTTATCACCCATCCCCTCCCACTTGTGACTGTATGACAGTAACTTTGTCGCTTGTATCCTTATGATTTATATTGACTGTTTCCTAATATGATTTGATTGCTTATTGTACCCTATGACTATCATTAAGTGTTGTACCTTATGATTCTTGACTCTTGACAAATTTATCTTTTCTTTTTAGCACCAAGACAAATTCTTTGTGTGTCCAATCACACTTGGCGAATAACGAATTCTATCTATCTATCTATCTATCTATCTATCTATCTATCTATCTATCTAATCTGCTGGTATACAGATCCTGCCAAGATCATTTAACTAGTTCACCCTCCCCTACTTGGAAAGTTTTGGCTGTTGAAAACCCCCATAGCTAGGAAGGTTTTATATGAGAAATTATATTGGCATAGACCACTCTCAAGTCTGCTTTTCTTGAAATATTATCAAGGAGGCCTGCTGGGCTGTGGTAGAAATCGAGCTGACCTATGGAGGCCCTCGAGTCTGTGGGAATTCGAGTTTCTAAATATTATTTTTGGCTCTCTCTATTTACCTGCATTTAATTTATTTAAGAAAGTTTGCAACCTGAGCGGCAATTCAATCTAGGTAGCTTACGTTTATGTAGATCCAGTTTTAAAAACTGAAAAACAAGAACTGTAGTAAACACAGCCCAAAAAGAATCATAAATAAATAATACAATGCAATAATCAACCAGCAACAATTGTTCATGGCATGTATTGATCCTCCTTCCCCCTTCAATCCATACATTGACACCTTTAAAATTAATTAATTCTCTTCCACCTCTCCCCATGCAGTTTAAAATAAATTGATTGCCCCTTTGAGACCTCAGAAATTAAATGGTCTTCCAGACACATAGACACACAGACACACAGGCATGTAATCCCCCTCTTTACCATTGATTTTCCCCCCATTAGTTTAAAAAAACCCCACACATATACACAATCTAATCAGAGAAGCTTTTCTCCATTCTGCCTTGAGAAGGTCAACCTTTCTGAATTCCAGAATCCCTTGTGTATCAGAAGACATTCTAGCATTCAGAATCAGAAGCCGGATGATGATCAATAATAATAGCCATCTGTCCCCAATTCAGAACTAGGGATCAAATTTACTGATTGATTTGATTTGATTTCTATAGCTACTTATCCCAACAAGTGCCCCTGGGTGCCCTACATCATAAAATAAAGAAATTAGAACACTGCAAAATGAGATGACAAGAGAAGAGGAGGGGAAGGGA
>NW_020769341.1:6178738-6189701 GCF_900518735.1 Pseudonaja textilis
AGAAGAGAAGAGAAGAGAAGAGAAGAGAAGAGAAGAGAAGAGAAGAGGAGGTGAGGTGAGGTGAGGTGAGGTGAGGTGAGGTGAGAGGAGGAGGGGAAGGAAAGAGAAGAAGAAGTGAGCTAAGAGGGGGAGCAGAAGGGAAGGGAAGAGAAGAGGCGAGGAGGGGAGAGGAGGGGAGAGGAGGAGAGGGCAGAGGAGGAGGAGAGGAGAAGGGAGGAAAAGGGAAGATAATATCTGATCTGATTTTATTTGATTTTATTGCTGCCCATCTCATCTACAGACAACACTGGGAGGCTTCCAAGACATTAAACCAGTAACCATTAAAAAGGTAAAACAATAATGCCAATACAGTCCTCGACTGATGACTACAATTGAGCCAGAAATTATGTTGCTAAATGAGATATTAAGTGAGTTTTGCCACATTTTACAAACTTTCTTTTTACAGTAAACTGAATCACTGCAGCTGTTAAGTTAATATCGTGGTTGTTAAATGAATTTGGCTTCCCCTTTAACTTTGCTTGTCAGAAGGTCACAAATGGTGATCACATGACAGTGCAACCGTCATAGTTACAAGCCAGTTGCCAAGTGTCTGAATTTTAATCACACAACCTTGGGGATGCCGCACCGATTGTAAGTACGAAAAATAGTCATAAGTCACCTTTTTTCAGTATTGTTAGAACTTTGAACGGTCACTAAACAAATGGGAGCAAGTTGAGGGCTATTTCTATGTGGGCCTTTTATAAATTGGAACATATAGGCATATAGCATGACTTCAGATGGATGACACATGACAGAAAACAACAATACCAGTAGTTGGAACCTCCAACATGTCCTACAACCTGCTCCAAATTTTGTATAGAAGCATCAAACTCAGAAATATTTCAGAATAAAGGTTAGTAGGTTCCATAAATGTATATTTGTCATACATGGTGGGCTGGGGTGGGATTCAAAAATCCCAACTACTGGCTCTCTGCCTGGTTGCTGGGTGGGCGTGGCCTTCCAGAACTTCCAGGAGGGCCATTTTTTGCCTTCCATGGAGTCCGGAGGTTTCCCTTGGGCCTCTGGGAGGGCAAAAACAGCCTCCCCCAGGCTCCGGAGGCCCTCCAGAAGGTGGAAACAGGCAGGCTTCCAGACTTCTGGAACTTCCAGGAGGGCTGTATTTCACCTTCCCCAGAGTCCGGAGACTTCCCTTGGGCCTCTGTGATGGAGAAGATGGCCTCCCCCAGGCTCTGGTGGCCCTCCGGAAGGCAGAAACAGGCCCATTTCTGGACTTATGGACCTTCCAGGAGGGCCGTTTTTCACCTTTCCCAGAGTCCGGAGACTTCCCTTGGGCCTCTGTGATGGAGAAGATGGCCTCCCCCAGGCTCTGGAGGCCCTCCAGAAGGCGGAAACAGGCCCATTTCTGGACTTATGGACTTTCCAGGAGGGCCGTTTTTCACCTTTCCCAGAGTCCGGAGACTTCCCTTGGGCCTCTGTGATGGAGAAGATGGCCTCCCCCAAGCCAATCTTTTTTTTAAAAAATACAAATTTAAAATGGAAACGTCAAAAAAAAAAAATCATAATGATAAAATGCAGCATTAGATCCATTTGTCTCTCATTTCTTTTCGGATATTCAGTTCTCTTCATTTTATCATCCTATTATGTCAGGGAATTGCGCAGCAGGTGTCCGAAAGCCCTCAGAGACGCTGACACAAGCTTGCAGTTTTATATAAATAAATATATTTATTGTAAACTGGATAGGCAAACGGAAGAATCGTCAAGTAAATCAACACAGCAGGAACATCATCCAGTAAAACACGGGGCGCACTGAAGAAAAAGGTGGGGAAAACAAGGGCACCTCCCCCTCCACACTCATAACAACCAATCACAGCGTAGATTGCTTCATGTAGGAGCCAGCACTCATAATACACCACAACTGTGTATTATGGCTCACTGCACAACCCCACTGCTCCAGCTATTAAATTGAAATATCTTAATAATTAAATATTATGTAATATTTAAAAGGGGTGCTTCCCACCTAGGTTTATTTATTGAATTTATATTGCTGCCTATTCACCCATGGTGACTCAAGGAGGCTTAGAGAATATAAAACCACATTTAAAAAAAATAAAAACTAACCAAAAGAAGCAAATAAATTAATATAGCACAATATAACAAAATCACCCCCAAACTCCCATTCCTTTGTCCTGGCAACAGCAGATCACATGAGCCATTTAAGATATTTAGCCATTTTGATAGCAAGTAACAACCTGTAGATATTTATTTAGTCAACAATCGGGTATTTAACAGAACTGCACTCACTAAGATTGCTTCTCTGTGTCTCTGTTTCTGTCTCTTGTCTCTCTCTCTGTCTTTCTCTGTCTCTCTGTGTGTGTGTGTGTCTCTGTGTCTCTCTCTGTGTGTCTTTCTCTGTCTCTGTCTGTCTGTCTGTCTGTCTCTCTCTCTCTGTCTCTCTCTCTCTTCGTATTTCTAAAAATTTTAAAGTTATCCTAAAATTCCCTTTTGCATTTCTTATGTACCTACTGTCGTTTTTGGCTATGTGACAATTACAGGAATAAATCATAATGAGAAACTAAATTGCTTTCTCTACTCTCCGCCGCATGGAGAATCTTAACCAATTAGGATCGACTCCTACCGACTTACTTTTTAAGAGACAGTTATTATAGAGTTATACAACTACCTGATATAGTTTACTCCCAAAGCACTGCATTGAGTTATTTTCTTTTCTAATTCTCAAGTTATTTGATTGTTAGTCCCTCATTCTAGCTAGAGCCTGTTAATCTCATTTTGTTACTAGTACACTTCTTTAGTAGCGTCATACATAATTATATTTCACAAATTCAGTTTACCTTTAGTGTTCATCCAATTGGGATTATTGTTATTGTCTTCTGTTCTAGGAAGTAGCAAGGAAGATATGAAGCAGGAGTTTAAAAATAGAAGAAGCATCCAATTATCATCCTATCACAATAGGATCTTCAGAAAAATTATACCATTTTTAACAGTCACTGGGAGTCAGATGGCATATGTATTTAATAAATTATTATGATTCATCACACAGTCAGCCAGATGTTTAGACTGGATTTGGCACTTTCATCCATCTGTTGAGTCCTCCCCAAGGACCCTGGGATAGACGTTAGATAGATGTTTGATGGTGTTAAAGGTATCATCACAAGATGTAAGCTGTTTCAAGTAAAGCTGCCTTTTACAATTGACTAATGGCGATTTTTGTCAATGCTGCTGATGTTCGAGTTGGATTGCAGATGTTTTGGGATTGCAGAAAGGAATTTATTACTGTTGGTAATATGCCACAGTTGTTCTAATTATATTTATAGGTCTTTGTATTTTGTGATTATATTCTGTTCTCTTCTACTCTACTCTACTCTACTCTACTCTACTCTACTCTATTTTGACCTATTATAAGCTAGGTGGTGCAGTGGTTAGAATGCAGTACTGCAGGCTACTTCTGCCGATTGTCAGCTGCCTGCAATTTGCCAGTTCGAATCTCACCAGGCTCAAGGAAGGCAGACTTCCATCCTTCCGAAGTGGGTAAAATGAGGACCCAGATTGTTGGGGGCAATATGTGGTCTGACTCTGTAAAACCACTAAGAGATAGAGAGGGCTGTAAAGCACTGTGAAGCAGTATATAAGTCTAAGTGCTATTGCTATTGTATTCCATTGCAATTCTATTGCTATTGTATATTATTCTATCCTATCCTATCCTATTCTAGCCAGGTACTGTAATGTCCAGTATCCAGACCATGTGGTGCCATAGAATAGCCTAAAGCACACATTCTGGTGGGAGAAAAGTTCCCTGAAGATGGACTCCAGCATGAATCCAAAAGCTTAGTAAGACAGGTGGTCTTGATGATCAACCCAGATTGGATCCTTCAACATGATCCTGGGACACATATATTTCCCTTCATTCTATTACGTGGTCTGTCTTTGGCTCCACCACTTCTTGCTCGCAGACAAGTGATATTTCCTGCAGATCTTCCAATTCATTGCTAGTTTGTCATGCCGTGGTTTGTAGTCGTTCTGTGCCATCTTCTTGCAGTATTATTATAACTGAGGCAGTTATCACCCAGAATATTCATCGGGATAGCCCCTGACATTTAGAGGAACAGTCTGATCACGCAAAATATCTTTATTGCAGTAGCACAATGCATGCATTTTTTTTCCTGTCTGAAGATTGTCTGATTAATATCATCACTTCACAGGTACTGAGCAACCTAGAAGAGCACGCAATGTGGCAACACTGACCTTAAACCGTATCTGAAGATGATGGATCGCTATCTCCCCACCTGGTTACAGGTGCAACAGAATGAAACCATTCTACACATTTGAGTGAGCAAAGCCCATTTCTGTTATCCTCTTGTGAACAAGATGTTCACAACTTTGTGGCTAAGAGACACAAGTCTTACCTGGTGGCACATGAAAGGAAAGGACTGAGAGCCATTCGCACTTCTTTTCTTCCAGAAGGTCAGCAAAGTTTATTATTCAGTCATGTTTTCATTTGATTAATGGATCCTCCAGACAAGGAATTGCCTGACACACACACAAAAAACAAACCCTCCTATCTTGTTGACCTTTTCTGTATGTATATTTTCCATAGAACACAGGTGGCCCTCAACTTATGACCATAGAACCCAACATTTCTGTTGCTAAATGAGACAGTTGGTAAGGGAGTTTTGCCCCATTGTATGACTTTTCGTGCCACAGTTGTTAAGTTAATCCTTGGCTTCTCAATGGAGAAGCCAGATTCACTCAGTTGTTAAGTGAGTCTGGCTTCTCCACTGACTTTGCTTGTCAGAAGGTTGCAAAAGGCGATCACATCAGAGGTGGTATTCAGCAGGTTCTAACAGGAGAACCAGTAGCAGAAATTTTGAGTAGTTCTGAGAACCAGCAAATTCCACCTCTGACTGGCCCCGCCCCCATCTATTCTCTGCCTCCCGAGTCCCAGCTGATCTGCTGGGTCTTCTTTGGTTGCCCTGCACAGGAGAACGGAGCTGGAAAGCAAGTTAGCGGAGTGAGGAGGGAATGGGGATTTTACGGGATCCTTCCCCTGCCATGCCCACCAAGCCCTGCCCACCAAACCATGCCACACCCACCAAGCCACACCACGCCCACCAAGCCATGCCACACTCACCAAGCCACATCACGCCCACCAAGCCACACCCACAGAACCAGTAATAAAAATGTTTGAATACCACCACTGGATCACATGACCTGGGACACTGCAACTGACATAAATATAAGCCAAACATCTGAATTTTGATCACAAGACCATGTAATGGACATAGGAATGAAAAAAACAGTCATAAATCTTTTTTTTCAATACCATTTTAACTTTGAATGGTCGCTAAATGAACTTTTGTAAGCTGTGGACTACCTCTATTTAGAATGCATTGAATTTTTTTAAAAAAAAACTTAATTATGTAAGTCCCATCTTTCTTGATCCATGGTTGTGTTCAGACGAGAAGCAGGTTTATTTCCATCATGAAAATGAAGCTAAATATAGAGAAGAGGGAGAAATCATTTTGTTCAATTAAAATTTAGCACCTTCCTTTGATCTATCTTTGGATAAGCCAGATATAAATCACACAAAGGTCTTGGTTATGTAGAGCATAAATGAACAAAAAGGGTACTGTAGCTGGGTTTTTTTTGTGTGAAGATTGAGGGGGAGGTAAATTCAACAGATCGCTGCGAAGTTACCAACTCAAGGAAGAAAAATTAAAATCTCACCAAACCATGTCATCAGTTCAGAGCTAGAAAAAAACACTTCAGAGTTAAGAAACAGGTCATTTCCTGCCAACTCAACAAGAAGCATTACAAATGAAATTATGGTGCTAAAGATAGAAGGGAACTTTCCAATGCTGTGCTGAACAGTTGGACATCTCTTTAAAATGTTTTGACCCCATAGCGACAAATGAGTAAATTTCAATTATTCTCAAACATCCATTTTCTCTCCCACCCAAATAAAAACTGCTTAAAAAGATGGAGAAAAAGTTAGAAGTTCAAACCCCAAATGTGGAAAAAACGAGGACATGCATAAAAGCCACCAAGAATTTGCTTAGGATTCAGGATATAAATATGATAAATAAATAAATTACAACAGGCTTCACAGTTAGCCTTCTGGTATGTACAGTATTCTTTTTACTAACTCAGAACGCTTTATTGGGAATGAAAAAATGTATTCAGCTTTAGATGTCAGGTGTGTGCTTCAACAAACTTTAAAAAAGAATAGTATCATCCAATTTCACAAACATGGACATTTTTCTCCATTGCAAATTGTCCAGGTGTTTATCATATGTATTTCCTTTAAGAATTCCCAGTGGCAAAAATTATCCACCAAATCAGTCCTGTGAAGTAATGAAAGGAAATGAACTCTCTAAATGATTCTGTATTTTCTTGATCTTAGTCTAGTATTTTAACTATAATACTACATGAGCTATTTTCTTTGCATTTCTGAGAAGTAAATAGCAGAGAAGAGGTTTCTATAACTTCAAAAAAACCTCTACCCAGAGAAAAGCTTAACTGAATAAAAATTTTATTGCTACTTTTACATTCAAAAATGCCATACTTTCTTCCCATATCTCTTATCGAACAATCGTTCTGTTAATAGAGTGAACATTTCTATAGTTAAAATCTGGACATTTGCAAAAATCTTTAAAAGAGAGAGCTGGATTTCATGAACAAGAAATATGAATTTTCCACTTTTGCTCCAAGCTTGTTCGAGATCTGATCCAAATCTATGAAGTTCTTTGCATGCTCTGTTTAATACAAGGAACCACAAACTGCCCCTATTTTTCATTAGTCACTGATAAAAGTAATCCTCGACCTACAACGTGTCACTTAGTACCACTTACTACCAATCCTTAGTACCAGGATTCAATTTGTTTTACTACCGGTTCTATGGGCATGGCTTGGTGGGTGTGGTGTGGCTTAGTAGGCCTGGCAGGGGAAGGATACTGTAAAATCTCCATTCCCTCCCCACCCCACTAACCTGCTTTCCAGCTCCTTTCTCCTGTGCAGGGCAACAAAAGAAGACCCAGCCAATCAGCTGGGACTCAGGAAGCAGAGAATAGATGGGGGCGGGACCAGTCAGAGGTGGTACATGCCGATTCTTGAACTACTCAAAATGTCCGCTACTGGTTCTCCAGAACTGGTCAGAACCTGCTGAATACCACCTCTGTTAGTGACCATTTGACAGACCCCCCCCAAAAAAGTGCTTACAACCTGAATTCAAAATTCCAACAGCCTCCACTTCCTCATGGTCACATGATCGCATTTTGGGTGCTTACTAACCAACCTGCTATCTATGGCCAGTTGCAGCATCACATGGTCATGAGACTTACAACTCTTCCCCCCCAGAAACTGGTGTTTCCTTCCAGAAAAAAAACCACCCATTACAGATGATAGGTTTGTTAATGAGCCACTGTGGTGCAGTGGTTATAATGCAGTACTGCAGGCTAATTCTGTTGAGTGCCAGCTGCCTGCAGTTTGGCAATTCGATTCTCAACAGCTCAAGGTTGACTCGGCCTTCCATCCTTCCAAGGTCAGTAAAATGAGGTCCCTGATTGTTGTGGGCAATATGCTGACTCTGTAAACCACTTAGAAAGGGCTGTAAAGCACTGTGAAGCAGTATATAAGTGCTCTTGCTATAGCTAATAACCACAGATTTGTTCAACAACCATAGTAATTTGGTTAATGACTACCACAAAAAAAAGTCATAAAATCCAGTCAGTCACATGAAAACCCACTTAATTTATCAGCATGATGATATTATGACTTAAGATAATTAATTCATGGCTCAAGTACAGTCATAACTTATCAGTGTTTGTTGCAGAAAATCAAATCCAGAAAGCACACACAGATAACTGATTCAGTAGGATTCGTTAACTTCTTTATGTACATAATAACATATGAAGTAAATTTACAATACCAACAGCAGATTCTTCCAACGTGGTAGCAGGTACAGGCAAAAACACAAGGAGAGAAGAGAACAGCAGAGAATAGTTTCAGTTTTGATTCAGAGTTGCAGACTCTGGCCATAATGGAACCTACATATCACGATTATAAGTTGTGACAGTTTTATAACTTTATCTGCAGAGGGTGTTAAGCAAATAGCACATTGGTAAATGAACCAATGGTTCGTGGTTTTGTCAAAAACTAAAAGAAAGTGTTGGGTTTTGATAAAAACTATTGTAAAATGCGATCACATGACAGTAGGCCACTGCAAATGGACCTAAAGCAGCTGTCATGGTAGCAGTGTCCCAATACCTAAAGCAGTGGTGGGATTCAAAAAAAAATTTCAACCAATTCTGTGGGCGTGGCTTGGTGGGCATGGCGTGGCTTGGCGGGCATGGAGGGAGAGGGTACTATAAAATCTCCATTCCCACCCCACTCCTGAGGGAAGATTAATCCCATTCCCTCAGCAACCCACTAACCTGCTTTCCAGCTCCGTTCTCCTGTGCAAGGCAACCAAAGAAGACCCAGCCAGTCAGCTGGGACTCAGGAGGCAGAGAAGAGATGAGGGCGGGGTCAGTCAGAAGTGGCATTTGCCAGTTCTCCAAACTACTCAAAATTTTCACTACCGGTTCTCCAGAACCTGTCAGAACTGGCTGAATACCACCTCTGACCTAAAGGACTGCCACAAAGAAGAGGAGGCCAACCTGTTCTCAGAAGCACTGAAGGCAGATCAAGAAGCAGTGGGGGGAAATTAGTCAAGGAGACTAATCTAGGAGACCTAGAACTAAGGAAGAATTTCCTTAATCGGTGGGACAGCTTGCCTTCAGAAGTTGGGCTCCATCGCTGGAGATTTTTCAGAAGAGATTGGACAACCATTTATTTTGAATCCAGGTCACAATCAGACCCAAGGTATGTCTGGACATAAATTAAGAACTGCCTGTATGGATCTTTAAAGAATTATTCCCATTTCTTCCACTCTTGTTTAGTGTCTTCTTCTAAGGATTTAGGAGCTTACATGTAGCTAATCTCTTTGGAGGTTAAGTCTGGACCGGTAGATCTTCTTGCAGCTGTTTATTTATCTCATGATTCTCTGTAGTACAATGTTTTGAATGTCCTGCATTAGTGGCCCTGAGAAGGAAGAGGAGACTTAGCAATAACAATAGCACTTAGACTTATATACCGCTTCACAGTGCTTTATAGCTCTCTCTAAGCTGTTTACAGAGTCAGCCTATTGCCCCCAACGATCGGGGTCCTCATTTTACCTACCTTGGGAGGATGGAAGGCTGAGTCAACTTTGAGCCTGGTAAGATTTGAACTGCCAAATTGCAGGCAACCAGCAGTCAGCAGAAGTAGCCTGCAGTACTTGCACTCTAACCAACTGCGCCCACACGGCTCACCATATAGACCATACAGCATATTCTGCACGTGGCCCCAAAGGCCTCGTGGCATCCTTTCTCAATTCCACAACTACTGTATCATTCTGAATATTAATGTGGTGGAAGTGATCTATTCGTCTGTCACTGGAAAGATTATTAAGATGAAATGCTTGCCTTTGCTCATCATCAGTCTGTCGCCAAAGTTGAGAAGCCGAACTACATCTAGATCCTGTTTTCTAATTTGGAAAAAAAAAAATATTTGCATCAAGGGAAAGAGGGATATCCTGACCTCACAAAATGTTTAATTCTCCCTTCTTCTTCTTCTTCTTTTGCCTTGCTTCCTGTGTGGCTCATTCTTGATGGCATTGGACCCTTATTATATATTCATGTTTGTTCCATCCCGACAGACGTCCTTCATCACTCCGTCCATAGATAACAATGGGAAAAATACTTTCACATTGTACTGATGTAATTATACCCATACTATTAATGGATGTATCTTTCTCCTAAATCTTATGCAGGCACATCTGGGCTCTAATACAGCCATGGACGTTAATAAAATTCCTGAATGATTCTGGTAGCAGGCTGGAATGAATAATGCAACACAATATCCGTTGCTTCCTTATCCTCCTTCCTTTCTTCCTTTGTTTCTTCCACGGGGCTGTCAAATTTAGTTGTCAGTTCAATGAACCTAAAGTCCAGGTTGGATTATATAGTCAAATATTTCTCATTAATAACTGGCTGGCTTGATGGCAGATAAGACCCTTGGATTTGTATACGTGGAAATAATGGGAAGCTACTGGCTTTATAACAACTTATCATTACAATTCCTGCGTTGTTTTAGGCAGTGGGGTATGAATGCATTTCAAGAGAAGGGTCTCGAATTTCATGCATCAGAAGCCTCCCCTCATTCTGGATGCATATTCTTTGCAGTTGTTGCAGAAGTTGATTGAGTGAGCCCTACTGATACTTAAAGTGTGTCTGGGTGAATATATAATACCAAATTGGTACCTTGTGTATGTGTGTGTACATATATATATATGTAAAAAAAAAAAAAAGAAGGTCAAAACATCCAAAACTCACAAGGGAATTTAAGCTTACAAGTGACAAAAAGGGATAGATTGGAAATATAATCAGTAAAGTAAGATATGGTGAATATAAAGCGGTAAGAGAAAGGAAAGGAAAGGAAAGGAAAGAAAAGGAAAGGAAAGGGGGAATGTACAACTTGGAAAAGACTGGAAGGTAGGAAGGTAAAAGGAAATTTTATGTTTTTCTTAGGAAAAAAATATATATTCAGACTTCAGCCAAATGAGTGACAGAAGGAATGGTAATCTGCATAAACATAGGGCAATGTTTCTCAAACCTCAGCTACTTTAAGACATGTGGACCTTCAACTCCCAGAATTCTCCAGACAGCATGGGTATTCTGGGACTTGAAGTCTACACATCTTAAATCTGATAAGGTTGAAAAGCACTGATATAGAGATTGAAAAAGTCTGGTATAGGCATACATAGGGAGCACCTGAATAAGAACAATTACATCCAAGGATCTTGAAGGAGTTAGTGGGTGGCTTCTTCTTCTTCTTCTTCTTCTTCTTCTTCTTCTTCTTCTTCTTCTTC
>NW_020769341.1:6189711-6204645 GCF_900518735.1 Pseudonaja textilis
TCTTCTTCTTCTTCTTCTTCTTCTTCTTCTTCTTCTTCTTCTTCTTCCTCCTCTTCCTCTTCCTCTTGCTCCTCCTCCTTGAATTTGACTAGCCTAAAAAAAAACAGCAGTTGAAACAGAGTCTCCTAACTTCACCAGTAAAGCTCATGATCAACAAGCAAGAACTGCTACTTCCACTTTCTATATCTAGAAACTCATAGATTGCCTCCTACTCCAATTCCCAGTCCACGTACCACATTGGCACATACCAGAAAATTTCCAACTATCTCTATTTCTGTATTTTACTTGTGAAAAATGAGTCTGATTGCCTTGATTTTACATGGTTTGGGGCGGGTGGGTTTGGCAGCAATTAATTATTAAAGCCCTCCAAAGAGAAATAAAACTGTAGAGTCATTTTTTTTTTCATCTTGCAATTTGATTGCCTTAGATAGCGTCTGGTGGATCCAATGTTCTGTAACAAACATCTTTTTGTCATTTGGATATCAAAGGCTGCCTTCACAGTTTCTACAACTGTGCTTCTGATATGAGCTTAAAAGAGTTACGTGGGGCTGCTAACCAGCGTTCTTCTTTGGAAATCTGTTCCTAATTGAAGACCTGAAGTTAATGAACGAAACAGGATTTTTATTTTTTATTTTATTTAAAAAGAAGAAGGAATGAGAAAAGATTTGAAAAGCGAGTTCAGGATTAGCCTGATGCCTTAACCAACAGCCCAAATGACAATACACTTCCAGTTTAAAAAAAAAAAAACCCTGTCTCATTGTGAAAGAAGGGAAGATTGGTTGGCTCATAGGGTTCCCTGTATGTTTTCAATGATTTACTAACTCTACAGAACTGATAATATTTATAAGTTTCAGACAGGAAACTATATGGTGTGGCGGTACCTTCAGGTATATTTCCAAATCTCCAAGTTCTTGTCTTCTGAAGAACATCTCTAGTACTGAATAGTAAATCAGGCTGATTCACTGATAAAGATGAAAGAATAGAATAGAATAGAATAGAATAGAATAGAATAGAATAGAATAGAATAGAATAGAATAGAATAGAATAGGTGGAAGGGACCTTGGAGGTCTTCTAGTCCAACCCCCTGCCTAGGCAGGAAACCCTACACCACTTCAGACAAATGGTTATCTAACACCTTTTTAAAAACTTCCAGTGTTGAAGAACTCACAACTTCTGAAGGCAAGTTGTTCTACTGATTAATTGTTCTGTCAGGAAATTTCTCCTTGGTTCTAAGTTGCTTCTCTCCTTGATTAGTTTCCACCCATTGCTTCTTGTCCTGCCCTCAGGTGCTTTGGAGAATAGCTTGACTCCCTCTTCTTTGAGATATTGGAACACTGCTATCATGTCTCCCCTAGTCCTTCTTTTCATTAAATTAGGCATACACAGTTCCTGCAACCGTTCTTTATATGTTTTAGCCTCCAGTCCCCAAATCATCTTTGTTGCTCTTCTCTGCACTCTTTCTAGAGTCTCAACATCTTTTTTACATTATGGCGACCAAAACTGGATGTGGTATTCCAAGTGTGGCCTTACCAAGGCCTTAGCAAGGAATTAGCAGAAGTCCATTTTAAAGAACGAAGAAGGTGGGGTGGAATAATAAAGCAGACATGGATAGGTGCTAAACCATGAAAAAGACAGAATTTTGGATGGTTAGCTCACCCAGAGTAATTTCAGAATTGCAAAATGGATGGCTGCCTATTTTAAAAGTGTCCCTAAGTTTAATCCATAAATTACTGAAATAAAACGGTGGCCCCAGGTGAGAAAGTTTTGGGAGATGCTAAGGAAGAAGAATGGAAATGAGGCACCAATGTCAACACTTTCACCTGAGCAATCTCAGACACCATCTGTTATGGTTTAAAAAGCTATTTGCAGGAATGGATGAAGATACCCATGAGTTCAACTATTGGGTTCTCTAAGTTCATGGAAATAAATGGATCTCAAAGTTCATAGTTCACATCGCTTTCTCATTAAACTGAAGAAGAACCAATTGAATTACACCTGCAAAGCAATTTTAGGATTTTGCTCGGCTCTCTAATTGTTCAGGGAAATTTTGTTTACCCTTTCATCTATACAAGTTTAAACACACCTTTTCTCCACACAGACAGAGAGTGAATTACAGATAGTCCTCAACTTATGACCACAACTAAAACCAGAAGTTCTGTTGTAAAGCAAGGCAATTGCTACATGTAACACAGACAATGTTTACCACCCTTTTTTCCATGGTTGTTAAGCAAAACTGGCTTACCCCATTCACTTTATTTGTTACAAGTCGCAAAAGGCAATCACGTTTATTTGTTTATTTAATATACGGCCTATCTTACATGGACTAGCAATATATCTTAACATTTCACCAAGATTTGTAAACACAGTGAGATGTAAACATTAAAAACGTTCAAATACCAATGTCTAGGCCAGGGGTGGGATTCAACCGGTGTGACTACCGGTTCTGTGACTACATTTTAGAACCTTTCTTGCCACCGTTGGTAAGTCAATCACTGTAGTTGTTAAATTAATCAAGCTGTTGTTAAGTGAATCTGGCTCCCCCATTGGCTGCTTGTCAGAAGGTTGCAAAAAGTGATCACATGACTCTGGGATACTGCAGCTGTCATAAATGTGAGTCAGTTGCCAAGTGTTAGAATTTTGATCGACCACAGGGATGCGGCAATGGTCATAAGTCTGAAAACTTGGCCATAAGTCACCCTTTTTTCAGTGCCATTGTAACTTTGAACGGTCACTAAATGAACTGTTCTAAGTCGAGGACTACCGTACTTAAAAATGCTTGGTTATATTGCGTGGGCCGCCATTGTCCCCTTACAGTTTTCCCTCCTAGCAAAGATATTTGGCAAAGGATCAAATTTGTTTTGCAAGTGATCAAAAGAAAATATACGTAGTGAAAATATGAATTGGGCATTGGCCATTTATTTATTTTATGAGTGGAATAACAATGAGGACATATTTGCTACAGGCAGACTCCATCCCTAATTTTATCTTTAACTCAAATTTATGGGTTGGTGGAAGTCGTACTTATGAATGGGCTGCCTGCTATTAAAAATGGTAGATGCTATTCTCCTCCCTCGCACAAATTGCTTCCTCACACAAATTGCTGAAACTATGCAGTGTTTTCCAGAACCACTGAAAACAGGCTGTATATTAAAACTGTGAGGGTTCAGTGCTTCATCAGATCAAGGAAGAAGAATGCTATCCACTATGTTTACTAAGAGGCAGTGCATCTGTAAGTATGGGTTGTCCATAAGTCAGATAATCTTAAAGATAACGATAAAGATTCCCCTCACACATATGTGCTAGTCATTTCCGGCTCTGGGGGGCGATGCTCATCTCCATTACAAAGTCAAAGAGCCAGCGCTGTCCAGCATGACTAAACGCCAGAAGGCACATGGAATGCTATTACCTTCCCAGCAAAGTGATCCCTATTTTTCTACTTGCATTTTTACATGCTTTCAAACTGCTAGGTTGGCAGAAGCTGAGACAAGTAACGGGAGCTCACTCCATTACACGGTGCTAGGGATTCGAACCACCAAACTGCTGATCTTTCTGATTAACAAGCTCAGCGTCTTAGCCAATGAGCCACCATGTCCCTGATAACAGATAATCTTACACAGGGACAATTTGATGGAGCTAAAAGGATAAAGCTTGATTGTAAAGGGTTGGTTTGTTTTTAATTCTTCTATTAACCAGGTAGAGAAAAAGATGATGAGCATTGGTTGACTATGATAATATTCAATAAGTTTTCATGCTAGTGTAGTTGTAAATACAGAGGATGGTTGCAGTTAGTTTTGTGAGAAATTGGAAGGTGGCAATGATGACGACATGGAAGCTTTCAGTGACTCACAACAAGTGATATGTAACTGCAGAGGGAAAGATGATAATACTGTGCATCTATGTACCCTTTATGTCTAAGATCGACTGACCTTAATTTATTTCAAAAGCCAAACAGGGTCAGTCTTGATTTAGTTCTTGGATAAGAGGCCACCCCAGGGAATCTCAGAGACATACAAGACTAAGAAATTGTCAAAATACCTTGGAAAAAGACAGTCTTGCAAGGAAACCGCATGGATTTGTCTAGGTAAGCATCAAGTGTTGAGTTTCACTCAAAAGAGCTTTTATTTTTTTGTGTAACATTCAACACAACATCGTTCTTATCTGCAATTCAGTTTGCTTGCGAGTTATTCTATTTAAATGAAGATAGCTGCTGTCAGTTAGAGATTGTGGAATATGTTTAAAATAGCTTGCTTGTGTGACAGCTTTCAAAAGCTTCCGAGATACTTATCTGAAGAAGTTAATGCTGAACAGCTTCCATACTGTTGCCATTGCCAAGCAAGTTGCATGGACATGTTGATGTAGTCTTTATCGGCTGAGCTTACGTCAAAGAGATTTTATGTTCATAAAGGAAAAGTTAGGAAGCTACTCCAATAAAAATATTAGACCTGTTTTCATTTACAATGTTCTATAGAGCTTTTACACTCATTTTAAATACAAGATTTTCCATAAAGGAACACTGTTTTCCTCTCATGTAGCCAGCTAAAAGTCAATAGGTTCTTTAGGAGTTGGTGAGGAAGGGTAAGAAAAAGAAACAGAAACATCGTCTTTCAACTCTCTCTGTTGCAGTAAAACAAGGCATTAACATCAAATCACAACTTTTTCATAATGATATGAACAAGCCATTTCTGCAAATCTTCTATCAATCTACTCAGTAAAATCCAAAATCAGAGTTTCATTCTTTTCCACTTCAGTCAGAAGCAAACTCCAAGTGGAAACAAAAGTACTTATGTTCTTTTCTTTCAACAAAGTCGTCAGTTTTGCCATTTCAGCCTACTCTATCAACTTCTGCAACCATTCATCCATCGTAGGAATTGACGTGTCCTTATCCTTCCTCACTTTTCTTCCCCCTTTTCTTTCCCACTGCTTTTCTATTTACTTTTGTATTTTACAATATTTCATAACTCACTAGAATGTTAAATTAGGAGTTGGTAACAATAGGTTCCAACTAGAGTGAAATGACACCAAAAAAACCCACCCCATAATAAATGTTGGAAGAATTGGAGTGAAATCTATCCATCTATGTTCCTCTTCTCATCAGAAACATCAATAATGGCAGTGTAGTCAGCTGGTCATCTCAGAAGACCTTTTCTCTCCTGGAGTTTAGATCTACACTGAGATTTAAAGCATCTGGAGGTCTTTGCCACCCTTTTATGCTTTTCTTAAGAGACTGAGAGTATAAACAATTAACACCTGTAAATGAATTGATGGAATTTCTTATCAGTCACTTGCCATCACTTCAGGCCATTGAATTCCATCTTATTTTAAGGTGTCATCTCTAGCAGACAACACCTGGGGTTGGTTAGATGTATTGTCAGCAACTGAGAATATCATGTCTCTGTTGGAGACTGATTCCGAGGGAGAGGAGGAACAGCCAACAGGGAGTGGAAGTATGGCTCCAGAGGTTGTGGAGGAAGCTGGTGAAGGGCATAGGCCAGCTGGGCAGTCAGAGGAGGACCCAGGCCCATCCCCTCTCCATCCTAGGACACGCAAGGACGAAAGGATAAGGGAGAAATGTGAATGGTGTGGTCTACAGGGGAGAAAAGGGCCTTGATCCCCTTCATGGGCTGCAGCTGTGAGAACTGGTTAAGAGGACAGACTACACATGAGCCAAGTGCTGGAAACAAAGTGTGAAAATATTTCTAGTCTGTCCGTTCTTACCTGAGTTTGGCATCCTATCCCAGTGTGTATTCTGATATCTGTGGATGTCTTCAAGCCCATATCTTGCCTTGGTTCCCTTAATTGCTTCAGTGTGGTTTGTGTTGTTTTTTCTAGTTATAATTTATAGGTATTTTTAGTCTAAACGGCATGTTCTTGTTTTTGCAACTGTTTGTGTGGGAGGTTTTTTTGTCTCCAGTCAAGGATATGGAGCTCTGAAGCCAAGTAGAAGGAATTAGAGACTTCACCTGTTTTTGTGCCAGTGTTGTTTTTGTATCCCACCCTGGGTCATCACAGGGAAACTTGGTTAATTGACCTTCTGCTAAGGATATTTTAAATAAGGTGTTGTGTCTAACAGGCAACACTGGGGGTCATCTGATGTCATTCTTGTCAATATTGTGAGAAGTTAGACTATTTGCCCTTTGCTAAGAATATTCTGGTGGGAAACATTTATTCTAGTATGCATTTACAGCTCTCCTTCCCAGCAGGTACCAGATTAGACAACTCATCATGTCCATTTTATCTTAATTGTTGTTACAAGCCGGATTATAGATAAAAGACTCAGAAGCAACAGCAATTTACAAGACAGTGATGCAATCCACAAAACTTGCTAAGACATTTTATTTCTAAGCAAGTGTGGAGGAATTGAAAGGACGAAGTTTGCTCAGATACAACACACAGGTTGTGTGTTGGTAGCTAAGTATGTCCTACTTCCTACACAAATATGTCACACATTTTTGTGGTGGCAGAGTGGTTAGAATGCAGTATTGCAGGCTAATTCTGTCAACTGCCAGCAGTTTGATTCCCACTGGCTCAACGTTGACTCAGCCTTCCATCCTTCCAAAGTGGGTAAAATGAGGATCCAGATTGTTGGGGGCAAAAGACTGACTTTGTAAACTGCTTAGACAGGGCTGCAAAGCAGTATGAAACAATATATAAGTGCTATTGCTATGTGCAAAGGGGAGGAGAATCAATTCCACTATCTACTCGCCAATCTTCCTCAATGTCACTCCAAAGGGAGGGAGGGAGGAGGGGAAGGAGGGAGGATCTGCATTGTGAACATTTTTCAAAGAATTGTTGCCTACAAACTATGAAGTTAAAATGAGCTGAGGGGTCCTTGGTGCTCTCTGATCTTGGTTGTTGTTATTTGCAGACATTTCATTTTGCAAACTAGGTAGCATCATCAGTGCTAGAAAGGAGTGGGGTTTACTCTCAGTTTATATTCTACTGGCTTACACTGGGATGGTTGTTTGGTTAGGCTTTTTATTGTGTGGCAGTTTCTTGATTGGGGTATTGTTTACCATCAGACCAACAATCAAGAACACAATATCCCAATCGAGAAACTGCCAAAGAAGCCAATAGCAAACAGCTCAACCAAAGACCTTCTAAAACCACTCCAGTGTAAGCCACTGGAATATAAACTGAGAGAAACTACACTGATGATGTTACCTAGTTTGGGTAATGAAACGTCTGCAAGAAAATAAGCAAGTTCAGAAAACACCACAGATCCCTCATTTCAACCCCAAACTTCAAATAATTCTCTCCTTTATTGGTAAAATGAAGTACAAGACTACCCACAGAAAACAGCAAGAATTTTCTTCATCTCCAAGACAAATCATGAAGCTTGAGAATCATGATCAATAACCATACATTTATAACCTGTAAAATACAGATATTAATCAAGGTAATAGAAAAATATGTTGTTCTACTACTTTAATTGAAATCTTCAATGATTGTATTTATGTTCTTTGGCTATGTGTCCATATGTTACAGATGCTGAGCTAGTTTTTCCCAGTGGGGAAAAAATGCTGAGAAAATGTTAATCACGGTTTTATTTTGAAGTCATTGTATAATTAATGATTGATTTCATATATTCTATCTATTTATCTTGGATGCCAACATTTAATAACTGGCCACATTTCAAATACTTCCTTTGGTGGCATTTTTGCCAAAATCCTAATACACTTTTATGCTTCATTTATGTCTCTAGGAATTCTTGCTTTTTGGTTATTACTTATAAACTAGATTAAAATGCATTGGTCTTACTAGGTTATTACTGTTAAGTCATCTGTCATTGTGGCAGTAATAAAATATATTTAACTATGAACAACTTTTTATAAAACTTCAGATTCAGAGTTTGCAAAAGCTAGATAAGATTGCTTTAACTCAATAATTCATTAATAAATGTAATAATTCCTCAATAAGGAATTGAGAAAAGTCTGTAAGGAATCTTCCCTTTTCTGAGGAAATGGTAACTATGAGAGGAGATTCTAGTGACTTGCCCTGTCAGTGTTGGTGGCATTGGTCTTGGTGATTAACATTAGACCAACAATCAAGATGCAAACAATCCAGGAACTGGCCAACAAGCTAAGAGTAAACAACAGTCCAAACAGGGAACTGTTCTGACTCAGCCTTAGCAAGTAACGATAAGCCGCTTACTCACAAGTAAAAACAAACCCCTTTTCAAACAGGGTAGGAACAGTCTTTTATTCAGGAGGATAAACAAAAAAACCAAATGTAGTCCCAACAAACCTGGGTTTGGCCAAGGAATCCGAATTGCTTGCTGCATGCTAGAAAATGAATGGTTGTTTGCGACAACTCGCCATTCCCAAACCAGTGGTGGGATTCAAATATTTTACTCCCGGTTCTATGGGCATAGCTTGGTGAGCATGGCAGGGAAAGGATACTGTAAAATCTCCAGTCAGAGGTGGTATTTGCTGGTTCTCTGAACTACTCAAAATTTCCACTACCGGTTCTCCAGAACTGGTCAGAACCTGCTGAATGCCACCTCTGTCCCAAACCCCTACTATTTATTTCCCAGCCAGGAAGGAGCTGGCTAGCGTCCAAGTCTGCCTCTCCCTGAGAGCTGACTTACTGTTTTCCTTTGTTCTCCTGTCTTTTCCTCTCTCTGTGCATATTTGCATCTGGGATGGGCCCCACCTGTTCTGCCCCATCACTCAGCTCAGGCCCTGAAGACAGCTGCCTCTCCACCTGGGGAAGGACGGAAGGCCCCGACTCTGCGTCTGCCTCTGATGCTGTTTCCTTATCAGAGCCTTCCAAAGACTCTGAAGCTGGCCCAGGTCCTCCCTCAACCTCACCAGACTCTGCCACTAGCTCTGCTGGCAGCCGACAGGCCACAACAGGAATCACCTGATGGCACAGCTCCATTTGCACAAGCTGCGGACATGCCGGTCTGCCATTCACGCAAGTGGAGCTGCACAGATATGCGCATTTGCCTGCCACTTCAGTGGCCCTGTTCTGAATGGACCACAGCCCAGTCATAGGCCACAGCCTGAGGGCTGGGGACCCCTGATCTATAGAAGAATAACTGTAGAATTTGGGGGAGGTTTGCTGCCTCACTGGGGGAAAATAGATGGAATGGAATCGCTTGTGAATAACTAAATAAATAAAAAAATTTTATTCATGAGAGGTTAAGACTAGATACCAAGAGACTGAGAGTTCTAGTCTCGCCTTAGTTATGAAAGCCATAAAGCCATAGTTATGAAAGCCTGGGTGATTTGAAGCCAGTCCCTTTCTCAGCCCAATCTATCTCACAACGTTCACGCCCTTGAGTTACTTACAAAGTAATAAAGGCAGGATAAAATAAAATAATAATAAAATAAAGTAAAATGAAATGAAATAATAAAGAAAACAAAACAATAAAAAATAAATTAAATTAAAAATAAAAATAAAATAATAATAAAATAAAACCAGGTTATATGAATTGAGTTTATTGTGGTTTGATTGCATCTATTCTGATACAACCGTTTCTAGAATTCTGAATCTCTGCTATTAAAGTTAAATCTTTGTCTCCTATTTGGCACAGTGGTTTGAATGCAGTATTTCAGGCTAACTCACTGCTCACTGCCAGGAGTTCGATTCCAACTGGCTCAAGGTTGATTCAGCTTTCCATCCTTCCAAGATCAGTAAATTGAGGGCCCAGGTTTTGGGGGCAGAGATACATTGACTCTGTAAACTATTTGAGAGGCCTGTAAAGCTCTATGGAGCAGTATATAAGTCTAAGAGCTATTGCTATAAAGCTACTCCGATGGGGAGATCCAAAGGACATAATAGGGAATGAGTAAGGAAGATCCAGTTCAATGGCCCTCAGAGTTGCTCAGAGAACTGTGGGGCAGCATCAGTGGTGGTATTCAGCAGGTTCTGACCACTTCTGGAGAACCGGTAGTAGAAATTTTCAGTAGTTCAGAGAACCAGGAAATACCGTTTCTGACTGGAGATTTTACTGTATCCTTCCCCTGCCACACCCGCCAAGCCACGCCCACAAAACTGGTAGTAAAAAAAAATTTGAATCTCACCACTGGACCGTATGCTTAGGTTGAAACCTAATAGCATTTTCTCTTGAATTAAAGACAATTAACACAGGTTTAAGTATAAATGCTTGGCACCATTAAGGAAGTTCATAGAAGATATATTTTCCATATTTCCATCTACCTTTCCCAAGCATCCATTCTACCCATCTTGCATTGTCCTCTTCAAGTAAATACGTTAGGATCCCAGACAGTAAAAAAAAAAAAATCCAGAAAAAATATTATCCACAGTAATACAGTAACTTTGTCTCTTGGTTTCCTAGCACTTTTGTAGCTTCTAAACGTCTTCCGTTAATAACGGTAACATCCATTTAAACCCACAGGTTGCTAAAAACAGCATCAGCACAACAGAAAATTCTGAAGATGAGACAGCGCCACATGAGTATAAAACGTTATTGTCAAAATAATCTCCCCAAAGACTTGCACACATGTCTACGTCTTGAAGCAGAAAAATCAAGAGAAAATTCAATGTCTGTCCTTCCCGTCTGAGTAATAATGCTGGGGGGGGGGGGTTTCCCCTTCTCTTTTAATGGGCCTGAAATAAGGCAGCAGGGAGCCATTCATTGTAAAGTAGATTGCTAAGATTGTGTGTTTCAAGTAAAAGAAGATGAAAGCTCTTTGAAATACAGTATTATGGGCAAACTCTGCCCACAATCTGGAGTTCGATCCTGATGGAACCTTCCATCCTTCCTAAGTTGGTAAGATGAAGAATCAGATGGTTGGGCTAAATATGCTGATATTGTAAACTGCCCAGAGAATGCTGTAAAGCAGAGGTCCCCAACCCTGGCAACTTTAAGACTTGTGGACCCAGAATTCTGGGAATTGAAGTCTACAAGTCTTAAAGTTGCCAAGGTTGGATACCCCTGCTATAAAGCACTGCGGAGCAATATATAAGTCTAAGTGCTGTTATTATTGCTATTATGGTGTTTACTTTCATTAAGGGCTATATGTGAAGACTCAATAGGGGAGGCTCAAAAAGGAAACAGGAAGTCAAGTTGTTGGGCAAAGAGAATGGAAATGAGACGTTTCAGAATTGGCTGCCTTCTTTCCAGGTTGAATTTCAGGCTGAACTGATAAGGAGCCTGGAAGCTAAGCCTTACAATGAATATCCCAAAGGTACTTTTTAAAAGGTCAACTGGACTTTTGTTTTTCCTTGAAGACATTTCGCTTCTCATTCAAGAAGCTTCTTCAGTTCTGGTGTGTCCAAGCTTCTTGGATGAGAAGGACAAATCTGAAAACCATGCAGAAGGTGCTGCAAAACCTTATGAGGTGGTTATTAAATCTAAGTGCTATTGCTATTTCTATTGCTCTTAAATGCCTTTAATGTGGTCCATTCTCTGCTCTTTGACCACTCAAATGCCAGGAGTGGACTAATGGACACGCCACATTACTGCTTCTTCATCTTAGCTTCCCTATTTGGCTATGTCCTTGGAGGAAGCATGTAATGAGGCAATATTCTGTAACTTGCTAAAAAAATGGTAACGTTGCATTATCATCTTTCATAATTGAAAAGTTCTTGGCTAGCAAGAAAAAAACTTGATTCAGGGAATCTGCTGTTTTTCTTATTGGCAAAGAATCCCGGTGCTTTTCTCAGAAGACCTGGATTTATTTATCCAAGTTTTGCCCTTGGAAGTGGCATTGAACTGAATTTCCAAGCACTGCTCTGAACTCTAGGATGGATAAACACTTTTTCTGCAATCTCTCTTAAGATGTTTTCGTCAAAATCACTAGAATTGGAACCACTTTTGAAGGTGTTTTTTTTTTTTTTTCAGGGCGAAAAAGATTGGGGTGAACATGTCAGAAGTGGAGTGCACAGTGAGCTAGCTCTAATGTTAGTTTGGGTAATGTAATGTCTGTAAGAAAATGTTGTGGTTAGCCAGCAGCAGGTGCGGATGGTGGAGGAGAGCGAGGACTTGGATGAGGGATTGAGGCCATCAGGGAGTGGACTTCTGCCTTCAGGGATTGTGGGGGCTGGCAGCAGCAAGGAGAAGGTTCCCGAAGAGCCTGTGCCAAGCGCGCGTGAGCACAGGATGATTCGTAGAAGAGAATAGCTGGAGCAGCACAGGTGACTCGAGAGTAAGGATGCAACATAATGGCTCCTCCCTCCAGGGAATATAAGCCTGGTTTCAAAAGGGTTTTGCCTTTGCAGAAGGCAAAAACGCTCTAAGAACCCAGCATTGTGTGTAGAGACTCCATGTAGATTAAAGCTGTGAAGGTTTGAGTTGCTGTGTTTGTTTGAGATTTTCTTGCTGGTAACAGAGTTGGGTCAGAACAGAAAACAACCAACCTCAGAGAGCACCAAGGTTCTCTCATTTCAACCCTGAGCTACAAATATTCTTCTTTATTGGAGTGTATGGTCTTGGCTCTTATCAAATAGCCACAAGAAAAAAAAAAAACAGCACCCCATCTTTCATAGTTTGCAGCTTCTCGGGATTCCCTTATTTGTTTTAAAAACTCAAGGGAAGACCCAAGGCCTCTTCAGATGGAAACATTGCAGCCACCAATCTTCTGGCTGATGGGAGTAATGTGGAAAAAAGGAAAAATCCCAGTGTCCCAGCACATTACCACAACGAAGTTGCCTCAAAAACATTACCAAGTAATTTTCAATTTGCCTGAAAACGAAGCAGAAGAGAAACTCTTTTCACAGGGGAAGGCAACCTGTGGGAAATCAGGGGATGGATTGCAACCCAGAAATTCTCGAAAATGCATTTTGTGTCAGATTGCCAACTTCTTAATGGAGAGGAATTCTTAGATCTCTGGTATCTATATAAGAGGCATCGATAGAGAGCTGATGGTTTCTCAGCTATTGCAAACTTTCTCCATGCCTTCTCTTCCTCTTACTTTTGCTCATCACATGGCATCTCTACATACCACAAGTCTGATCTAACTCAACCAAACAAAAGTGTTGAAGTTATATACTGTATATTTGTCTGTCTGTCTGTCTGTCTGTCTGTCTGTCTATCTATCTATCTATCTATCTATCTATCTATCTATCTATCTATCTATCTATCTATCTATCTATCGTGCTTCCCTGAAAATAAGACCCTGTCTTATACTTTTTGCCGCCAAAAAAGGCACCAGGTCTTATTTTCAGGGGATATCATCCACTGACTAACCTCACTTGTGCATGTTCCCCCCACCCCCCGCCTCCTTTTTGCTGTCAAAGACCTTCAGGAACTTCTTCTACAGCCAGCAACACTTTCCTGAACGCCTCTGCAGCCAATAACAGAGTTCCAGATCAATCTGGAGCTCTGTTATCTGCTACAGAGGCCTTTAGGAAAGCAATGCAGGTATTGGGGTGTGCGAGGCCTGGCTGCAACTGTTCAAAGGTAAGCAGTAGGGCAGTTCCACCTCCCCATCCCCACCCTAGCTTAATTTTTACCTGTGCATTCCCGGAGTGGGCAAGATTGTAATTAGGGCTTATTTGGGGGGAAAGATGTGTAAAATCAAGCTAGGACTTACTTGCAGGGTAGGTTGTATTTTCGGGGAAACAGGGTATCCTATCATCTCTATCTATCCATGTCATCTATCCATGTCATCTAAGTATCCATTTTATCTGTCTGTCTATCTATCTATCTATCTATCTATCTATCTATCTATCTATCTATCTATCTATCTACTGTGTTTCTCCAACAATACGGCCTCCACCAATAGGAAGGCCCAGCATGATTTCTAGGCATGAGGCGAAGTCAAGCCCCGCCCCCAAAATTTAGGCTTATTCAAACCATGCTTTTCCCCGCCATTTCTCACATCGTTTGTTAGAACTACACGGGGTCAAGAGAAATGGGCGGGGGAAGGGTGGGGGGGATGGAGAGAAAACTTGCCTTTAGGAGTGCCCTGCAGGTAGCCTAGGCTAGAATACCCCGATAGCCAATAGAAGCTCCCTGAAGGCACAGTCCCCAGCTGCTTCAGGCCGTGGCATGGCTACCAGTGTCCCCTCACCTTTAGGGCAGTCTCTTTCGGGCAATGGAAGCTCCCCAAATGCAGTCACCAGCTACTTCAATCGGCCAGTAGAAGTGGCCTCACAGCGAGGGGAGTGTGTGTGTGCCACGCCTCACCCCGAAGCGTCTGGGGACTCTGCCTTCAAGGGAGCTTCGATCGGCCAGTAGAAGCGGCCTTGGGGCGAGTGCACACACACACTCCCCTCACCGCGAGGCCACTTCTATCGGCAGACGAAAGTTCCCTTGAAGGCAGAGTCCCCAGCGCTTCAGGGTGAGGCGTGGCTGCCCATGTCCCCTCGCCTTTAGGCAGTCTCTTTCGGGCAATGGAAACTCCCCAAATGCAGTCACCAGCCACTTCAATCGGCCGGTAGAAGCGGCCTTGGGGTGAGCGTGCACACACACACACACACACACTCCCCTCACCACAAGGCCACTTCTATTGGCAGACAAAAGCTCCCTTGAAGGCAGAGTCCCCAGATCAGCCAGTAGAAGCAGCCTCGCAGCGAGGGGAGTGTGTGTGTGCCACACCTTGCCCCAAAGCGGCTCAGGACTCTGCCTTCAAGGGAGCTTTCGTCGGCCGATAGAAGTGGCCTTGTGGCAAGGGGAGTGTGTGTGTGTGTGTGCGCTAGCCCCGAGGCCGCTTCTACCAGCCGATCGAAGTGGCTGGTGACTGCATTTGCGGAGCTTTCATCACCCGAAAGAGACTACCCTAAAGGCAAGGGGACACGGGTAGCCACGCCACTCCCTGAAGCAGCTGGGGACTCTGCCTTCAAGGAAGCTTTTGTCTGCTGATAGAAGCGGCCTCATGGCAAGGGAACTCTGTGTGTGTATATGTGTGTATGTGCGCGCTCGCCCCGAGGCCGCTTCTTCCGGCCAATCGAAATGGCTGGTGACTGCATTTGGGGAGTTTCCATCGCCCGAAAAAGACTGCCTAAAGGCGAAGGGACACGGGC
>NW_020769341.1:6227304-6250116 GCF_900518735.1 Pseudonaja textilis
AGAATAGAATAGAATAGAATAGAATAGAATAGAATAGAATAGAATAGGATAGGATAGGATAGGATAGGATAGGATATGGAATGGAATGGAATGGAATGGAATGGAATGGAATGGAATAGAATAGAATAGAATAGAATAGAATAGAATAGAATAGAATAGAATAGAACATGGAGTGGAATGGGATAGGATAGGATAGGATAGGATAGAAATGGAATAAAGATTAGAATAAGGAATAGAATAAGGAATAGAATAAGGAATAGAAATAGAACAACGGAGCTGGAAGGGAACATGGAGGCTTTCTAGTCTAACCCCTTGCTTAGGCAGGAAATACTATACCATTTCAGATAAATGGTTATCCAATCTCTTATTTAAAACTTCCAGTGTTGGAGCATCCACAACTTCTGGAAGTAAGTTGTTCCCTAATTAATTGTTCTAGCTGTCAGGAGGAAGAGGAGGAGGAGGAGGAGGAGGAGGAGGAGGAGGAGGAGGAGGAGGAGGAGGAGGAGGAAGAAGAAGAAGATTTCTTATTTTGATTCTATATATCACATTTTACCCTTTATTTTTTTTGGTATAGTGGAGGATGGTGAATTTTTCTTTGTTCCGAAGCTCCAAACATAACTTCCTAATTTGTACAGGCTCAATGTGTCATTATCTGTGGTTTTGACATCCTGGTTCTATATGAAGCTCTACCCAGCAACTAATAGAATCTACCTGTCCTGTGTATAATTTGGCTTGCCACGTGTCAAAAAAGATACTGTAAAGTCGCATAAGCATTCTGATCACAAATTAAAACTTGACACAACTTTAACCTTTGACAATGCTCCTTAGCTTGGCACCTGTATGCTCTGGAAATCATCTTCATTGTGCGCTTCTAATTCCGCTTCAAATCATTGTGCGTCTCTGCTCTCCGATGCTGGAAAACACTGCCCTAGAAAAATGTGAGCTGCGGCAATTGGCAGTTAAAAATAAGGTTCCCAGGAAAGCTTAACAGACATCAGTGCCTCTGATCCAATTTAACTAATAGAAGTTGATAGTTTGACAATCGGGGACCCACAGAGTGGAAGCAAGATGCGTTCACTTGATGACATGTTTTGGCAACTCATCATAACCGAAAACTGTGCGTGGAGAAGCAGACATGCTCCATGTGTCTGGATCAGAGATGGACATCCTCTAGCTCCAGGGCATGATGTATCTACTTCCAAGCTGATCTTCTGGCCCCCAGGTACTGCTGCTAAAAATGGTTTATCTTAGTAAGAAAAGGCAACTGTCTTCTCTTCCCATTGCTATTTTACAATAACAGTGTTCTTATTTACGGCACAGTTATTCCACACTTCTTCAGAGGAAGAAGTTGATGGCTGGAAGGCATCACAGTAGGGTTTATGAATAGCTAGCCATATAGACAAGACCTCTGACTTAGCCTTAGCCCAGCGTGGTTGGCTGAGGAATTCTGGGAACTGAAGTCCACACATCTTGGAATTGTCAAGGTTGACCTATCCTGTTAATTCTGCTCCACTACTGAGACGCTGCTGAGAGCCAGAACTGGAGAATTGTGCACAGAAACAAATACAAATATAGAAGAGCGTAAGCCAGGGGTGTCAAACTCAAGACCCAGGGGCCGGATCCAGCCTGTAAGGCACTTAGATTTGGGACTGCCCTGGAAACAGCAAAGGTCTGGCCTGCAGTGCCTCTGCCAACAAAAATTGAGCTCCATTTTTGCTGGCATGGGGTTTTAGGAGGCTTTTGCAGCCAAAAATGGAACTCAGGAGCCCGTTTTCACTAGCAGAGCAATCAGGCCACCAGAGGCACCCCCGACATGAGTGACGTCGATCTGGCCATGCCCACCCTGTCGTCCCATTCCCCCCACCCAGGTCAAACACAACCCTGATGCATCCCTCAACGAAATTGAGTTTGACACCTCTGGTGTAGGTGAAAAAAAAGGCAAAGATGAGATGGGTAACTTTTCCTAAGTTCAGAGTCTCTTCTGGCCTTGGAACAATGTACCAAGTAAGGATTATATTTGTAGCTCAGGGTTGAAATGAGACATCATTGAAACATGTTTCAAGGGAGAGACAAACTCCTAAAACTAGTCAGTGAATCCAGAACAGAAACATTTGGTTTCATTTCAGTTCTATTTCCATTTAATTACATGACTATGTTTAACTTAGTAGTTAAATATATTCCGTTTATGTTTACAATCCATTACACAACTGTGTTTCATTTTAAAATTAATATTATTCTCTAGTCATGCATTGAATACTTTTCTCCTTGCATCATATTATAAATTACAACTTGATTTTGGGAGGTCTCTAATGGTTGCGTTTAAGGCCTTCAGCCCTGAATCCAGCCTTGTAGCTTCAGGTAGCACCTGTCTGAACTTACTAGATGAAGCTAATATCTCAGATTTGCCCATTTTAAGTGCATCCAGGAACTGGGTAACAATCAGCCACCATCATTTCACTGAAGACACGTTATGGGAAAGATGTATCTATTTAAAAGATTTGTTTCCTTCCCTCCTTCCCACCTGATATACAGGTAGTCTTTGACTTCAACTGCTGCCTTCAAGGGAAGAAGGAGAAGGAGGAGGAGAAGCAGGAAAAGGAGAAGGAGAAGGGATAACAACCACTTCTAAAAACATAAAGTTTTCCTATGTTATGTGCTCCTTATGCATAGAATGACGTCTTTTTAACTAGCTGGTTTCAGTTGTCATAATAGTGCAATGCTATTTGTAGATAATAGCAATGATATCACACAACAGCTTACTCCATTTATTATTGTTGTTCTTCTTAGGAAAATGCTATTTTAGTGAACTGGTTGGGTTTTGATGTATCGATTGATTTACTCTCTGATCTTGGTCTTTTTGTTTATCTTCTACAATTTGACTCTGCTTTTTTCATCTAAGTCCCCCTCTAGGCTGCAAATCACCCGAGTATTTACATTAATTAAATTCAATGTGTTCTGCCTCTCTCCCCACTGGGCCATAATATCCTTGTAGAGAAGAGATGTTAATAAGCCTTGCTTCACTTATGAAGAAGTGTGGAAGCTGCTCCTAATCACATAGCACCTCGTTTCTTCTGCATGGATGGTCAAGGCTGTAGGAGATACAGCTTCTTTTCACAGAAGGTTGGAATCACATCCATGATCCCAGTAAGAAGGACCTTGCTGACCAATTAGTTGCATCCATTTCTGAAAGAACATGTGTTCTATAGCCAGAACAAAGTAGACTGGAGACCGGAGTTGAAATCAGCTCTTTATTTAACTTTCAGTAACTTCAACTAAACTTGAGCCGCGGCAGCCTCTTTTATAGCGGCTGCTCGTGGCTCGCAGCCAATGGCATCATTTTAAACCTCCCCCCGTTTAGGCAGCCAATCATAATACATTGTTATCTACCAATCGCTAGGCAGCAGTGGTTGTCCAATCGGAACGTAGTATTACGAGTATGTAAATGTCTATATACAACACCATGGACTAGTCCTATCGGTATGGCAGGGACTATCCTGTCATATCATATTAGAGCCACTTTACAGAACCCTAGTAAGACCACACCTGGAATGCTGCAACCCATTTTGAATCACCATACTACAAAAAAGATGCTGAGACTTTGGAAAAGGGGGTTTCAGAGAAGAGCAACTAAGGTGATCCAAGGCCTGGAGACTAAAGCATATGAAGAACGGGTGCAGGTTTTGGGTCTGGCTAGTCTAGAGGAAAGAAGGATTAAGGGTGGCCTGATAGCAACATTCCAGTATTTCAGGGACTGCTACAAGAAAGAGGGTCAAATTATTCTCCAAAGCACCAGAGGGCAAGAAAAGAAACAATGGGTGGAAACTAATCAAGGAGAGAAGCAACCTGGAATTAAGGAGAAACTTCCTAAGAGTGAGGACAAATAACCAGTGGAAGAGGTTTCCTTCAGAAGTTGTGGGTGCTTCATCACTGCAAGTTTTTAAGAAGAGTCTGGACGGTCGCTTGTCTGAGATGGTATAGGTTCTCCTGCTTGAGCAGGAGGCTGGACTAGAAGACCTCCAAGGTCCCTTCCAGCTCTGTTCTATTCTATTTTTCTATTCTATTCTATTATCTCAATTACTATCTCTTGTTCCCCTCGCTTAAAAACTAAGCTCTCTAAGACCTTGATCCAAAGCCATCTCTTGTCAATTTAAGAAAAATAGAATTTTATACAAAGAGAAATAGGAGGAAAAATTTGATCAATCAAGAAGCATGGATAGAAAGGCAGCATTTTAGGAATAAACTCTAAATTTCCATTAGTGCCATAATGTTAATTAAATATTAAAAGTGCAAGAATGCACACAGCTTGAGCCAATCTGCATAGAACCTCCAAGAATCTACATTGAAGTTCAACTCAAGTTTGCATGCTTTCAAATTGCTAGGTGGCCAGGAGCTGGAGCAAGGAACGGGAGCTCACTCTGTCCTGTCTTGCTTGGGTCTTGAACCCTGGCTGTCAACTTTCTAGCTGACAAGCTCAGCATCATTAACCTCTGAGCCATCAGATCATACCCATATTAGGTAAGTACTAAGTACCGGTACTTAAATACCAGACCACAAATCCTTCATACATCTGGAGTCCTCTCATCAGTTCTTCTTTTATATTCAAAGCTTTCTAACAAGGTTTGCTGCAAATTCTCGAGTTCTTTTTGACTCTGCAATTCTCATACCTAATTGAGGTCGTTAATAGTTTGTCTCTGGCTCTCCTTTAACATCAATTCACCTTCTCTAAGGACATGTCACAAGCTGGGGTACATCTTTCCCAAGCTGAGAAGAATAGCAGAGGTAACACAATGTCACAAATGCAGTCTTTGCTTTGCTGGGTATTTTTAAACGTTGGCATTTAAGCATGCGATCTTTCCCTTAAGAGCCACCATGGCTTTGAATTTAGAACCATTTAAGTGCACCACTGGAGGCAATCCATGTCATAATTGCTTGAACTTCACGATGGTCCTTGTGTGTCTAAGGAAGAAAGAGCTGAAAGATAAAGGGGGTGGGGGGTGGGAAGAAGGGATGGAACTACCAATCACTACCCCCCAATCCTACCCTATATACAACTCCACATTTTGCAGAACAAAGAAGAAACAAATTAATCCATTGGTTTTGGCAACCTTCAATACAAGCCGGCCAATTATAGCAAAGCAAGCACTCAACAATTCTTCTTCATCCCAAAGAAGAAAACAAGCTTTGTTTGTCTTAAAAGGCTCTCACGGGGGTCAGCAGTGGGCATGTGCAAAGAGAAAGGGCCCAACTCACATAAAGAAGGCATAAAGAGAGCTTCAAAGGAGGAGACGGTAGCAGGAATTGAGGACATAAAGTCAATTTGCAATGCCTTGACAAAGACTGTAGTGTCCTGCCTGCTTAAAGCATAAAAATAGGACCACACCTATGATGGGTCATCATTGCAGGGAGCAAATCAAGTGTTGCAGCTGGACATAGGATTAGAATAGTCATCCTTTTTTTTCCCCTTCTCTTTCTTTTTCCTGACAGTTAGAACCATTAACCAGTGGAACTGCTTGCCTCCAGAACTTATGGGTGCTTTCCAACACTGAAGGTTTTTAAGAAGAGATCGGACAACCGTTTGTCTGAAATGGTTTAGGGTTTCCTGCCTGAGCAGGGGGTTGGACTAGAAGACCTCCAAAGTCCCTTCCAAGTGGAGGACTGCTTGTATTCTCCGTTCCTCTTCCTTTGTTAGACAGAACTCAGTGGTCATTGTATCAGTGCAGTGTGATCTTCCTCCCCAGAATTGTGCTTCATCCACAACAACTCCAGAGTTGTTCTTTATGGAGAGAGAGAGAGAGAGAGAGAGAGAGAGAGAGAGAGATATCCTGATGGAATTTCTTTTTAGCTTCCTTTGATCAGATGAGATGCTTGATTGAACATGAGCTGGTGGCCCTTTAGTCCTTCAATAACAGACTGAAGGAAGGTTTTCCATCCTTCTATTCTCCAATCTACTCCTTCTCTATCTGATGGGATTTCCAATTTGGAATGAATGAATGATGCAGCCTTCTAGTAGATTTTAATCCTCTGACTGTTGAATGAGACTCCAGTGTATTGACTTCCATTCTTCAGTCCAATACAAATTTAACTAATCATTTTCACTAATCACTGATTTCAGCTACTGTGGAGGAGGCACAGTGGCATCACCAGTGGCAATCATCAGCATTATTTAATTAATTAATGTGCCACCTAATTAAATGAAATAAGTCAAGTACAACTTGGTCTTCGCTCAGCAGCAATGTAGATGCTTTGCATGGGGATATTCCTTTCCAGAAAAGATCAGAAATGTACAGACGTGTTAAGGGCAGCTAAAAATATAGTCGAAAACGCTGTTGTACTTAATCCTGTTGTGCTAAATTTTATGATACATTTTTGGTGCATTAATTTCAAAATGTTTTGCAGGCTCCAGCAAGCAGCATGTTTTCTTCAGAATGCGTTTAGCATAATAAGAAAGCAAGAGTGCACTTGCAAATAAATAATTTTATTTAGTACTTTTACAAGCTGATCTTCCTTGACTGTTGTTTAACTCTTTTTGCACTGCTCTATGTATGCCTGCAACAGTGTTCTAACTGTACACTCAGATCACTTTCTGAACTTCACAGCAGGAAAGCATTCTGAACTGGAGGATCCCAATTTCTCATTTGATCCAGAGTTACTCTACTGCAAGAGTGGGAAAAAAAATGACTGTATGTCGCTAGGCACAAACAAAACCCACACATGCAAAGTTCAAGCTAATTGCTTTATTATGTTCTGCCTATAATGCAGGAATCTTCCCCAGTCTGGCAACCTGTTCCTGGAAACAATTAGATAAGGCTCCAAGGAACAATTAGATAAGGCTCCAACTCTAACCCTTTGGCAGTTGCGCAGTGACCCTAGGCTAGCTCTGCACTTGATCACTCCTCCCTGCCAGGATGGGTACTTCCCAACATACCCATTCTGACCCAGCTTTCTTTCAACATAACAAACCGTCTGACGTGAACTCAAAAGATTCCTTTATTAGGAATGCTAACAGCCCCAGCAAAAAGTTTCTCTTGCAGGCTAACAAGTCCATCTGTCCAGAAGATAAATAGTTGTCTGCTACACTTATTCATCTCTACCCCCTGCCTTTTATCCCCACAGCTAGGGTGAGGCCTCACTAGCAGTGGTGGCTCTTCCTTCCCTAGGATCAGCCCACGGATTTCCACTGCTCTCCTCTCCTCTGCCTTCTGCTCATCTGCACATCACGCACTGGACCCAGCATTTCCTCCTCTTCTTCATCAGCCACCTCCAGACCTGGGGGCTGTTGAGTCTCCATCTGAGGGCTGACGGATGGCCCAGGCTCCGCCTCTGTCTCTCTCTCTCTCTTTCTCTGCCAGTTCCATTCTCTCTTCCCCCTTGGAGCTCCCTGGTTGCCCTGATGCTGACCCTGATTCCTACACCTCTCTCTCCTCCTCTGATTCAGCTGCTGGAGGGACCAGGGGCCAACTGGATACAGCAATAGCTCAATGTTGAAAAATAATCACAGGCCCCCTCAAGCCCATCAGTGCCTTACAAATATTAGAAGTAGGATACTTACCCAGTTCTTAGCTGGTTCCCTTTCATTTCAGTCTGGTAGCTCTGCAGAAAATTTTTAAAAATGAAGATGGGCAGCCATGATTTATTGAATGGAAACACTCTTTACTTTGTATCAATATATATATCTGAAAGAGTCGGGCTTCTATCATATGGTTTGGGCAGCTGTCCAGAAAGACACATTAAGATTCTTCCAAGCAGATTTTTTTTTATTGATTCTCTCCTATAGAGAGAATGTTGTCAAACCGAAGTAAACTACCAGACATGTAAGCTCTGCATATATTAGCATATGTAGCATATATTCTGGGAACTATTAGAAAGGAGCTCACCCTCTTTCTCTCCCATAAGCTATCTGAACTGAGTTGCCTCTTCTTCCTCTGCAATGCACTCCTTCCCTCTCTCTTGGGAATCCAGACTACATTCCATCACACCAGCCACCTTCACCCTTGGACTCCCTCACCAAGGATGTGTCTGATTTCAGAGGAAGAAGCAGGCTCCATGACTATAGCTAAATGTAACATTTGTGTAGCATTGTCGTTTTGTACTTTAAAAAAAAAACACACTTGGTTTCCCTGACCTCGATTTTATAATTTAGTCAGCAAAACATCATGCTGGATAAAAATTGTTTCAATTAACCAAATGCAATAGTTGCCAACCCCAAGGAAATGAACATTGATATATTATCCTTGCAGGGTCGTGCAGCCATGCATCTTGAAGGATACCAAGAGAATATAAGAAGGAAGGAAATTATGGCTATTTTTCTCACCCGCTCGAGAATTGTCATAATTCATTCACTGACCATGAAGTTGTAAACTTACATTTGTTGTTAGTTGACTGTGCTAGCTAAATGTTATTCTTGTTAGCTGGGATGGAGAAGAAACTTGTTCCATTTGCATTTTAATGCAATAGTCCCCAGATTTGTTTTCCCTGAACTTATATAGAAGTCAGAAGATAAAATATCTTTTACGACTCTTGGGATAGAGCTGGCAATGTAAACATATGTGCAGAAAAATGAGGATATTGGGAAAATGTGCTAGCAAAAATGTGTGTGAGTGTTCGCAAGGGTTGTTTTTTTAAAATGCAAGCTGATAAATAGGAATAAATTACTTTTGTAAAAATATTTTTGAAGACAGAGGGCAGGCAGGCATGAAGGAGAATCTATATGAATATTCATCACTCATAGATAATTCAGTTATTCTTATTATGAGTGCCCCTATATTGTGTGATACCGACTGTAACTTTAAAAAAGAAGCAGACATAGATGGGTGATTTAACAATAACAGGATACACACAGTCCACAGTTCTAAATCATTTTCTAGAAAAGATTTCTGCTGAAAAACTTTTTTTTTTTCAAATATGGAAAGAAAAGTCAGTTGAATTTCTTTATTTTTTTTTTCTAATACCAACCTATTTAATGTAACAAAAGCATCCAACCTATTTGTCCTCTTGTTAATTTCTATCCCCATGGGATATAGTTCAGAAGAACAGGAGCATCCACAAAAATAAGTTCTTGCGAATCAAAATGTGTTTTGTGAAATAACCTCTCATTAAAATAGAGTCCCTATAAGACAAGAGCATGTAATAGAAACCAGCATTTGCATTTTGAGCATAGCAACTTTGGAAATTAGCTTTGTAATTCCTTCCTAGAATGGTAATAAGTTGCCCAAGAGAGACAAAAATAATACTTTTGTAGAAGTTAGATGTAAAAATAAAAAAGGAAATTGAGGAAAAGTAGACCAATTATATCAGGCAGTTTCAGCCATGCAAAATTATTGTTATATGCTTGGATCTGACTCAATGAAGAGTTACTTCAATAAAATTAGTGCCAAGCAATACATTTAAGTAACAGAAGGAATTTTTTTTCTTCCTTTTTACAAAGGAAGGGAGGAATGGAGGGAGGGAGGGAGAAACAGAGAGAGAGAGTTAGTAAATAAGTCACAGTAACAGAATAACCGAGTTTAAAACCTACTGGGATCTACTAAATCAACTAGCATCAACTAGATATAATTCTGCCATAAATCAACTTCACTGATCAATATATATATCACTTATCTTTCACCTTATCTAGATTTTAGGGTGGTGGACACCTCAAAATTAAAAAAATAATATTATCCAGTCTGGAAATGAAACCTGATACTTCCCACATTTCCTTGACAATTTTTTTACCAGTTGAAAACTCTACCAAAGAATTTCAGTTATGGTTGGAGATTAAAAAAAACCTTTTGTTTCCATTCAGATAAGGACACTCTAGGTGTAAAAAGGTAGTCCTATTTAATCTTTAGCAATATATTTTCAAAGACCTAGCATTCTGGAAAACCTCTCTTGTCAGGAGGAACAAAAGAACATCCAAGAGAATGCATGTTGGAAAGGAATAATTATGTTTAGTTTTTCTTTCTGAAGCCCTTTTTGTTTCTCTCCAAAACAAGGAGACTTGGAAATCAATTCTGTCTTCTATTAACATGTCTCATTCTGCAGAAGTCCAACAATTTGTTTTCTGGATCTCTCATTCCATCAGAGCATGTGGAAGATCTTGGCGCAAATCTTGGTAAATTGAGTTATTTCTTTAGATTATATATCTAAAGGGGGTTTTCCCCCCCCGTCCTGTCCTCTGCCTGCCAGACAGGATGTATCCTATTATGTTTTTATCCACAAGATCTTGCTTATCTTTACAAGTGATTTATGGAGTACATTTTAGGAACTAAGATGAAAACTTTTTTATGGATCAAATGCATGTTTGGTGAGAGAAGATACTTATTTTTCAAGGGTCCCCCTTCAAAGAGAATTATGCTTCATGACTTCCACATCTTTTCATATTTTAAGTGTTCACTGGCCAAATTAATCTACTCTATTACGTAGGAAACTCTTTATCTGCAAGGAAGAAAATTAAACTATTTGTCATTTATTGGCGCTCTCGGCTTTCATCTCAGGAATGTAAAATTGGCAAATAGGCCATCTTCAACAGAGCTTGGCAGATAACTAGAATACAAGACTTTTTAGTTGTTTGGAGAGAGCATAACATTTCTGAAATTAAAGATGTCTAATGTTTTACAGTGTTTTGCCTTAAAAGAAAAAAAAAATCATGACATTGTTTCCATTGGCCTGAATCTGAAGGATTTGAAATGCTGCAGAGTGGTGGATATTGTTTCTCCTAATTACCACTTAATTTTCACTTTTGCTATTTCCAAACAAGTGTAAAAAGGAGAATGAAGATGCAGTTAGAAGACAAATTATAAAGCAGACACATTTCTTAGCAGCATGCAAAGCTTGTATTCAGATTAAAATTAAAAATGACAACTCAGCAACAGTTCCCTAAAATTTAATCAGCTTTATGGTAGAGGTTATTTACTTTATTGTCTCCTTTGTTTTCTACAGCATTCTGCTCTATCTCATTGCCCACATGGGAATATAGGAGTTTCTACACATTAATAATTTTATTCTTTCAAGGATCCAAAACTAGAGATATCCTTAGGGATTTATGGAGAATGTGTGCCCTGTTTCTGGTTTCAAATACACACACGCAAAAAACATATATACTCAGTTACTATGCTAATAGTTTACTCAAGGTCAAGGAACTAATAGCAGACAAGAAATGCAAACCTAAATAGAGTCCCTGAAAAAGGTTTGATTGAATGGTTGCTTTTGATAGGACCATGCAAAAGAATAGTCAAAATCCAGTCCAAGTTTCCAAGAGCTGGGTTAGGGTTGCCAGCCAGTCTAGAGGTCAGAATTTCACAAGCAGAGTCCAAATGGCACATAAGAACCTCACATCAAACATTTCCTTCCAATGAGGGGTCATGGGTCAGGGCTACTTGCCAGCTGTCACTCATCAAGGGATTTATTCCCTTGCTTGGTAAGAAGCCTTATAGAATGTTTATGCTCAGCTCTCCTCTCTCCTTGATGGGTGCAAGGACTGGGAGTTCTTACCTCATCACCTGACTTCCCCAGATGCTCACGTGGTGCTGTGTTTCAACCCCATGGGATTCTTCCTTTTGTGTTTCCTAAGGCTGAAATTCCACAGGTATCCCCAGAGAAGCTTTTCCACCTGCAGAGTCATGGTTTGATTTCTGGGAGAACAACACTGAGGATTTTTATGTAAAAGTAGTATTTAAGTACAGTTGAGTTTGGGGACTGACCAGAGTAGTCAGTATAATAAATTATACTTTTATTTTTTATTATATTCAGAGTAGCTAATTTTTCATTCCCAGAAACAGACTTAGGGAATGTTTTTTTTAATAAGCTTTATTACATTTTATTAATTTTCTATTAATTACATTTCTTAGTGCTTCATAAACATGTTGTCTGGGCATTTAGTTTACTTAACAATACACCTTTACATTCTTAATCTCCACCCCCTTTTCCAACCACTCATAAAATAGATTCCATGTTTGATAATAGACTGTGCAGAAGTGGATAGACTGACATTGAAAATGAAACAGAAAGAAGACACAGAATATTATTACCAGAGGAACACTTAAACATGCCAAATTACACTTCTATTGTTTGCCAGTAAGAAAATCTAGTATCTGTCAACTTTGGGGTAGATCAGGTCAGGAAATGGACGTGATAGAAAGACTAGAGCAGTGGTGGCTAACCTTTTTCGGTTCCTGTGCTGATAATTGCCCATGTGCTCGCTTGTGTGTGCTCGCATTCCAGCACCCAGAAGGCAATGCGTGCTGGGGGGCCCTGTTCATGTGTGCACGATCCCCCCTTGCACGCCGCACCTCTGCACATGTGTGTGCGATTCCCCCCCCATGCGTTGCATGTCTCTGCACATATGTGCACGATTCCCACTCGCGCACCGCACGTCTGTGCATGCACATGCAATCCCCTCATATGCAGCATATCTCTCCTCATGCACATGTGTCTCCCACACACCTCCCCCTTCACCCCCTGTGCATGCGCGCCAGATACCCGACGATCAGCTGTTGGGCGGCGGCATGCACGCACGTGCAGTGGGGCTCTTCGGGTGACCTCTCGCGCGCCGGGGGGAATCGGCTCTGCGTGCCACTTCTGGCACGCATGGCATAGGTTCGCCAACATGGGACTAGAGCTTTATTAAAAGAAGCTATAATATCAGCATCTCAATGAGTCTGCTTCAGTGTCTTCTGACTATTAAATGTCTATGGAGATTCTCAGTCACGCGGGTCACGGTTGTCCCAAAGGTGCTTTTTCAAATGGCAACTGGACTTAACTTTGTTTTTCCTTGAAGACGTTTCACTTCTCATCCAAGAAGCTTCTTCAGTTCTGACTGAATGATGGAGAATGGAAGGATTTATATCCCTTGCAGTCCTTTGGTCATTAGCTCTCTTTCTGAGAATCGCTGAGGCCACTTGGAGGTTTATCTGTACCTTCAGGTCACATGAATAGTGCAAACGGGAGTGGAACCTTCTTGGAACTGCTGAAAGGACTATGTTGTGAACAGGATTGTGTCCTATCCTTCCTCCTCTGTTGAGAGAGGGTCTTCAGTCTTAAAGCAGATGGTCTCTTTGACCATTGACACCCTTGGCCCTCTTCTGAATATTAACTTGCTTCCTAAGACTCAAGGGATGTTTCAGTCCTTTTTGCTTATATCATAGTTCTTGCCTATCTCCCTCAAGGTCATCTCTGATTCTCTACAGTATTTCCTAATGGTGTTTGACACCTTTCCAGCCATAAATGCCCAATTCCTTCTCTTTCCCACCCTTTATATATTTAGAGACTGCTGATTCTTATTTGTCACTCCCATTTTAAAGCCATTCCTATTTCATTAAAGGGCCTCTCCATCATTCTACATGGAGGGAAGTAAGCAGTGGAGTGCCACAAGGTTCCGTCTTAGGCCCAGTACTCTTCAATATCTTCATTAACGACTTAGATGAGGGAATAGAAGGGGAACCTACCATATTTGCAGATGATACTAAACTGGCAGGAATAGCTAACACCCAAGAAGATAGATGGATCTTGACAGACTAGAACACTGGGCCATATCTAACAAAATGAATTTCAGTGTAGAAAAAAGTAAAGTCCTACACTTAGGTAAGAAAAACCAAAAGTACACATATAGACTGGGAGAAACCAGGCTCAATAGTAGTAGCTGTGAGAGGGATCTTGGAGTCTTAGTGGACAACCAACTAAGTATCAGCCAGCAGTGTGCAGCAGCTGCCAAAAAAGTTAATGCAATCTTAAACTGTACTAACAGTGGGATACAATCAAGATCAAGTGAGATACTAATACCACTCTATAAAACCTTAATAAGACCACACCTAGAGTACTGCATCCAGTTTTGTTCACATTATAAACCCATGTGTGAAACCTCATTCCACTTCAATAGGTTTGTTTTTCCACATTCCTACCTACCCAGGGGTAACCTCACTTATTTCGTTTATTTATTGAATTTATATCATTAATGCAGGCAAATATATGTGTCTCAGGATAGCGTTACGGGATTCAAACTGGGTCGGTCACGGGAACCAGAGGCTTAGTCTTCCCAGCTTTCCCACTCGTGCTGGAGCCCCCCCCCCCATCCTCAGGGAACGTCTCTCTAGCAAAATGTGTCACATTCTGCTAGATCAGGGGTCTTCAAGCTTGACAGCTTTAAGACTTGTGGACTTCAACTCCCAGAATTCCTCCTCCAGTCATGTTAGCTCAGGAATTCTGGGAGTTGAAGTCCGAAAGTCTTAAGCTTGCCACTTTTGAAGACCTTGGGCTAGAGAGAAGTTTCCTGAGGATGGGCTCCAGCATGAGTAGGAAAGCTCAAAAACCTAAACCTCTGGTTTCTGTGACCAAAATCCAGATTGGATCCTGAATTTATATCTTTCCATGGTCTCAAGAGTCTCAGAGATATAGAAGATGTGAAAAGAAATGCATCATAAGATTAAAACACAAACTTCCTCTGCTTCATAAGATTAAAAGTGCATCATAAGATTAAAACACTAACAAAATGCATTAATAATACCAATCACAATAGCAAAAATTAGAGAAGTAAAAGGTGGCATGGAAGGTGAGAATCAGGAAGAGCCCATAAAGAGCCCAGGAAGAGCAAATAACCTTCTGAAAGCCATCAAAAAGAGGGCTAGCGGAATCTCTACGGGTAAATCTTCCTACAACTTGGATACTACCATTACAAAACAAGACCTTCTAGTCTAATTTCCAGAAGTTTGGAATTACAAGGAGTTTTTCTTTCAGTGTCTATTCAGTTTGGACTGCTATAGGTTGGAGTAGGCAGGCCTGCAGGCCCTCAGAGGCCAAGCCATAAAACATTATACAAGATAAAACCAGTACTTTAATTCAGGGGTGGGATTCAAATTTTTTAACAACTGGTTCTATGGGCGTGGCTTAGTTGGTGGACGTGGCTTGGTGGTCATGTTATTGGCTGGGCATGGCCAACTCAATATCACTCACATTGAAGCACGCATCTCCTCGCCTGGCCTCTCATGACTGTGGGGATGCTGCAACAGTCGTAAGTGTGAAAAATGGTCATAAGTCACTTTTTTCAGTGCCATTGTAACTTTGAATGGTCACTCCATACAAGCAATGTACCAGCAAAGGAGGGGGGAAAAACTCCAGAGAAGTTCCTGAGAAAGGAAGTCTAGTCCTTTCAAGAATTTAATAAGGGTTAACGGAGAGGCAGTTTCTGTAAGCAACACCAGAATGTTTCCTTCCTGCCTTCCTTACAGGATTAGGCCAGGAATTTCTTCTAACAACCGGTTCTCTGAACTGCTTAGAATGATAACAACCAGTTCTAGCGAATAGGTGTGAACTGGTAGAATCCCACCCCTGCTTTAATTTGTACGCAGAACTGAATCAGCAACTAGCATATTGGAGTTGTATATTCCCAGAATTTATCCACACACAAGAGACTGCATTCTGGAGTAATCTTTGATTTCCAAGTCAAAGGCAGCCCCATGTGAAATGCATTGTATTGCAATTTATTTATTTATTTAGCGTATGGCAAATACATGGACTGATAGTGGTTCAAATATTAATGTCCAGTCCACCCAGCCATTCAAGAACAGGGTGGTCTATGTTGAAAAAAAATCAGACATTGGGCCAGTGGGAGCTCTTGATGGACATTTGGGCTCAATGTGATGGATATTTTGTTGAGGAGGACAACACAATGAGGGGTAGAGACAAGACTCCACTTAAACAATGAATCCTGGCAGACACCATGTTAGGTACAGATCCTGTTCAGAGTTGACCAATACTGGCGAGGAAGGTCAAAACCTGGCACCTTTTGTGAAGGGACATCTATGTAACTTCTTGTATCTGGGCCTTCAGAAGTCTGTTTGGTTTTCCACTGTGTGTTGATGTCAAAGTCGTCAGACAGCTGTTGAGAGAGTGCCAGAGAGGACTTCCTGCATTCAAGCCTGCCAGTTGATAGATGAGGAAGATCAGCGTGCATGGGAAGAAGTGGGTTTCTCATAATTTTGTTGTAATTTTTCACTAAGGCTTCCAGTCGTTGTAGAGCTGGTGGTGCAATGTGGCTCAAGATGGGGAGCCACCAAGTAGGAGTAGATTTTATGCAGCTACTTATGACCCTCATCGTATCATTTAGTTTAGCATCAATCTTGCTAGTATTGGATAATCTATCTGGACGGTAAGGAGAATGTGACTCACTGTAACCAGAATCTTCTTTATCAAGCAAGGAGTAATTATGCACCAGATAATCACAATGTAGGTGGAATGAGTGGAACGAAGTCTACAATCTCCGTTTTACATCACTGTGTATTTAGAACTCACTCTGTTCTCTGATCCTCCATGCCTTCTGGAATTTCTTCTTCCTCAACCTCCTATACCCAAATAATCTACTTTTATCCTTAGTTGGATCTCTCCTGGCACAAGGCAGTGGGGGAAAGGGGTTTGAAAGTGCGGCAGCTTGGAAATCGAAAGTGCATTCCATTGTGCAGAAATGAGTAAATTGACATTAGAAATCAGAGAGCAAGAAGATAAACAATATTATGAAATGTGGGATTTATTTTATCAATGGCTGGATAAGAAAATAATGAAATAATATATTGTAATATATAACATAATAGTAAGGATAAGATAATGTAATGATATATTATTATTGATCATAATAACTATAATGGAATGTATGATATCATAAATTAGGATTTGTAAAAGTTAAGCCTTTGCTCGCAAAGGAGGATGTGATTTATAATTATAGTCCAATAGGGAGACAATAATAATGATAACAATAATAACAACGTGATATGACTATATAATATGAAATTCAATTTGAACTAAAAGAGATGGGACTGTTGATATTGTGCACAAAAAGATATATACCAACCAACACACTGGATGAAATGGAAAGATGGTTTTATTTGTATGTTTTATGTTTGTATTTGTTAAAGTTTGTTGTTAAAATAAATTTTGGGGGGAAAAATAAAAAGAAAGTGCATTCCATAAATAGTTTTTCAAAGATAGTAACTAGGCGACGGAAGTTTCTGCCGCACAAATATCTAACTAGAGAACATGATTGATGACTCTTGCTATGGATGTGTCTCATTGGAAAATATGAATTATGATACACCCAGAGGTTGGGGGAAAACCAGGATCAAGGTGACAATGAATTATGCGTCTCAGAGTCAGCTACACCCAGTTGTTAACTCCCAATAAATCCTTTTGAAGTTTTGGAAGTTTGGCTCGAGACTCATGATTTAATTGGGGTAATTGCCAGAATCCTGACAGCTTCTCTTTAAAACTCTATATTCAGTCTCTCCATGATTAAAACAGCCAATAACAATCATGGATGGAGAGCCAACTAGAAGAGATTTCCTTACCTAACCCCGTCTTGAGAGGAAAATAGACCTTCTTCACCTGTTCCTTTCTAATATTCATGCTTTACACCATGAGCTACATTCTATTCAATTTATTTCCAAGTTATTTTGTTAAAGAAAAAAATTCTGTCAACATGTAGCGGGCTCTGGATTTATGCTTTTCCTTAGGAATCTACTTATTCTTGTCTCCTTCCAGTTTTTTCCAGTTTAGCCATAGCAAAACAGTGGGAGAATGTCAAGCTTCTTGTCCAAATGGAAGTTATGTGTGTATTTATTGAATTTTATTAGCCACCCAACTCCTTTGTACTCACACAAAACTGGGAAACCCATAAAAACAGATAAACATCAAACCAAACAGACAGTCCAGATGAAAACAGTTCATACATTTTCCCTTGACAGAGAGATGGGAGGCCTATAAATTTAATTAACAAGTAAATAAAAATAAACAACACAAATTGGATAGGTCCTGTGGAAATACTGCAATACACTGATGCATTAACCCCAGGCAGGCCTGAGACCAAATGGCCAATGATTTGTAGAAAACAAAGTGAGTTTAAATGAAATAGGCTGGACGTGACACGAGAAACATAAAGCCATCAATCAATTAAATGTCTCAAGGAGATTTTTTTTTTCCCGGTGGCCACTTGCTCACTATTTTGCCTGATGTTATGACCTTCAGGTGCTCTTAAAAATAGATTGACACTCTCTTCCTTGTGGCAGCCCCTCAAATATAGGAAGACTGACATCATGTCACCCCTAGACTTTCTTTTCACTAAACATACCCAATTCATACCCAAAACATACCCACTAAACATACCCATACCCAACTGTTCTTCATATATTTTAGCCTCCAGTCCCCTAATCATCTTTGTTGCTCTTCTCTGCACTCTTTCTAGAGTCTTAAACATCTTTTTTGTATCATGGTGATATAAAATATTTCTAAAACAGTTGTAAATCCCTAATATGCACCAATATCCAAGGTTCTTATCCAGCAAATAAATGAAAGCTTAGATTAGGACTTTTGTAGTCCAAGGGAGCTGCATTCAAAAATAGTAAATGTGTAGCTTCTGTCAGTGATTATTTCAAATTGCATGGAAGTAAAGAAACGGTCCAGCTGGCTCAGTGGCTAAGACACTGAGCTTGTCAATCAGAAAGGTTGGCAGTTCAACGGTTCGAATCCCTAGTGCCACGTAACGGAGTGAGCTCCCGTTACTTGTCCCAGCTTCTGCCAACCTAGCAGTCTGAAAGCATGTAAAAATGCAAGTAGAAAAATAGGGACCCCTTTGGTGGGAAGGTAACAGCGTTCCGTGCGCCTTCGGCCTTTAGTCATGCCTGCCACATGACCACGGAGACGTCTTCAGACAGTGCTGACTCTTTGGCTTTGTAATGGAGATGAGCACCATCCCCTAGAGCCGGAAACAGCTAGCACGTATGTGTGAGGGGAATTTTTACCTTACCTTTAAAAAGATGATCCAAGCTAAATCCAACCAAATTCCTCTCTTTATTGAAGCTCTGTAGCTTAATTTACATTGCAAAAATCAAATTTCTAACATGTTCAAGTCGCAACATCCCAGAGTGTTGTCGAGTTTGAAGTGTTGGTATAAACACAGGATACATTGAACGAAATGACGAATTACAATACCAACATCCTATATTCTGAGAAGAACTTTCCCCAAATCCCATAAGGACAGGTTTGATCGGTTAAAATAAATGGCACCTATCATTTCACACACTGAGTTGGCACACACTATCAAATGCTTCATTATTCTATTATTCCAACATTTGACCTTCTTGTGCTCTTTGGCTCAGTGATCCATGATTCCCAAGCTTTTGCAAACAGAGTTCAGAAAAGGAACGCCAGAGACAGATAATCTCTTAAACAGTGAATTGCACAGGCTCCTCTCTTATCTGACCTGAGACCATGAGGGAAACAGAGATGGCAATTTTAGTCGAGTATAAAGTATATCTGTATCTTGCAGAATTCTTCTGTGTTGGAAATCAAAAATGTCAAAGGCGAAGTTTGTCTCTAATATTTTTTATATACGAATCCAAAGAGAGCACAGTGGCAGAAATAAAATTAAAATGCCATCCAAGCTGCTTGACCTTTAGCCCTAAACTTTTCTTTTTTAATATTTATTTCTTTTTACACATGCAATTCTTCAGAATTATGCTTTGCTGTGGACTGGCTTAGGATTCTTTGCACAAGACAGGTTGAGAACAAGGAGAATGACAAAAGTTTTAATAATAAAAGAGTCCATGGGATATATCCTACATTGTTTTGTTTTGTTGTTGTATTGATAAAAAGAGAGACATAAAACACTATGAGTAAGTGCTTCCCAAATTTCTCCTTCGTTCTACATTGCATGATTAGTTTCCAACGATTGCTTCTTGTCCTGCCTTCTGGTGCTTTGGAAAATAGTTTGACTCCATCTTTGTTACAGTCCCCCAAATATTGGAATACTGCTATCCTGTCATTCCTAATCCTTCTTTACATCAGACTAGACATACCCAGTTTCTGCAACCGTTCTTCGTATGTTTTAGCCTCCAGTCCCCTAATCACCTTTGTTGCTCTTTTCTGCATTCTTTTCAGAGTTTCAACATCTTTTTTATATTGTGGCGACCAAAACTGGATTCAGTATTCCAAGTGTGGCCTTACTAAGGCATTATAAAGTGGTACTAACCCTTCATGTGATCTGGATTCTCTGTCTCTTTTAATGCAGCCTTCTACAGTGAGAAACAGGCAATCTTGTGCATGCTTGAAATACAACATATACAAAAACGTTTTTTAAAAGATAAGCTGAATTTGTAAAGGTCAATAGATCACTAAATTAAAATCCACATTAAACTGGATATGTAGATCAGAGCCACAAACATTCCCAGCCTTTTCATACTTTAAAAGTTTTTTGTTGTGTTTTGGTTTGTTTTTAGTATATATTTTTCAACAGAACCATCAGGTAACCCAAACATTATAATTACATTTCTTTGGTTGGAACTTTTGAACTACACCATTGCATACAAAAGCTGCGGGTAAATGTTTTGTTTGAAAAACTAGATGTTTAATTTTTATTTTTCAGTGTAACATAACGGTACTGCACTGCCAGGAAAATGGTGCAATCCCAGAACAATTAATAAGTTCTTATGTCTGATGGAAGCCTTGTTCAGTGGAATCAATAAATCAATGCAGATCTTTAGGGCAGGGTTTTTTTTTCCAACCTTGGCAACTTTAAGATGTGTGGACTTCAACTCCCAGCATTGCTTTCCTGGATGTTTTTCATAGTATTCTAATGTGTCCAAAATAATCCTTAAATTGTGCTTTATTTGTTTTTCTCAGTAAGAAGCCGTTTAGATATGGGTGGATAAATTCTATGAAAAAAAATTCAATCTCTCTGCTATTAGAAAACTTGATAAGAAAAGTATGTATTTAATATTACACGTCTTAACAGCAGGGAGGATTATTTTTGCACAATACCAGAAAAATGAAGAAATACTGCGAGATGAAGAAATAGTTAAGAAGATATTAGATTGTGCAGAAATGGATAGATTGACAATGAAAATTAAGCAGAAAGAGAAGGTAGAATATAATCAAACATGGAATTTATTTTACCAATGGTTGGAAAAAAGGGGTGGAGACAGGGATGGGCTGCAGAAAATTTTAGCAACCAGTTCTCTGCCTGATTGCTGGGTGGGTGTGGCCATGGTGGGTGTGGCTTACTCGGCCTCCTGCACCACAGTGGGGGGTGTTTTCACCCTCCTTGGGCTCCAGAGGCTTTCCTTGAGCCTCTGGGAGAGTGAAAACAGCTTTCCCCGGGCTCTGGAGGCACTCCAGAGGCTGGAAACAAGCCCTTTTCCAGCCTTTCACAGCCTCCAGAAGGCCAGTTTTTCACCCTCCCTGGCTTTCCTCACGTCTCCGGGAGGGCAAAAATGGCCTCCCCCAGGCTCCAGAGGCCCTTTGGAGGCCGGAAACACAGGCCTTCCAGAGCCTCCAGGAGGCCTGTTTTTCACTCTCCCTGAGCCTCCATTTGGGCCTTGTACTTACCTGACATCCAAAACAGGCCACACAGAGACTTCTGGGAGGGGCAGGGTGGGCAGGGCCAGCCAGAGGTGGGATTTACTGATTTGATGAACCAGCAATTAAAAATGATACGGTTTCCTATGAACTGGGGCGAACCGGTAGCAGACAATCCCTGGGTGGAAATGAATGCAATTTGTATTTTTAAGCAAATTAAATACCCAGACAACATGGTGTTTATAAAGCACTAAGAAATGTATTTAATAGAAAATCATTTTTAAAAGAAAGAAAGAAAGAAAGAAAGAAAGAAAGAAAGAAAGAAAGAAAGAAAGAAAGAAAGAAAGAAAGAAAGAAAACCTCCCAGCATTGCTGGCTGGGGAATTCTGGGAGTTGAAGTTCTACGCATCTTAAAGTAGACAAGTTTGAGATACATTGCTTCAGAGCATGGAGAGAGGAACAGAGAACTTCTTTGAGACTGTTTAATGCAGCTGTACTTCTTCTCCCAGATCACTCAGCTGCCCTCTGCAGCTGCAGCCTCCATCCTAGGGAAAAATGCATTAACTTTAAAGCATCATTTTTTGCACCATAAATGCAGCACTTTCTTTATATGACCTGAGCTTCCTATGGGCACTCTTCCATAGCGGGAAGTTCATGCTGGCTGATGAAAAGAAGTAGTAGCAATGTCAATGACATGAGGGGTAAAAAATGGTGTACACAAGCCACTTTAGCACTTTGTTCCAAAAACTCATTTCAAACAATTCAGTGCCATAAACAGAGTGAAGATTATTATTGTTGTTGTTGTTATAATTCCCTCACCAGAATCCAGCTGTATAAAGAACTACACAATTGCTGCTACGTAAACAACCATCTCGCTAGAACCGGGATATAAATATTAATTAGAGAGACGAAAATAAGGCAGCATCTAAACTGTTTCTATTAATTCCTTGGCTGGCATCCAGTTCACCACAGCATATTGGACTTTCTTCCCTATTTAAATTCTCGAAATGAGCTGTCTGTCGTTTGATTTTAGGCTGAGGGAAGGAATTTGGAAAGGAGCACATTTCCTCAGCTGTACAATTTTTATTTCCTTGGTGAAATGAAGGGGAACTTCTGAATGGATATCCAATAGCCTGGTACTTGTAGAGTTCCCATTTCAGCCCCCAACTTCCAGTTTCCTTCCAAATGTTTCCAGTGGGAAATCTAAATGTTTATACTACCAATTAAAATGCAACCTTACTTTGATGGCAGTGGGGAAGATGCTTTTCCCAGTTTTGTACATGAGTGTAGTAAGATTATTCCTCCTGGTTTTTCTATACTCCTATTCTTATAGTTAGGGCAATGTGGGGGCTCAGCGGTTAAGATGCTGGGTTTGTTGGCTAGAAAGCCAGCAGCCCAGGTTTGAGACCTGAACACCAGGCAACTGCTGCCTTCCAGTAGTAGTAGTAGTAGTAGTAGAAGAAGAAGAAGAAGAAGAAGAAGAAGAAGAAGAAGAAGAAGAAG
>NW_020769341.1:6255320-6269236 GCF_900518735.1 Pseudonaja textilis
AGAAGAGAAGAGAAGAGAAGAGAAGAGAAGAGAAGAGAAGAGAAGAGTTGAGTTGGAAGGGACCTTGGAGGTCTTCTACACTAGGTACAGTCTGAGCAACAGAAAATAAGGAAGAAGAAAAAACTATTGCTTAGTTGTTGTTGTTTTATATTACCAATTACTGGCATTCATTGTAAAGTATTACATTGTCAGGACTACTCATACTCAAGAACATATCTTACCCTTGGTCTATCAATATCATTAGATATTATTTTTGGATAAAGATCTAAAGATTATCCAAATTTTTATAGCCAAGCTCTGGTGGGCCTCACGGTGTTCCATAATCAAAGACCCTAGATAAATAATGGCCAGCGACCTCACATAAGGCCGGGGGGGGGATTCATATCTCAGAGACTAATAAGGGGGGATATTTGTAGCTCACAGTTGAAAATAAAGGGTCCCTGGTACTCTCTGAACTTGGTTCTTTTCTGGCAGACATTGCTTGCTAGTTTCTTGTGAGCACCGATGATATTACCTAGTTTGCGTAATGAAATGTCTGCAAGGATATAACCGAGCTCAGAAAGCACCATGGACCCCTCATGTCTCAGAGAATTAACAGAACAGAATTGTTGTTGTGAGTCACGAAGTCGTGCCCAACCCATCGCAACCCAATGGATAACATTCCTCCAGGCTTGCCTATCCTCTACCATCCTCCGGAGTCCGTTTCAGCTCACGAGAACAGAATTACAGAATAACAGAGTTGGAAGGGACCCTGGAGGGTCAACCTCCTGATCAGGCAGGAAAACTTATACCATTTCAGACAAATGGTTGTCCAATCTCTTCTTTAAAAACGTTGGAGCGTTGGAGCATCCATAACTTCTGGGAGCAAGTTGTTCCACTGGTTAATTGTTCTAACAGTCAGGAGGTTTCTCCTTAAATTCTAGGTTGGATCTCTCTTTGAATAGTTTCCATCCATTGTTTCTTGTCCCAGCTTCAGGTGCCTTGGAGCATAGGCTGACCCCCTCTTCTTTGTGGCAACCCCTTAGAACACTGCTATTATGTCACTGTCACCCCTAGTCTTTCTTTTCATTAAACTAGACATACCCAGTTCCTGCAATCGTTCTTCATACGTTTCAGCCTCTAGTCCCCTAATCATCTTGGTTGCTCTTCTCTGCACTCTTTCTAGAGTTTCGACATCTTTTTAATAGTGTGGTGACCAAAACTGGATGCGGTATTCCAAGTGTGGTCTTACCAAGGCATTGTAAAGCAATACTAACACTTTATTGCTCTGTCTTATTATTGTTCTGTCTGACCCAGTTGATTCAGGACTTGTCACAAGTCATGATTAACTCAAGACAGTTTTTTTATGTCTGGTCATATAACAGCTATATGCACTTCCAGCAAGTCCTAAAGCTTGACTGCATTTTCTGTATAAGGGTCCTCCAATAATTTCCAATCAGATATTTCCAATTCTTCCCTTGAGTTGTTTTCATTTGTCTCAGTCTTGGGGAACGTGTATGCTTGTAATACAGCACAATGTTTCAATAATTGAGGTAGTAGTACTGTGAAGAAAAATATAATTATCTTGCTTGGTTTATATGCACCAGTCCCATCTTCCTCATCTTTCTTGTCACCCACCTAGAATACAATATCTAAAAATCTATGTAACATTTGTTCCAGTTCACATTAAGGCATAATTACTTTTGGAATCAATTGCAAGCCATTATTTATTAACTGCAATGTTGAAGTCGTATCCTGCAACAAGTCTCGAAATAATATCAGGTAAATTAGCGCTGACATTTCTCACTCATTTATAATCTCTCCGCTCACTGCTAAAATGCTTGGCAACTACAGTATGTTTCCCATACCATCAAAATGTCCCAAATGACTGATATTTGCAATCCTGCAAAGAACTAATATATATAAAGGGGATTTAGTATTAATTCTTCCTCTTCCTCTTCCTCCTCCTCCTCCTCCTCCTCCTCCTCCTCCTCCTCCTCCTCCTGATGGATGGATTCAGTTACAGCAACAAGGGGTGTGATGTTGGAAGACCAGAAAAGTTATGTTAGGGACAGCTCACACCAGAGAAGATCTGCCTCGGTGGTCTCTAAAAGTCAACATCAACTTGGTGACACCCAATCAATCAATACCTCCAACTGTTACCGAAGATGAATGCTGCTTGAAAAAATGTTAGAAAATGACTTCTTTCCAGAGGTGGTATTCAGTGGGTTCTGACGAGTCCTGGAGAACCAGTAGCAGAAATTTTGAGTAGTTCGGAGAAATGGCAAATACCACCTCTGATTGGCCCCACCCCCATCTATTCTCTGCCTCCCAAGTCCCAGCTGATCAGCTGGGTCTTCTTTTGTTGCCCTGCACAGGAGAACAGAGCTGGAAAGCAGGTTAGTGGGGTGGGGAGAGAATGGGGATTTTGCAGTATCCTTCCCCTGCCACGCCCACCAAGCCATGCTCAGAGAACCGGTAGTAAAATATTTTGAATCCCACCACTCTTCCTTTCCTTAAAAACTCAGGAAAAAAAACCCCTTCCCAACCAATTTCTCTGCCCAAATGATTGGATGGAGAATTTCCAAAAAGCTCTGTGTGATCAATTTTACAACCATCTCTTTACATCCTTGGGGAAATACACTAATGCCTGTAGTCCCAAGCATTTAGGTTTAGTTCTGTACACTAAATCGCAGATGTTCTAGTTCTCTCTAGCTTTTTCCTTCCTGTGCTCTTCATGTTTCCTGAATGACTCGCAGCTCGGTTTCAAAAAAGTGTTCGAACACATTTGCTTTTCAATAAGCTACATCTCCTCAGATGAAAACTGCCGTAAAGATAACACGTAACAACAATTGCCTTTTAAGGAAAAAAATAAATGGCTGTTAAATAAATCTATAGCGTAAAGAGGAATATTTGTTATCAACAGCTGGCAGGAAACTTCTCTGCTTGTGCTTGCAAATATATATTCCGTTCAGGGGGCTCATTGGTAGAACTTATTTCTAATGCTTAATTTGCAAACACTGTTGATATTTCCAGTACTTCATTAGCATAGACTATATGCTCTGTAAATTATACAGTCTATGCTATAGAGAGAAAAGAAATTGTTCAAGGACATTCTGAAAAAGCTGTTGGCACATAAACACATATGACGTTGGAACACCCATCCTGGTATCAAACAGCCAAGTTCTACTCTGGTGCATCACAATTAGGAAAATCTTGAATTCACAGACTCAAGGCAAGCCAGGAAAATCAAATATTTTTTTAAAAGTGTATACATTTATCACAACAAGTATTTTAGAACATCTGGAAAACTTGCAGTTCCTGCTACTATTGTCACTAATGATACCTGTTTGCCTATGTTCTCATTACAGATGCTGGGCTTAAAACATTGTATTGAATTGTATGCATTCAATATGGTTTTCCTGTATCACAAGATAGTTTCAAAAGTAGCTTGCAGACCAGGCCTTCAAATACCACTCTGTCAAAATGCCCTCTCTGCCATTGTTAAGCAGACTGTCATTACACAACTCAAAATCACCTTCTTCGCTGTATTGCTGTTATTGAGAATCGTAATGTAGTAAGTGAATGTTGTGGAGTCTTGAAAACATTTATATTAAGAAGGGTACAAGACAAGGATGTCCCTTGTCACCATTACTATTTGTATTGACTTTGGAAGTATTGAATAGAAACATTAGACACGAAAGGAAGATAAAAGGTATGGAAATTAAAAAGGAATTTAATTTAATAAATTGCAGGCATTTGCAGACGACTTAGTTTTTATTTTAGAGGATCCGCAAGAAACAGGGTTGAAGCTAATGGAAAAAATAAAAGTGTATGGGGATGTGGCAGGACTGAAAATAAACAGAGGAAAAAAAATCAAGATTTTAATGAAGAATATCACAGATAAGCAAAAAAAAAAAAATAGCTAATGAAGAGATTAGATATTCAGTTTACCAAGAAAATAAAATATTTAGGGATCCAATTAACAGTAAGATGCATAACCATAAAAGAAGATAATTATTATAAATTGTTACAACAAATTAAGCCAGACTTGGAAAAATGGAAAGGTTTGCAACTATCGTTAACAAGGATAGCCACAATTAAAATGAATATATTACCAAGTTTATTGTATCTGTTTCAAACAGTCCCGAAAAAGTTGTGGAGTCTTCATGTTCTCTGAGTTTGGGTTTTGTTTGGAGACATTTCATTACCCAACTGGGTAACATCATCAGTTCCTTGGTGGTGGTGGTGATGATGATCAGAATAAGGCTGATAGTGATGATTTTAGTTGGTAATGTCTGCAACCAAACAACCAAGCTCAGAGAGCACCAAGGACTCCATAATTCAACCCTGAGCTGCAATTTTTTTTCCTATTAGGTCAATACTTGAAGTCAATGTCTAGATTACTTGAAGTACCATCTCAGCCCACTGGGCCTGCTCTGCCCACCTGTGCCACCAGAGGAGGCATGCTACATGCCCTGTCAATCAAGGAATTCCAGATGGCAGGCCCAGGAGAAGGGCCTTCTTTCTAGTGGCTCCTGACCTTTGGAACATCTTACCCTCTGAAGTCAGATTGGCTCCCAATCTTTTGACTTTCCACAGGAGCCTGGGGAGCATCACACTGGAGATGGTTGATGAATTAAGAGACAATCTCAACTCTTCCCGCCCACATATCCTGTTCCCGTTATCCCCCTCTTTCAATTCTAATTTTATCTTGATAAGGATTTCTATTTTTATCATTTAAGAAATATTTGTTAGGATTTTCGTGTTTTAATGCTCTAAGCCATCCAAAGTCATTTTGTTATGAGCCAGGCAGCAAATAAATTCAATAAATAAAATAAATAAGTTACAGATTAAAAGAGTTGGAAGGGACCTTGTAGATCATCTAATCCAATTCCCCACCCAAGCAGGAGACACGCCCTACACCAAGAAGCTTCCACAACCTCTGAAGGCAAAAGCTGTTCCATTGATTTTGTTCTCACTGTCAGAAAATTTCTCCTTATTTCTACGTTGAATCTCTCCTTGATCACTTTCCATCCATTATTCCTTGTGTGATGATATGTGGGAAAAACCTTGGGAGATGGAATGAAGAGATGCTGCCTAGTCAAATAAGCTGGATAGTGGGAAGGGCAAGAGGATCAGAAATGACACTTTCTAGTTTCCTCAGCTGTAAAGGGGCAGTGGTAAAATTTTATTTTTAGACTTGCAAGATTCTATTAACTTAGTCTTACAATAGAATAATATTAGCTTATCTGGCTGTGTTTCCTATCAAATTTACATAGTAAGGCTGACAATATTCTTTAGCTGACTTCTTTCATTGCATCATGTGTTATAATGGGTGTCTTACTCCTTTTGTCAGCATCCCAAGTTGGACAGTTTCCCAAAACAGCAAACACAGCCAGACCAGATTAACTAATGCTACTATATTGTAAGACTGTATTGACAGGATCTTACAAGTCTGAAAGCACAAATCACCTCCTGTCTGTTTTTATTTCATTTATTTAGGTTAGTTTGTCAAGCATGTATGAAAAAACAAGTATAAGTATGAACATAACATATAAACATATAAGTATAAACATGTATAAGTATATACATAATACATGAGTACGAATACATGAGAACAGTAAGACAGGGACGGTAGGCACGCTGGTGCATTTATGCACACACACACACCTTACAGACCTCTTAGGAATGGAGTGAGGTCCACAGTAGACAGTTTAAGGTTAAAGTTTTGGGGGTTTGAGGCTGTAACAACAGAGTCAGGTAGTGAATTCCAAGCATTGGCACTCTGTTGTTGAAGTCGTGTTTTCTGCAATCGAGTTTGGAGCGATTTACTCTGAGTTTGTATCTACCTGTTATTGTGGTAGAAGCTGAAGTAGCCATTGATAGGTAGTATGCTATAGCAGACAATTTTGTGTACTAAGCTTAGGTCAGACCATTTTTACCTCCTAATAAGTTAGAATGGATCCTTTCAAAGTTTCTTTTTCTGCCCGTTATTCAGTCATATGATCATTTTATATGATCATACCCTAGGCAGCCTATCTTTCCCCCATCTTCCAAAATCACTCTCCCATTCCATTACACCCCTAAAGATTCTGTATTTTTCCTTTTCACTTACTAGTGTGCATATCTCACAACATACATATTTATATGCCCAATTCATCGAAATTATAGATAATTCAGGGAAAGGGCTACTTGATCTGAGTTGCAGATCTCCAGATTTGCTTCCATCTATTGAGCATCTAGTGTTTTTTCAATCTGTATCCAGACTTTTAACCCTGTCTTCCTTTCCTCCCAGTAACCGAGAGTCAATGCAATGCACCATGGCTAAGAGTCCTATGTGAGAGACTCTGTAACTAACTCGAATGCTTTGGAGCCCTTTAGATAGATGAGATTATATTGCATGGTGACAGACATTTTAATGAGTTTCTATTTATGCATAGATCTTTGTTGTTGTTCATAGAGTGATAAAAAGGGTACAAGCCAATAAATGAATCAAGCTTAACACTCCGGATATATTAATAGAATGGAATATTGTGCAACTGTTACCAACTCTTATTAACTGCAGAATAATGAGGCGATTTGATACCGTCAATGTTTTTTAAGTCTCCTGTGGAAACTTAATTTGCTGTATTCCTTCATCAATTACCCATCTGCCCATGGTCTCTTTGCAATCACTTCCCAGATCTCTCTTGGACTGGGGAAGATTGGTTGTTGTTCTATTACTCTTCCCCACAGTGATGGAGGGAGAATACCCCTCTCCACACTTTGGTTATAAACATTTAGCTCGAATCAGGTTTCTGCAACATGTAAGTCTTTCTTGTTATCAGGCGCTGCAAATTCATTTGGCGATGTCTCGCATGAAATCAGATGCGAGGCTGCGGTTGGTCTGAGGTCACCCAACATCTTCAGAGCTTTGCAAGGACTCCATCCCAGCTATCGGAACAGCCATAAATCAATGTTATATGTAAGACCCAGGATCAAGATAACATTCTGTAAAAATGTGAGGGAAAAAAGGATTTGTTTTTTTATGAGCACATAAAGAAGGGAAGACTGGGAGGGAGGAAAGATTTTATGTCAGGAGGTCCCCAAAAGAAATCTTAACACAAAAATACCCCTCGGTTTGGCAACGTAAGATGAATAACCTAAGGCCTACAAGCTGCAACCCCAAACTTACTTATTTATTAAGCCACCTGACTCCATTGAGACTCAGAAGTGATACAAACAAAATTTAAACAACCCCACACAACATAAAAAAATAATTTCTGGAGAAAAACAGCTAACCTCTCACAAATCAAGCAACCCTCCTCCCCCTTCAGCCATTTTAGCTAAAGCCCTGGAAGTGATCCAGAACTTAAGAGCTCCTCTAAATAAGGTCAAGGTGTGGAGGCGTAATGAATTTATGAGGGAAAGTCGTTTTTATGCCCTTTCTAAAATCCAATGGCATGGCCTCCCACTGCTTTAGAAACATACAAATTATAATAGTGTTTTTATTATATATGGGTTATCAACTGTATAGAGAAATGATGGTCCATGAGCCAGACAGACATGCCAGAAGCTCATTTTAGTCTAGAGCCATGATGGCAAACCTATGGCACACGTGCCATTTGTGCTGGCACACAAGCTGCAGGCAAACTTACCTCACTGCACCTCCCAGCTGATTTTCGGCCTGTTTGAGGCCTTTTTTGGCCTCCCAGAGGCTTAAGGAAAGCCTTTGCAGGCCGAAAAATAAGCCCGTTTCGTTACTTCCTGTATTTCCAGAAATACCAGAAGTGATGAAATGGGCCCATTTTTTGCCCTGCAAAGGGTGCAGAAGTTTTCCTCAAGCCTCTGGGAGGCCGAAAAAGGCCTCAAACAGGCCGAAAATCAGCTGGGAGGTGCAGTGCAGGTAAATGGGAGGCAGGGCGTGTGTGGGGGGGAGGATTGCGCATGCATGCGCAGTGTGTCAGTTGGGTACATATTTCTTTGTGCATAAAATAATGTTATCAGACATATTTCACTTGTACATGTTTATAATCATTCTAATCAGTATTTTAGATCGCATATATCACTTCTTCTATTATCCTTAGCTTTATTATTGTTGACTTTCAATAATATATTTCAAATTCATTTTCTTACTCTATCTAACTCATCCAGTTATCAATAACAATATATTATACTGTACTATACTTATAAAATTCAATTCTTTTCTATCCAGCCATTCATAAAATAAATTCCAAATTTTATAATAGTCTTTTTCTTCTTGTTCTTTAATCGCCATTGTCAATCTACTCATTTCTGCACATTCCATTATTTTCTTAATTATTTTCTCCTCTGTCGGAATTTTCTCATTTCTCCAATTTGTGCAAATACAATCCTAGCTGCTGTTAATATATTGATAATCAAATACATTAACTCTTTGTTATAACCCTCAGGCAAAATTCCCAATAAAAATGTCTCTGGTTTTAAGTCTATAGGTTGTTTTATCATCTTCTCCAGACACATGTGTATTCTAGTCAAATACTTTTTAGCCTCTGTGCATGTCCACCACATGTGGTAGTATGATCCTGGTGACTTCTGACATTTCCAGCACTTCGACAACTTGTCTTTAAACATCTTAGCAATTCTCATTGGGGATAAATGCCACCTGTAAAACATCTTATACAAATTCTCTTTATAGGCCATTGACATAGTTAATTTATAATTTCTAGACCATAATATCTGCCATTTATCTAAATCTATTCCATATCCAAAAAATTTCCGCACACAATCATTGTTTCTTTTACTTGTTAATCCTCTGATTTCACTCCTAATAAATAACCATATAGTTTTTTAATCAACTTCTCTTCCGTGCCTGTTAGGATTTTAACCAATTCAGTCAATTCCTTATAAAACTCAGTCATCTTAATGTCTTTTTCATACCTTGTATGTATTTGCAAATGCAAATACCAATTTATATTTATCCCTTGTAAGTCTAAATTCTTACTTTGTTTTGAGTTCACCCTTTTCATTTAGAATTTCTTCATATATAATTATATGTTCCTTATATAGAAGAGGCTGGTTGATCAAATTATTTAGATGTCATTTTACTGGCTACTCAGCATGTAATGATGGTATTGAACTAAGCATAAAAGCAATGGGTGGTATGCTACCGGTTTGACCCAGTTCAGCTGAACCGGTACTAAAAAATAACTATCAGTTCAACCAAATTGGTAGTAAAGAAAACCTACCGATAGGGCCAAACCAATTTCTCCGATGACCAGCTGAGAAGATAAAAGGAGCAAGAAGCGCATGGGTGGGTGAGAGAGTCACTCCTAGCTTTCCATTCCTTCATCCTCTCAGCTGATTGGTGCATTAGAGATGCATGCACACGCGCAATCACCCACCGAACCAGTAGCGACCAAGGTAGAAACCCACTACTGCATAAAAGGCCTCCAAAGAGATATCGTAAGTCACCTATTCTCCCCTCCCCAAGAGGAAGAGTTTCAGCAGAAAGAACAAGAGGGATGACTAGAATGGATGCTGAAGGGGAAAAATAGCATTAGAATAGGCAAGTAAATCACCCCTGTCCCCATATGCACTTCATCAAAGAAAATAAACGATAAACTCAGCCATAAAACACTTAAAGGGAATGCTGATTCAGGAAATGATAGAAAGCAAGGACATTTGAAAACACCTAGGAAAAGGAAATGACTCTATGACATTCCTAGATCGCCTTTATTTCATTCAGGAGAGACTTTTGCCATAATCCTCCTATCGAAACCATATGCTGTCTTGGTTAAATATATAACAGAACAGAATAACAAAGTTGGAAGGGACCTTGGAGGTCTTCTAGTCTAACCCCCTGCTTAGACAGGAAATGTTTCAGACAAAAAGTTGTCCAATCTCTTCTTCTGGAGGCAAGTTGTTCCACTGATTAATTGTTCTAACTGTCAGAAAATTTCTCCTTAGTTCTAAGTTGCTTCTCTCCTTGATTAGTTTCCACCCATTACTTCTTGTCAGGTCAGTGGTGGTATTCTACCAGTTCAGCCCAGTTCAGCTAAACCGGTAGCTCCAAGGATCATCGGTGAGTGAACTGGTTTGCTCCAATGATCAGCTGCTGGAACCTCCCACCTGCCCTGGCTCTATACTGATCCTTATTTCCTGCTTTTCACCCTCAGCTGTTTCACGCGGCATAGCAGATTGCCACACATCAGCTGTTGAAGACACCAGGAGAGTGCAGGATTGCAGAAGATCTGTCAACTAAAAAGATACTCCTTTGGTCCTTTTAGCTGCCAGAAAAAAGGGAGTGTATGATGTAATTTAGTATCGGCTGGCTGTCAGGGCTCCAACAAATCCACCCTACAGGTCACCTTCAGGAAGTGAGGGGAGCTGAATGTCAACTAAAAAGATACTCCTTTGGTCTTTTTAGCTGTCAGAAAAAGGGAGTGGGGGAAAACAAGGCATTCTTGAAATGCCTAGATAATCACCCCAGCAGCTCAAAGCTATCGGAGCATAAGAAGGTTACTGGAGAGCATGATGGATGACTCTTGGAGATGGATGTGTCCCATTGGAGAAGTCACATCCAGGGGGTGGGGGAAAAACCAGGGTCAAGGGGGAAATGTATGATGTAATTTAGCATCGGCTGTACCTGGCCACACGCCAACATGACAACTTCTAATAAACCAATTTACTTTTCTCTGAGATGCGGCTAGAGACTGTTGATTTGAATGAGGGTGGATTTGTTGGAGCTCTGACAGAAAATTGAATCCCACCACTTGTTCAGGTGCTTTGGAGAATACCTTCACTCCATCTTCTTTGTGGAAGCCCCTGAGCTATTGGAACACTGCTATAATGTCACCTCTAGTCCTTCTTTTCACCAGACTAAACATACCCAGTTCCAGCAACCATTCTTTATATGTTTTAAATTATATATTGTAATTAAAGTCTACAATGAGGATTGGGGTTAGGGTTAGGGTTGTCTCCATAGAGAATTACACTTTGAACGTGTTTTGGTTCTGGTACTAAAATAAATCAATGTGCGCTTCAGTTGAATTATGAGTTGGTCCAAATGATCATCTCAAACTTCTCCTCCTATGCTACAGCATCCTCGTGGAACTGGACACAAACTGCTTTTTAACACTTTCTGCCAAATTTATTGGTTGGATGGTTTTTCTGAACTTCCCCAAGAGAAAATGAGATTTTCTTAAAGACTGGATTTATTTTTATAAGCAACAACAGTAGTATAGTACAGAAGTTTAAGAGGTCCCTCTGGGATTTGGGTAGTTTAGAGCAAAGAAGAACTAGTGGTGACATGATAGCCATAGTCTAGCATTTGAGAGGTTGCCACAAAGAGAAGGGGGTCAATTTATTTTCCGAAGCATCTGAAGGCAGGAAAAGAAACAATGGATGGAAACTAATCAAGGAGAGAAGCAATCTAGTATTAAGGAGAAACTTCCTAACAGCGAGGACAATTCATCAGTGGAACAGCTTGCCTCCAGAGGAGGTTTTTAAGAAGAGACTGGACAGTCACTTGTCTGAAATTATATAGGATCTCCTGCTTGAGCAATGGGTTGGACTAGAAGATCTCCAAGGTCCCTTCCAGCTCTATTCTGATTGATTGGGTTTTCCCATGGGATTAATGAAAGTGTGAGAAACTAGGGAGTTTCCAGCCCACAAATGATTCATTCTAGAATGGAAGCCATAGGAGAACATATTGTTTTCTTAACTAACTAACTAAATAACTTATCCACATCTTCTTTGAGAATAGACAGTGGTGGCGCCGTGGTTAGAATGCAGTACTGCAGGCTACTTCTGCTGACTGCGGGCTGCTTGCAGGTCAGCAGTTCAATTCCCACCGGCTCAAGGTTGACTCAGCCTTCCATCCTTCCAAGGTCGAAAAAATGAGGACCCAGATTGTTGGGGGCAATGTTCTGACTCTGTAAACCACCTAGAGAGGGCTGTTAAACACTACTGTAAATTAGTATATAAGTCTAAGTGCTATTGCTATTGCTATAATCACAAAACCTCACATGGAATATCTTGGATATTCTATGCTTTTAAAACAGAATTCCTAAAGTAAACTAAATGAGAAGAGGTGGAAAAACAATACAGAAGGATTGCCAGCACTACACTAGCTAGTCCTCCTGTCAAAGATGCAGATTTATTTCACTTTACATCACCAGTAGACAAGGTTAAGCATCCCAAATTTTTGGTTTTATGTACCATTCCCTGTAATATGCCAAAGAGCTGAGGAAGGCTTTTTTATTTTTTAGAAAACTTTTTTAGCTTTTTTTCTTTCTTCTCCACAATTTAATTACATTTGCTCCATATTTCTGAGCCAGACATTTTGACATTTTTTAAAAAAATTAAGTGTATAAATAAGTATGATTTTTTCCCCTGAACTTGTCCTAACCTATCTTTAACTGACATCTAATTCCTTGTAACATCTATGTGCCAAGCTGTTTCTTATTGCAACTTGTCACAGAAACTTGTTACAAATGGCAGAACAAGATGTTTTACAACCTGGAGGTATTTCTGTTTGCAAATTCATCTAGGTTTTTTTTATATATATAAAAATCTAACTAAGATTGCTTAGTATATATTGCTTAGTTAGATTTTTCGTGTGTGTGTGTGTGTGTGTGTGTGTGTGTGTGTGTGAATAAAAGAAGGATCTCCTCGACTTTCTTGAAGAAACCCTGTCTAGAAACTAATCATTTAAAACAAGTCTTTTTCAAGCAAAAAAAAAGGTGTGTTTGGCATGCAAGTAAACAGAGATGGTGGTCCAAAATGTTGGCCCGTGATACCCATCCCACCACACCCTGAGGGGAAAAACATTCTGCCCTAGGGAAAATCTGGTCAAAAAATATGGGGAAATGATCCTTCCATCTCCCAGTGTCTCTGCCCACAAATTTGCTGAAAAAAATTCAAAAAATTCAAAAAGCCATTTGATCAGCCCTCGCTGTCAAAAAGCCATTTGGTCAGGCCTCGCTGTAGAAGAACTACAGAGAAAACTGATCAAAATGACACCAAAAAAGCCACAAGATCTCTTCCATATGACAAGCACTCAGAGGGCTTGGTGCTTTTAAGTTTGCACAACACAATAAATAAGCAAGGAAAAACATGATCAAGTTTATAACATGATACGTAATGTGGGAGGATAGATATACACATTGTCGACTGCTTCGTGCTCTTTGTGTATATTTCATCCAAATCTTAAAACTTGAAAGATGCTCATCTTTAAGGCTTCAGAATTAAGTCATCCCAGCGATGTCCAAAGGTCATTCCCTACCATGGACAAGCTAGCCAACCTTGGTAAGTTAAGGCCTATCTGAAGACTAGAGTTGTCCATAGGAATGTGAAAAATAGTCAAGATGATGGACATCTTCTGAATGACTGAAGGCCAACTCTCTTTTTCTGCAAGTGTTTCAGACATGTGAAAAGGGAGCAGGACTTTAAATTCATGGATGTGCCCATCTTTTTTATTTTTTGACACAATATTGCTGGAGATGCCTCTGCTGAAGCGTCTTTATAAGTCCTCCCCGGTCACATGCCTATAGATTAATTTAAAGATTAAGATTCTTAAATATAGATAAAGCAATTTAAAGTCTTCAACTGCTGTTAATAGCAATAGTAATAGCACTTACTATTGTGCTAGGAACTGCGTATAGAAAATATAGAGATATGAAATTACAGAGGGCCTTGAAGATTAATGACATGCAAACAAAGACCGTGGAGAACTCAGCCTTGGAGAATTGAGAAAGCTGGCCAAAAGAGATTGGATGAAATTCTTAATTCCTCGGCCACTTCAGACTTGAGCAATTTTGGAAATGGTTGCAGTCAGTGATCATAAAGAAATATATTTTTCCCCAAACATTTTTCTTTGGATCAAGTTGGTCAGAAGACATGGATATTTCAGGCACATTAAGTTTTATGGTCAGTCCAGGCTAATCCTGGTAGGCAGATAGTTAGGTAGTTAG
>NW_020769341.1:6277674-6292316 GCF_900518735.1 Pseudonaja textilis
CTCCCCCTTCCTCCCTCCCTCCCTCCCTCTCCCCCCTCCCTTCTCCATTTCTACTGTACATGTCACAGCAGTTTGGGGCAAATTTGGGGCAGTTTCTGGAAATTATGGGTTGAGAGTATGTGGTTTTTGACCTATCAATGGCTAGTGTATTTTCTTCCTAAAATCTTTCCCAGATAGAAAACTTTGCTAGAAAATATTTCCCTCTCGCAGAGGGATGAGTGAATGATGTCAGAACAAAATAGAATAACTGAGTTGGAAGGTTACCTTTGAGGTCTTCAAGCCCAACCACCTGTTCAAGCAGAAAACCTTATACCATTTCAGACAAATGGTTGCCCAATCCCTTCTTTAAAACTTCCAGTGTTGGAGCATTCACAGATTCTGTTCCACTGATTAATTGTTCTAACTCTCAGGAAATTTCTGAGACCCACTCTACTTTCTGGAAACCCCTTAGATATTGGAACACTGTAATCATGTCTCCCGTAGTCCTTCTTTTCATTAAACTAGACATACCTAATTCCTGCAACCATTCTTCATATGTTTTAGCCTCCAGCCCTCTAATCATCTTTGTTGCTCTTCTCTACACTCTTTCTAGGGTCTCAGCAACTTTTTTTATATCCTGGCAACCAAAACTGGATGCAGTATTCCAAGTGTGGCCTTACCAAGGCACTATAAAGTGGTACTAACACTTCACCTGATCTTGATTCTATCCCTCTGTTAATGCAGCCTATGATTGTGTTGTCTGTTTTGCCAGCTACAGCAAACTGCTGGTTCCTATTTAAGGTCACAACAGCCTTGCATTAAATTAAATGATCACTTGGCATGAGGGATGCATTGTTGACATTTTTAAACTTCATTTAATGTGTTCAGGTTCCCAATCATCTATTGGAGCCTATTAACTTTGGAGGGAAGAGCACAAGGGCTCAGCCTTTAAAGACACCGATCACTGTCATGGTCACTGTGCAACGGGGTGAGCTCCCATTACTTGCCTCATCTCCTGCCCACCTAGCAATTTGAAAGCATGCAAATGTGAGTAGATAAATAAGTACCACTTTGGTAAGGAAGGTAATAGCATTCCATGTGCCATGACATATAGTCAGGCTGATCACGTGACTATGGAAGCGTCTTCGGACAATGCTGGCTTTTTTGGCTAGGAAATAGAGATGCATACTGCCCCCTAAAGTCAGACATGACTGGATAAGGAAAACCTTCACCTTTTTAACTTGAGAGGATTTCCATTATTTTCAGAGGCAAAGTAATAATCCACTGTTCTTCTGTGGGTCATGATTTGATCGAGATAAGGTCTGATTCTTCTCAAATTAAGACAGGGTTGGAGTCATGCTATTGAATTCTTCCAACACATATAGGTATAAAAATAAATTGAAAACAGCTTAGCGGTGAATAATTTCATCATGACAGTGTCAATGAGCATGCAAGAGAGTTGCAAAAGGCTTCATATGTCACTGGGTTGTATAGTTTTCTCTGAATAGTTTTACCTGGCACCAATGCTATGGAGAAATTAGCATTCCAAGTGTGTTTCCAGAACTTGGATTATAGAAGAACAAATGAGTAAACAGTATGAGAACTATAATGTAGATGGATACTACAGTTGGGTCAATTTCATATTTACCATTGGGTAATTATAACTTCACAACATAATTGATGAAAGGTCAGTTCCCCGGTAAAAAAAAATCTCAGCTAAGCAATTTTTAGGAATCATCTTCCCAAACATTTAAGTGCTTATCTGATTCTGAAATCGAAACCCACTGAACATGGTCAGTACAAATTCAAATTCAAGGTTGAAAACCTTCATGATTAATTGCTGATGGATAATTATATCTAAAGTCTCTCATTAGCTCTCATTAAATCTGCACTAAATCTCTGTGAGATTTTGCTATCATGTGTTTCACAACCAGATCATGTTCCTTAGGTCTTGGCTGTACTTTCCCGTACATCTATCATGGACTCGCAATGCATTTAATATTTTGTCAAATTGAGTTTGCTACTCTTTCCATTATCCACATACTACATATCCTGAAACTATTTGTCCACTGAAGAAACAAGCTGACTTATTTTAAGCATTGGGGGTGTGGGGGGACAGTAGATATGATCCAATCAAATTTAAATGAACTTTTTGGATCAGCAGCCAGTGTTAGCATGACTGTCTAGGATTGCTTTTTTTGTTTTGTTTTAGCATTATGTTGTCAGAGAATTTGCAGCATGACTACCATTTTGAGACAACCCAGGAGCAAAACATAGCACACAGAGATTTAGACATTTAACAGTGGTTTATATACAACAATTATATACAGACAGATACACGGTAGGCAAAATACCTGATAAGCAATCTTTCTTCTTCTTAACTCTACACGGAGAACTCTGCAATGAATACTGGACACAAGGAGAGAGGACATGCCCTCTAATGGCTGTCTTTATATAAACACCTCTTAAAGGGGTAGAACCCATCCCCAATCTTAAAGGGGCAGTACCAATGCTGATTCATCTTCACTTGCATCAGCCCTATATTGCATCAGCTTCACTGCTGATCGGCTCTTAAATCCCAAGACCTTAACGTATGTTGTGTCTGATTTGACCCCATCAGAGAAATCTTTAGGTTTCTGCAGTCTCTCCTTTCTCCCCATCTGGTCAAACAATGGCTCCCTTTAAAGTTATAAAAATATGGTGCATATAGGTCAACAACATAGACAAAAAAAATGCATTAATGAGTGTGAAGGTTCATTCTCTGAGCTTCTGGGTTGGTTTCTGAATGTTTCATTACCAAGTGAGGTGATATCTTTTCAACTGAGTTTAGGGGATATCAGTGTTTGTCCTTCCCAGGCTGCAGAACCACTCCGGAAGCTGGAAACGGGCCCATTTCCAGCCTTCCCAAACTTCCAGAAGGCCCATTTTTCACTCTCCCTGAGCCTCCGTGCATGCCCTGCACTTACCTGCATCTAAAATGGGCCACATGGGGACTCCTGGGAGAGAAGGGAAGAGTTGGGCAGGGCCAGCCAGGACTGGAATTTGGGGGTTCTCTGAACTGCACAGAAACTTAGCTAGGGGATCATCCAAATCCCTGCAAACCCCCAGCAGCATCCCACCCTTGGACTGAATTCTACTTAGCGATACTAACCTCATTTTCTGTCCAAACAGGGAAGTCACTTAGTTTCTTGCAGAAAATTAGCGTACCATTGAAGGTTGCTAACATTGGCGCCAAATAGTAGGCATTATGTTTGCCAGTGGAAGAATTCTTCAAAAGCTAAGTGACAACTACCCTAACCACAAACAGGAGAGTTTCTGATTTATTTATTTTTTATTAGTAATGCACAGAAGAATGAAAATAAGTAAATGCTCATGAAAGCCAATGCAATTTATTTTTCCTGCATTTCCTTGAATCTGAATCATCTATGTAAGCTTGCTTGGTGATGTGTTTGAGGTTTTGCCCAAGGAAACATTGTCAAGTGGGATCTTTTGTGTACTTGGCCAGATTCTTAATGAAGGCATTGGAGACTTCAAAAATTGTGCTCAATGCAGAAGAATCCAGAAGAGCTGCAATATCTCTTATGCATCATACTCAACAGGGCCAGTTTGGCGTAAGTAGTTAAGGCACGATGCTAGTAACTGGATGTCCATGAGTTCTAGCCCTGCCTTAGGCACGAAGCCAACAGTGTGGCCTTGCCAGTCACTTACTCTCAACCCTAAAAGCAGGCAATGGCAAATCACTTCTTACTTACTTACTTACTTGTTTGTTTGTTTGTTTATTCAAATTTATTTGCTGCCCGTTTTGTGCTTTAAGAGACTCTCACTGAAATTGAATTGCAACAGAACGGAACAGAACAGAAGGGCTGGAAGGGGCCTTGGAGGTCTTCTAGTCCAGCCTTCTGCTCAAGCAGCAGACCCTATGCCATTTCACACAAGAAATCTGCAGGAACCGATCCAAGCAAGCAGTTACCACCAGGGCTTAGCACTGACTTGAAGGCATCAAAAATCATATTCAATAGTCTAGTATTATCCACAATGCAATTTGCTTCACCAATATCCTTGTGAAATATTACTCCATTATCTAAATTTAAATGACGGTGTTTTTTACTTGAAGTCAATGTCAACCGTTCTTTGCACATTCAGCATTTAAGAATCCTGGAATCCCAAAACAGATCAATAGCTTTCATCAGGTACCCTCAAGAGAGAGTGTGCTTCAAACCTTTCCTTTATGTTGCGGTTGTGTATTCCAGGGTTTATGCTAAAACACACGAAAAGCAAATGCATCTCTGATGATTATAAAGGGAGGGGAGAGAATCCAAAACCCATTTTAAAATAGTATTTTTATTAGGGCAAGTTAAAGTTCATATTCTGGAGGCTGGAACAAGGAAGCAACTCTATATGCTACATATACACCCCTTTTTTATGCCCCCCCCCCCCGGCCCTTATAATCCAACTCCCAAAATTTGACGGAAAATTTTCTAGTCCAATCCCCTACTCAAGCCTATGTCATTCCAGACAAGTGGTTATCCAGTCTCTTCTTAAAAGCCTCCCATGATGGAGCAACCACAACTTCTGGAGGCAAGCTGTTCCACTGGTTAATTGTCTGAACTCACTGTTAGGAAGTCTCTTCTTAATTCCAGGTTGCTTCTCTCCTTGATAAGTTTCCATCCATTGTTCTTTTTCTTGCCTTCCGGTGCTTTGGAAAATAAGTTCATCCCCTCTTCTTTGTGGCAGCCCCTCAAATACTGGAATACTGCAATCATGTCCTTCTAGTCCTAGGCCTTCTTTTCTCTAGACTAGCCATACCCACTACCTGCAACCGTTCTTCATAGGTTTTAGTCTCCTGGCCTTTAATCATCTTAGTTGCTGTTTCTTGCACTCAACATCTGTTTTGTAATGTGACCAACAGGTGGATTTTATGAAGAAGTACTAATGCTGCACTTGATTTTAATTCTATGCCTCTGTTTGTACAACCCAGGATTGTATTAGCTTCTCTGGATGCTGCTGCACATAGCTAGCTCATGTTTTAAGTGATTGTCCACTAGGACTCCAAGGTCCCTCTCACTGTTGCTGCTGTTGAGTCAGGTTTCGCCTACTCTGTACCCAGGGGTGGGCTGCTGGGGGTTCACGGGGGTTTGGGACAGGGGTGGGATTCAAATTTTTAACAACCGGTTCTGTGGGCATGGTTTAGGTGGTGGGCGTGGCTTGGTAGTCATGTGACTGGGTGTACATGGCTTGGTGGTCATGTTATTGGCTGGGCGTGGCCAACTCAATATCACTCACTTCGAGGCACGCATCTCCTCACCTGGCCTCTCATGACTGTGGGGATGCTGCAACAGTCGTAAGTGTGAAAAATGGTCATAAGTCACTTTTTTCAGTGCCATTGTAACTTTGAATGGTCACTCCACACAAGCAAAGTACCAGCAAAGGAAGGAGAAAAGACTCCGGAGACGTTCCAGAGACAGGAAGTCTAGTCCTGCCAAGAATATAATAAGGGTTAACGGAGAGGCAGTTTCTGTAAGCAACACCAGAATGTTTCCTTCCTGCCTTCCTTACAGGATTAGCCCAGTAATTTCTTCGAACAACCAGTTCTCCAAACTGCTTAGAATGTTAACAACCGGTTCTAGCGAATAGGTGCAAACTGGTAGAATCCCACCCCTGGTTTGGGAGTGCCCCTAGCTAAGATTCTGCGCAGTTCGGAGAACTCTCAAATCCCACTCCTGGCTGGCCACGCCCACACCTCCCCTCCCAGGAGTCCCCACCTGGCCCATTTTGGATGCAGGTAAGTGCAGGGCGTGTGCTAAGGGAGGGCGAAAAATGGGCCTCCCAGAAGTTTGGGAATGCCAGAAATGGGCCCGTTTCCAGCTCCGAGAGAGCATCCAGAACCTGGGGGGGGCAATAACACACACATCCCCACCATGGTTCAGGAGGCCAACTAGGCCACGCCCACCATGGCCACACCCACCCAGCAACTGAGTAGAGAACCTGTTGCTAAAATTTTTGAAGCCCAACCCTGTCTGTACCTAAACTTTTGGTTTTTCTTGCCTAGGTGTGAATTTCATTTTGTTAGATAGGGCCCAGTCTTCAAGTCTGTTGAGATCCAGCTGCAAATTTCATCTGCAATTTCATGGGTTCCCCTTCTATTGTCTCATCTAAGTCATTTATTGATCATCTAAGTCGTTTATCTCAGTGAAACTTCCTTCTGCATAGACATATGTATTCATTTTTTTACAGCATGTGAATTGTCTGAAAGTGATGGTAGTTGTTTATACCAGCAATTAAAAATCTTGACTTGTCTTTCAAATTTCCAATCTGATTTTCCAGCTAGAACACTCAAGGCAGTTTAGAATGTTAATGAAAACCATCATATTAAAGCATAATTAAAACACAATTAAAGCCATCAGAGTAGTAATACCATGGGCTTATCTGTTCCAATTTATAGTCAGCATTTCTGAAGCATTTCTCATCAGCAAGTTGTCTAGGACTTTTTTTTTTTTAAGAATACTCATTATAATTACAGCTTGTACAAAATGCATGCTGGTCACATTTTATTTTTTAACTTTGCAGCCTGGGTCCATCAGTGTAGAAACATAAAAAAGAAGGCAGAGATTCATAAAAGTAATGTAATAGCAAGAAAGAAGCTAACTTATACAGTCCACTATATGTGTTTCTATAAACCTTTAACCCTTCCTAAAAGTACAAGAAAAGACTTTCAAAAATATTGGTGTCTAAAATGTACCATTGATACAGAGAGTCCTTGACGTACAACCATAACTGACCTCAAAATTTCTATTGCTATCTAAGTGAGAGATTTATTAAGTGAATTTTGGCCCATTTTATGACCTTTCCTGCCACAGTTGTTAAGTGAATCCTGTTGGCGTTGCTTGTCAGAAGGATGCAAAAGGGGATCATTTATTTTTATTTATTTATTTTATTTGGTTTGTCAATTGCTTACAAGATAATAGGTATAAGTAAAAACATAGTTATGAATACATGGATACATATAAGAAAAATAAAAAAAACAATAGGACAGGGACGGTAGGCACGTTGGTGCGCTTATGCATGCCCCCTACAGACCTCTTAGGAAAGGGGTGAGGTCAATAGTACACAGTCTAAGGTTAAAGTTTTGCGGTTTTGGAGAAGAAACCACAGAGTCAGGTAGAGTATTGCAGACATTGACCGTTCTGTTGCTGAAGTCGTATTTCCTGCAATCAAGTTTGGTGCGATTAACCTTGAGTTTGTATCTATTGCTTGCTCTTGTGTTGTTATGGTTGAAGCTGAAGTATTCATTGACAGGTAGGACATTGCAATGTATGATTTTATATACTATACTTAGATCAGACCGAAGGCGGCGTAGTTCTAGATTTTCTAGGTCTAGAATTTCAAGTCTGGTGGCATAAAGTATTCTGCAACGAGTAGAGGAGTGGAGAACTCTTCTTGTGAAATATTTCTGGACTTTCTCAACTGTCTTAATATCAGATACGTAATGTGGGTTCCAGACTGATGAGCTGTATTCGAGTATTGGCCTAGCAAATGTTTTGTATGCTCTAGTTAGTAGTGTAATATTACCAGAGAAAAAGCTACGTAGGATTAGGTTAACATAAAACATGTTACCTAAAACATGTGACCCTGGGACATGAGACATGTACAACTATCATAAATATGAATCAGTTGTCAAGCAACCAAATTTACAGACTGCTCTCCTGCAGCTGGGAAGGACCCATTTATTCTTTGTGCAGGTCCAAATCCAATGGCATCGATTTTTCAAAATCATGTGATGTTTAGTACTACTTTATAATGACTTGGTAAGACCAGAGGTGGGATTCTACCAGTTCGGCCCAGTTCGGCTGAACAGGTAGCTTCGAAGATAATCTGGGAGTGAACAAGTTCATTCCGACAATCAGTGCTGAGCCTACTCACCTGCCCTGGCTCCATACTGACCTTTATTTCCTGCTTTTGATGCTCAGCTGTATCGCGTGGCACAGCAGATTGCTGCTTGTCAGCTGTTGAAGAGATAGGGAGAGTGCAGGAGTTCAGGAGAAGGTCAGTAGGAAAGCCTCTATGTGCACGCAAAGCATGTGTTTGCTCCGTCCATGCGCAGAGCACTCCCACCAAGCCACACCCACCGAACTGGCAGTAAAACGATTTGAATCCCACCACTGGGTAAGACCGGCCTTGAAATAGTGGCTTCAGTTTTGGTTGCCACGATATATAAGAAAGATGTTGAGATTCTAGAAAGAATGCAGAAAAGAGCAACAAAGATAATTAGGGGAGTGGAGGCTAAAACATATGAAGAACCATTTCTGGAATTGGGTACATCTAGTTTAATGAAGAGAAGGAGTTGTGGGGACATAATAGCAGTGTTCCAATATCTAATGGGCTGTCACAAAGAAGAGGGGGTCAATCTATCCACCAAATCACTTGAAGGCAGGACAAGAAGCAATGGATGGAAACTAATCAAAGCGGGAACCTAGAACTAAGGAGAAATTCAAGAATGAAGGTGAATATACAACTCTCAAGATAATGTTGAAGGATCCAGTCTGGGTCAGTCACTGGAACCAGATTGTCTTCCGAGCTTTAGGACTCGTGCTGGAGTCCATCTTCAGGGAACTTCTCTCTAGTAGAGTGTGTGCTGTTCTGCATGTGGTACTTACAGTGTCTGTTGTAAGTGGCTTTTTAGCAGGAGTGGGATTCTACCGGTTCGCACCTATTCTCTAGAACTGGTTGTTAACATTCTAAGCAGTTTGGAGAACCGGTTGTTAGAAGAAATTACTGGCCGAATCCTGTAAGGAAGGCAGGAAGGAAACGTTCTGGTGTTGCTTACAGAAACTGCCTCTCTGTTAACCCTTATTACATTCTTGGCAGGACTAGACGTCCTGTCTCAGGAACTTCTCTGGAGTTTTTTCCCGCTCCTTTGTTGGTACTTTGCTTGTGTGTAGTGACCATTCAAAGTTATAATGGCACTGAAAAAAGTGACTTATGACCGTTTTTCACTGTTACAGCATCCCCACAGTCATGAGAGGCCAGGTGAGGAGATGCATGTCTCGATGTGAGTGATGTTGAGTTGGCCACACCCAGCCAGTCACATGACCACCAAGCCATGCCCACCAACTAAGCCATGCCCACAGAACTGGCTGTTAAAAAATTTGAATCCCACCCCTGCTTTTTAGATGTTGATTGGGAGGTGGGATTGGGGTAAGGAGAAATTTCCTGATGGAACAATTAATCAATGGAATGACGTGCCTCCAGAAATTGTGAGCGCTCCAACATTGGTGGTTTTTAAGAAGAGATTGGACAACCATTTGTCTGAAATGGTATAAGGTTTCCTGTCTGAGCAGGGGGTTGGACTAGAAGACTTCCAAGGTCCCCTGTTATTCTGTAAAATCTCATGACCTATTAACCACAAGGGAGCAGTGGAATATACAGAGTGCTAAGGATATCTGTCTCCTTCTTGTCTATCACTCTGCCTGCTCTTTATCTAAGCAATTGCTAATTTGAGGTCTCTTTCTTTTGCACATTTCTTTTCAAAAACCCAAAGGTGGAATAGCTGCCTCCTAGTGGATATATAGCTAGCTAGGCGTTAGGTTCTGCTAATCTTTGTAATGTACATAAATACCTACAATAATAATAGGTATAAATCTGTGGATCTATAAATATATATCCTTTCCATTGCAGTCGTGACACCTGCTTCAACAATCGTTGTTCAGGCTCGATTGCTCTCGAAGCAATGCTCCTAAGTACACATACAATGCTTCAACTTCTAACATTCTTTTGATGTCAAGGCAATTATCAGTAGCCCCTTGTGACATAAACGCTCTTTGTGAATTTCTCTTAGAAAGTGCAAGGTAAAAAGCACACTTCTTGTCTTTAGGAGAATTGTGGAGAGTTGCATTCATTAAAAAAATATTTTTTTTGATCAATTGAAACTGGTTTGTTCCTCTTTTTTCACGTAAGATATTTTGAATGGAGAAGCTGACTTCAGACTTCCACAATTAGGCATTTCAGCTAAATCCTGTTGCTAGCTGAATGTAAACATTTCCAGATAGTGAAACCAAATCCCTGAATGCCCTTTTTCATAGGGAGATTCAATATACTTCTGGTTTCCGAAAAGAATGTCTCTAAACAGGTGGAAAAGCTGACATTGATAAAAGCAAAGTTTAGGAACATACAAGTAGACTTGCCTTCTGGAATGTGGGGGGTTTTGTGTATAGCAGGGAGAGAAAATGAAAATTATTTTCACTTTTCACTCAGTTCTGGCTGTTTCTTCATGGGACTATTGCTTGGTTTCCACTCTTAGGTCTTAAATGCAGTTCAGTAGTAAGTACCGTATAATACAAATATAGAAAACTGATGGCAGAAAGGAGGTGGAGTTAAATGCGCCGTCAGATTAGAGCTGCTGCACTCCCATAAGCCCAACCTCTCCTGAATTCAACCGTGTCCAACCCCTCCTGATCCTTATCTGGCATCAATTTAGCGTTGAACTTTAGTTTACCAGATTCTTGTGTGTAGCCTTGAATAAATCTTCTGTGCTGCAACCTTCCAAACAATCCTGATTCTTTGCACCTGACAGTCTCCGTGGAATAACCAAGGTTTCAGAGCAACACATTTTAAGGACTAGCAGGTGAGGCTAAATTCACCTTGGAGAGAATGAGGTTCCAAATGAGTCACAGCTGAAAATGCCCATCTTCTGGATCCTGTCAGGTTGAACTCCTTAGCAGATTGCACCTGCAACATACCCCTCCTGCTAGATCTGTTAGGATGGATAGATGTAATCAAAAGAGGTGGTCTCTCTAATAACTTGTTTCCTTGCCACATAGGGCTTTAAAGGTCAAGAACAGGATCTTGAATTGCACCCAAAAGCAAACCATAACCTGATACAGCTGGTGCAACAGAAGTGTAACATGTGTGATCCTGGAGTACTCATAACTGTCTACACAGTCACCCTCTACACCTCTTTTAAGATTCCAGATGCTCTTCAACATCAACCCCACATACAAAACCTTACAGTAATTCACTCTGGAGGTGTCCAGAGCATGAGTAACTGAGAGATCTCATGGTTCAGGAAAGGGCACAACTGGTATATAACTGTGATGATCCAGAGTGGGATACAAAAGCAACAAAGTCACAAAAACAGGTGAATTTCTTTAATTCCTTCAACTTGGCTTTAAAGATCCAGTTATCATTGACTAGAGGAAAAAAAACTCCCCCACAGTTGCAAAAATTATAAATAAAAAACAACAACACAATCCACACTGAAGAAGTAATGAGACAAGGCAGGATAAGGGCTTGAAGACATCCACAGATATCGAAATACATACACTGGGAAGGATGCCAGAACTCAGATAAGAACTGACAGACTAGAAATATTTTCATGCTTTGCTTCCAGCACTGGCCCATGCGCAGTTTGTCCTTTTAAACAGTCCTCACAGCTGCAGCCCATGAAGGGGATTCTCCCTTATCCGCTCCTCCCTGCGTGCCCTAAAATGAAGAGCCAAGTTGTTTCCTTCTCTGTTCCTCCCTGTGTGTCCGAGGATGAAGAGGGAATGGGCCTGGGTCTTCCTCTGAATGCCCAGCTGGCCTGTGCCCTTCCCCAGTTTCCTTCACAACCTCCAGAGCCACACTTCCTGTCGGCTGTTCCTCCTCTCCCTCAGAGTCAGATTCTAACAGGGGCATGACACATAACATGAAGTTGTCCTCCTAGCCACTACTACCCAGGGGTGGGATTCTACCAGTTTGCACCTATTCTCTAGAACCGGTTGTTAACATTCTAAGCAGTTCAGGGAACCAGTTGTTAGAAGAAATTACTGGGCTAATCCTGTAAGGAAGGCAGGAAGGAAACATTCTGGTGTTGCTTACAGAAACTTCCTCTCCGTTAACCCTTATTACATTCTTGGCAGGACTAGACTTCCTGTCTCAGGAGCTTCTCTGGAGGTTTTTTTCCCCTCCTTTGCTGGTACATTGCTTGTGTGGAGTGACCATTCAAAGTTACAATGGCACTGAAAAAAGTGACTTATGACCATTTTTCACACTTACGACTATTGCAGCATCCCCACAGTCATGAGAGGCCAGGTGAGGAGATGCGTGCCTCGATGTGAGTGATATTGAGTTGGCCACACCCAGCCAATAACATGACCACCAAGCCATGTCCACTACCTAAACCACGCCCACAGAACCAGTTGTTAAAAAATTTGAATCCCACCCCTGCTACTCCCCTCTACTTCTTGAACAGGAGTCATCTAGAAGGACTCCAAGACTGTGCGCTGAATCTGTTGGGATGGCATCAACCCATCCAGTACCAAAGATGATAAGGTTCCAGATCTTGAAGGCCATGAAATCCAAAGCCACTCAGTCTTACCAGAGTTCAGCTGCAGCCTCTTGAACTTCATGCACTGCTTCCAGGCAATGGGAAAAGACATTCATACATTACTTAATTCCCAGGGATGGAGATATGTATTTAAATCCCATCAGCAGTCCTATCAAAGATAGGCTACTATAATCTGTTCTACATACAGCAAAGCACGAAATGGACCAAACAGAGGTAAGAACTTTGATTAAAGATTACACAGTAGTGACAAAAGCAGCAAAGCATGATTATTATTCTGTTCTTATTGTACCCATGAATTGTAATTTTTTTTCCCTTTATTAGTCGACAGCGCTGAGTTGTATCTGATTGGACAGCTATATAGATCAATCAATTAATTAAATAGGGCTTCCTTTGAAGGCTACCCACAAAGTGCAGTTGGTATAAAATAAAGCAGCTGGTGTTTTGGCCAGTGATGGCTCTTATAAGCATGTCACATGGGTGTTGCAAATTCTACATTGGTTACTAATAGGCTTCTGAGTACAATTCAGAGTGATGTGTCCAAACAATAAGGTCACACATGGCTTGGCACTCAGGTTCCCCCAGGATCATCTCTTCGGTCTGGTCTGCATGTCCTGAATAGAGATTTTGAGGCTTACATTTTAGGCGGGAAGGGGTGTCAGAAAACAATTATGGATCTATTCCCTGGAAGGGTCTCCCCTTTAGGTCTGTCTGATGGTCTCTTCTAACCTTTTAAGTTTAGAACAAGCTGCACCAAAGTGGTTTTAGTTGTTAAGATAATCACTAGAGGGACAGGCAGCAATTAATGCTTTCTGGTGTTGTGAATTTTGATTTTAACTGTGTTGTTTGTGTTCCAGTTGACTTTAGTGCATATTGAATGGCATGGGGGCCTTACAGTATATGTATGCCACAGTCTAGAAATATAGCAAATAATTAAACAAATAAATGATATACTTCTCTACACAGTCTTCCCTAAAATTCATCCCAGTTGGCCAAGTCTCTGGCCCCTGCCAAAATCAGAAAGCTTAGAAAGAAATGTGAGGTTATAAGAATTCTAGACACTAAATAATATCAATTTAGAACAGGGGTGTCAAACTCAAGGCTCGCGGGCTGGATGGAATTCACGGGGTGCTTAAATCTGGCCCGCGGGCAAAGACTGGCCAGCAGTGCCTCTTGTAGCCAAAATGGGGTGCTGGGAGCCCACACGCAGCCCCTGTACCCTATTTTCAGCCTGGATGGCCTCCTGCAGCACTCTGCTGGCCAAAATGGGGTACGGGGGGGCCATGTGCCCTCCCAAGCCCTATTTTGGCCAGCGGGGTGCTGCAGGAGATGTCCTTCCTGTCTTCCTCCTCTTCTGTGCCAGCCAGCCCACGTACAGAACTACAATGCTAATCCAGCCCTTGAAGAAATTCAGTTTGACACCCCTGATTTAGAACTAATGGATCCCTGTGAATATTATGATGGAGACTGGTTTTCTAACAGCCTTCCTATGATTTTTCTGAGAGACTCTTGACTGATTAAAATGGGGAGCTTTCCGATAGCTCTCATGTAACCTTCACTTGAGTTTTTATTACTCAGGGAACCAATTCTTAGATCAACACAAAATCAGCACAGGCAACATGATGTACTGAGATCAGCACAAGCACTAGGACATAAAGGCAGGGGAAAGGAGAGAAACAAAATGGAATCATTCTAGCCACATATATTTAGGCTAAGGGTTTTGTTTATAGGTACGTAGACAGGTTGGTTGACCTGGTTTTTATGATATTTGCATCCTGTCTTCATCTAAAAACTTCTCAGGCAGCAACAAAAAAGCATTTAAGCAGCCACCAAGATTCTAGTAGCAGAATTCAAAATTGTGTCTGGGACATGGATTCAAGATGTACTTTTTCTTCAGATCCTTTTCTTGGAGGACTGAGGAGATAAAACAATGCAAGTGATTAGAGACATGGGTGTCTTCACAACTTGGTTGAAGGAATTGACCATCTCAAAGGTGCTTTTTCAAGAGGCAGCTGGACTTTCTGGGATGGCATGGGATGGGATAGAATGGAGTGGAGTGGAGTGGAATGGAATGGAACAGAACGGAACGGAACGGAATAGAATAGAATACTTTATTGGATAAGAGTGATTGGACACAAGGAATTGTCTCTGGTGTAGAAGCTCTTGGTGTGCATGCAAACAAGAAGACAATAGAAACAGTGTATATACAAACAACGTGTCTATACAAGCAACAAGTGTACATACAAACAATAAGATAATATAATCCTAAAATACCAATGGGAGAAGGTAATAGAAAATATGGGAAGGATAATAATAATAATAATAATAATAATAAGAAGAA
>NW_020769341.1:6302263-6322880 GCF_900518735.1 Pseudonaja textilis
GAAGGAAGGAAGGAAGGAAGGAAGGAAGGAAGGAAGGAAGGAAGGAATTTTACAATTTTATAGTAATGAAACTGCAGAGTTGTGATCAAATGAAAAATAAAACTTTAACAATAGGAATTCACAATATAGATGTATACTATACATTCAATTCTAGTTGACTGCTGAGAACTGTCACAAGTCATATAATTTAACAGTATAGAAATCAATGAATAAATAAGTGTGGGAAAGAAAGCCAAGTGAATGGGAGATAATAAAATTGAGATCGCTATAAGTTGCAAGGTATCTGCTGGGCTTTTAATATGCCTTCTACTTCTTCTGGAGTTATTCTTCCTCTTTGCTCTTTTATTGTTTTATTCCCTAGATTTACATCCCACAGGATATTCTACAAGAGCAATAAGATAACCTTCTCCATGGTTTCTCCAAAATCCCAGCTGGATTTGCTCTGAGATGACCAAAGGGCCAGATCTGTGACTACTGCAGCTCTGGAATATGGGACCAACTTTCCCACCAATGTCAGCAAGCCATCCCGGGGTGGATTTCCCTCCCTCACTGTTGGTCTTACCTTCCAATTCCAGTTCAAGGTAAGGTTTGTGCTCGGCCAAAGGGTGGGGGCCAGGAGGTGGGTGGGCCATGTGGGCGGCACAGCCTTGTGTTCCCTCGCAGCCTGGATTAATTGCTTTGGGAGGAGTGCTTGGGGGGGGGGGGGGCATTTCTCTGTGGACCACCAAAATTTTCTCATGGACCACCAGTGGTCCCCAGCCCACCAGTTGACAACCACTGGACTAGAAGACTTCCAAGGTCCCTTCCAACCCTATGATTTGAAATCAGCTGTTCTGTTAACCTAGAACCTATTTGGAGCAGATTGCTATATTTTTAGAGCCATAGTGACACAGTGGTTAGAATACAGTATTGCAGGTGAACTCTGCTCACTGCCAGTAATTCATTCCTGATCAGCTCAAGATTGACTCAGCCTTCCATCTTTCCAAGGTCAGTAAAATGATGTGAGACTTTGCAGCAGAAATTCAAGTCCAGAAAACACACAGATGACTCAGCAGGATTCACTAAACTTCTTTTTTATATATAATAATATGAAATACTGTTTACAATACCATTAGTAGATTCTTTCAATGTAACATAAGCAAAAACACAAGCAGCAGCATAGAGGGCTCAGAACAGATATCAGTTTTACTTTCAATTCTCAGCAGAACACACAGAGCCAAACCACACACAGTCTGCCAGCTCCCATTGGCTGGTCTGTTGCCATACATACTCACTTACTGACTTTGTTAACCATGTCTCTGCCAGTTAATGAATATACTCTGACAAATGAGGATCTAAATTGTTGGGGGCAATATGCTGACTTTGCAAAACCATTTAGAGAGGGCTGTAAAGATCTGTGAAGAGGCAGATAAGCCTAAGTGATACTGCTATTGCTATCTTTCCATTTAACATTCAGTGGGGTGTTTGAGATGGCTATCATGTTCCTTCTCTAAGTTAAACAAATTCATCACCTTCAAGCTCTCTTTACAGGACTTACTTTCTCTCCCCCGATCAATGGTGTTGCCCTTCTCTGAGTCTGCTCCACCTTCTTTGAAATCTTATAGCAGTATAGCATTCTGAACTAATGCCCAAGATGAAGTCTGATCAAAACACAGTGAAGTAGAATGATATTAGTCTTCGTGTAATTTCAAATTATATTTCTGTTATGCTGCCAAATTTTGCCTTTGTCATTTTTTTTTTTTGTATCTGCATCTTATTCATCTTACAATCAGTTGCAATTTCAAGGGTTTTTTTTTCCCCCAGCCAATTGTCCCTTATGCTATACCTGGGCATTTGATGTTTATTTCATAAGTTTAAAAAATGCATTTGTCCCTGCCAAATTTTCTTCTGTTACTTCAGCCCAATTTTCTTAACTATCCCATCTTTTTCCATTTTATTTCTGTCTTCTAAGATTTTAGCTATTCCATCCAATTTTATGTCAGCTATAAATTTGATGAGCATTCCTCCCATCTCTTCATCCAAGACATTAGTAAAAGACAATACTAAAAAGTAAAGAAAGTATCCAGGACTGAACATTTTGCAAACCTACTGTGCCTTACCTCTTGCCAGGTTGCTGAGGTATGTTAGCTTTACTGGCTACTATAAGCAAATGTAAGAATTGGCAAACCTTTCCGTCCCCTGACTTCAAACCGTAGAACTCATTTCAAAGAAAATCATACATGTGGGGTCCTTAGTGCTCTCTGAGCTTGGTGGTTTTCTTTCAGACATTTCATTACCAAACTAGGTAACATCATCATGGTAGCACAAATCACAGGAACAAAAGTTATCCATTGAGATGTCCTGTGGAACTTATCCTACATGTTCCCAACATCTTTTGGGAACCATATCAAGCCAAGGTTAAAGGTATCAGAGATGCTTTCAAGAGGTTTGCAACGTATATTTCTTTCACAAACATGTTCTGTAATTAGTCTAAGCTTTGCAATGTACAACACAATTAAATCATCTGGTGTTTCAAACATAGCTCTGAAGAATGCTCCCTTATAGTGGTGGGATTCAATAAAAATTTACTACTGGTTCTATGGGTATGGCTTGGTGGGCCTGGCATGGCTTTGTGGGTGTGGCTTGGTGGGTGTGGCAGGGGAAGGTTACTGCAAAATCTCCATTCCCACCCCACTCCAGGGGAAGGATATATTTTAAGTATATCCTCCCCACTCCTGGAGGAAGATTACTGCAAAATCCCATTCCCTCCCCACCCCACTAACCTGCTTTCCAGCTCCGTTCTTCTGTCCAGGGCACCAAAAGAAGACCCAGCCAATCATTTGGGACACAGGAGGCAGAGAATAGATGGGGGCAGGGCCAGTCAGAGGTGGTATTTGCTAGTTCTCCAAACTACACAAAATTTCCTCTAACAGTTCTCCAGAATCTCTTGAATACCACTTACGACTTAGGGTGCATGTGGGCAGAATCAGTATAACTGCTTGACCATGCAAGAATATCTATGGGAAAATAAAAGATATCTCACTTAATTTGAAGCATTGTCACCAAGGATGGGATACATGGCGAGAATGACAAGGGCTTATGTTAGAATTGTCTGTACATCAATCTGTATGTTATGATAAGATGCTGTTTCAGCAAAGCGTTGTGTCTCCTCCGCCTTTGCTGAGCCATCAGCAACAGCCAAAATCGGAGGTAAGCTGTCAGCTGAAGCTCTGAGCTGTCTGACACTAACAATGCATTGGAGAACTATAATGGCATTTCTCTATCCTTTTTATCACTTCATTTATTGTCAAAGTTCTCATCTGGTCTTGCATTTTCCATCAGGCAATCCAGATAGTTGAAGACAGGACAGCATAAGTATGTATGGCCCATATAAGTGAGATTGATTGTTTATCCATGTCAGCTGACCATTTACTGCTTGTTCGTTTTGGAAGCTGACTCGAGCTATCTACTAGACGTTGGAGAATTTCTTTTCTGTTGCCTCACTGGAACTTTGCACAATATGTACATCACTGGCATTTTCTGACATCTTAGTCTTCCAAGGGAATAAATGAACACTGCAAGAGCCATATGCAATATATCACAAGGATAGGAAAGAAATAACAGATATGAATCATTCTAAAACGGCTGTTTTAAATAGAACAGGGAGGCGCTCTTAAATGTTTGGTCTCAAGAGGAGTAATAAACATTCATGATTTCATAAGCCGCTAATGATAATTTCTTAAAGGGTGTTGATGGCTGGTTGGATACGTACAGATTACTGTTGGTGGCTGAGGATTGTTGGGTCCTTTCTACTCACCAACAAATTGCAAAAGTAAGGAATAGCTTTTTCCATTCCTTGCTTTATTGAAACATCCAAGAATGATGAATCTTCAAGAATTAACACAGGCAGTCCAAAGTAATCAGGAATAGTACAAATTCATAGGCATTGCTAAGAAGGGTGTGAGGGCTCAGGGGTTAAGATACTGAGCTTGTCAGCCTGAAAGTTGACTGCCGAGGTTCGAGACCTGTGCGCCATGTGATGGGGTGAGCTCCCCTTACTTGCTCCAGCTCCTGTCAACCTAGCAGTTTGAAAGCATGCAAGTATGAGTAGATAAATAGGTACCACTTCTGTGGGAAGGTAACAGCATTTCATACACCTTGGCCAGGGGTGCGACTCAACCGGAATAACAACTGGTTTGGTGAGTGCATATGCATACCAAACACACGCTCTGCACGCATGCTCCATGTTTTAAAAAGCTAATACTTACCTTCAACTGCAGCTGAAGCAAACAGCTGCCGCGTGAATCAGCTGTGCTCTAACAAAAAGACATAAAACACAGAAAAGAGCAGTGGCAGGTGAGAGGACCCACATGCTCATTGAAGCGAACCAGTTTGGAGCCAGCTGATCATCGGAACAAGGGGTTTACCTAAACCGGTCCAAACCGGGAGAATCCCACCCCTGACCTTGGCATATAGTCGTTCTGGTCATACGACCACAGAAATGTCTTTGGACAATGCTGGCTAACTCAGATAAGAGATACAGAGATGAGCCCCTAGAGTCAGACACAATTGGACAGGGGAAACCTTTATAGATAGATAGATGGAATTCTTTATTGGCCAAGTGTGATTGGACACACAAGGAATTTGTCTTGATGCAAATGCTCTCAGTGTACATAAAAGAAAAGATACATTTGTCAAGAGTCAAGAATCATCAGGTACAACACTTAGTGATAGTCATAGGGTACAATAAGCAATCAAATCATACTAGGAAACAGTCAATATAGATTGTAAGGATACAAGTGACAAAGTTACAGTCATACAGTCACAAGTGAGAGGAGATGGGCGATAAGAAGTGATGAGAAGATTAACAGTAATAGTAGTGCAGACTTAATAAATAGTTGGATAGTGTTGAGGGAATTATTTGTGTAGCAGAGGGATGGCTTTCAGGAAAAAACTGTCCTTGTGTCTAGTTGTTCTGGTGTGCAGTGCTCTATAGCGTCATTTTGAGGGTAGACATTGAAACAGTTTATGTCCAGGATGTGAGGGGTCTGTAAATATTTTCACAGCCTTCTCTTTAACTCATGCAGTATACAAGTCCTCAATGGAAGGCAGGTTGGTAGTGACTGTTTTTCCTCCAGTCCTAATTATCCTCTGAAGTTTGTGCCTGTCCTGTTGGGTTGCAGAACCGAACCAGACAGTTATAGAGGTGCAGATGACAGACTCAATAATTCCTCTGTAGAAGGAATTAATTTTACTTTTACGCATGCCTAACCAATAAGTATGAATAATAACTTTTGCACCAAGATACAAATCTTATTATATTTACATATCTAGCTGCTGGAATAGTGTTATTTTGCAAATGGGATAGTCTCTGTAGCTTAGACAGGAAGGTTCATTGTATCCGATAATGCTGGTGACTATGGAATAATCATTGTTTTATGCACCCCCCCCCTTTGGGCAAAAGTACTACTGGCAGTCAATCTATTCTCTAAAGCACCTGAAAGTAGGACAAGAAGCAATGGGTGGAAACTAATCAAGGAGAGAAGCAACTTAGAATGAAGGAGAAATTTCCTGACTGAACAATCAATCAACTGATTGTATTTAAGAAGAGATTGCACAACCATTTGTCTGAAATGGTATAAAGTTTCCTGCTTGAGTAGAGGATGGGACTAGAATGCTTCCAAAGTCCCTTCCATATCTGCAAACATCCCTTCCCATTCACTCCTCTTTTATTCCCTATGGGAGGGGCCATTCACCGTCCACCTGTGGCTTTATTCCCAAGTCAGCCCTTGTTCTTTAGCTGTTCCCTTTGTCTGACAACTCTGTGCATGCTGGGAACAGGCTCCAGCTGTTCATCTACCTCATTGATGTCTGACTCTGGAGGCAGCTGACAACTGTCAGATGGCCAATGGCCCCATCTCCGCAGAGCACTCATCAGAGCCTTCCCCAGATTCCAGGACTGATCCATGTTCCTCCCCAACCTCCTCACTGTCTGAATCCGCTGCCAGCTCTGATGGCCACTGGCAGGCCACAACATATCCTCTTAAACAAACCTGGCCTAACTTGACATGTTGAAACCTTTCTTAAGCAGTAATTTGACAATTACAGTTGAGTTTCCAACTAAGTCAGATGCAATCGTCTTCTTTTTCTTCCTGTGTTCTCTTCAACTGGTCATAGTGATGTCTACAAAAAATGTCCAGTTCTTTCTCTGATTTTCCAGTTGTCCACTTGCAGCTTTCTTCTCTTGCTAATAGTTAGTCCAGCGGAGGAGTATTACATTTCAGCATGAAAAGTTGCCTGGCTTCCTTCAACTGTTTTTTCCTGATCACTCCTTCTCAAATCAGATTTGGAAAAGTCCACCCTTAAATGTAACATATGACTGAAGAACAATTATTGGCATTTGATTTGTAGCTGCATGTATTTTATTGTGATATGAGAGTACAATATTTTAAAGCTTTGCATTCAATAAGCTGGTTTTTTTCCAGACATTCCAGACACAGTGCTTCATTAAGCACTCTAGAGACAGTGAGCAAACTTTCCACTCAATTCATTACATGCTACTGATGTTTTATGTCTTATTCTAGTCTTCTTCCCTTTTTTCAAAAATGCCTTGAAACTTTTCCAATCCAAATTGTGGTGCACTGTTACTCACTAATGCTTCGTAAACACCAATGTCTCAAAAACATTTCCTCTGTGCAACTGTAGTTTGTAGTTTCAACTATGGTTGAAATCAATTGAAACACCTCCAGCCTATCTGAATATGCTTCTCCCACAATTAAAAAGGTTGAGGCCATAAATGTCCCCATATGGGACTGGGGTGTCAAACTCAAGGTTTGGGGGCCAGATCCGCCCCGCAGGGTGCACAGGGCCTCCTTGGAAATGCAAAGGGCCAGCCCAGGGTGTCTCTGCCAGTGAAAAGGGTATGTGGCCCTGCCAAGCTCCATTTTTGCTGGCAGAGAGTTGCAGACCGTTGTCACTGGCAGGAGGGTTGCAGGAGGCTGTTTTTACTGACTGAAAGTTGCAGGAGGCTGTCACAGCCGAAAATTCAGATCATGAGGGCTGTGGGCGGCCCTCCTGAGCTCCATTTTTGCTGGCAGAGGGTTGCAAGTGGCTGTTGTCACTGGCAGGAGGGTTGCAGGAGGCCATTTTCACTGACCGAAAGTTGTAGGAGGCCATCATAGCTGAAAATTTAGATCATGAAGGCTGTGGGAGGCCCTCCCAAGCTCCATTTTCACTGGCAGAGGGTTGCAGGAGGCCGTCGCAGCCAAAAAAAACCCTCAGGAGCCCGTTTTCGCTGGCAGAGCACTCATGCCACCACAGACACCCCTGACATGAGTGAAGTCAAGATGGCCACACCCATCCTGGCCACACCCCAACCCACCCCACCCCAAGGTCAAACACAACCCTGATGCGGCCCTCAATGAAATAAAATTTGACACCCCTACTATAGGACATCTTGGCCATGGCAAAAGAGGGACATTCTAAAGAGTGATGTGATACTCCTGTTAACACAGGTAGCCCTCAACTTACAACAATTCATTTAGTGACTGTCCAAAGTTGCAACGGCGCTGAAAAAAGTGACTTACAATGATTTTTCACAGTTACAGCCTTTGAAGTATCTCCATGATCCTGTGATCGAACCTCAGATACTTGACAAGTGGTTCATACTTATGACTGTTGCTGTGTCCCAAGGTCACAGGATCCCCTTTTGAGACCTTCAGACAAGCAACCTCAAAGGGGAAGCCGGATTCACTTATCAAGCGTGTTACTAACTTGTCAACTGCAGTGATTTACTTAACAACTCTGGCCAGAAAGGTCATAAAGTGGGGCAAAACTCATTGAACAAATGTCTCTCTTCACAACAGAAATGTTGGGCTCAGTTGTGGTCTACCTGTAATATAAGCAACTCACTGCAAGCTATTTGATATTATAGATGGTGTAGTGGTTAGAATGCAGTATTGCAGACGAATTCTGTCCACAGCCAGGAGTTCAGTCCTGACCGGCTCAAGGTTGACTCAGCCTTCCATTCCTCCAAGATCGGTGAAATAAGGACCCAGATTGTGGGAGACAATATGCTGGCACTGTAAACCACTCAGAGAGGGCTGTAAACCACTGTAAAGCAGTATATAAGTCTGCTTTTTCCAGCATCAAGCATAATTATGAATTAACTTATTGCTCCAAGATGCCATCAGATCAGAGGTGGTGTTCAGCAGGTCCTGACCAGTTCTGGAGAACCGGTAGTGGAAATTTTGAGTTGTTTGGAGAACCAGCAAATACCACCTCTGACTGGCCTAACCCCCATCTATTCTCTGCCTCCCAAGTCCCGGCTGATTGGCTGGGTCTTCTTTGGTTGCCCTGCACAGGAGAACGGAGCTGGAAAGCGGGTTAGTGGAGTGGGGAGGGAATGGGGATTTTGCAGTAACCTTTATCCTGCCATGCCCACCAAGTGCACCATGCCCACTAAGCCACACCCACAGAACCGGTAGTAAAAAATATTTAATCCCACCACTGCATCAGATAGCTCCTCCAACAATCAGTCATGGACAGTTGGATGTTTCTAAACTTCTGCATACTGCAACCCCACCATTTTCAAGTGTACATTTCTTAAACTGATATTTCTGCCATGCATTCTAGCCATTCTTAATTGCTACGCAGACCTGAGACAATCTTGGGTGTATTCAAATTTCTCTTTGAAACATCTCAGCTGTGAAGTGAGGACTTTTGATTTGTATGGGAGGGAAAGAAATCTCATCTGATATGGGCTTTTCACACTGTTAACCACCCAGAAGAAATGCGTCAATCAGTCATTGACATTTGCATGATTGCATGTCCTTTTGAACTCTGTTCCAACAATGCATGTGATTAGCTGCAGTAGATGAATCCCTCTTTTTTGTGTGGATTGGAGATTGATAAACTCCCTAAAAAACTCACTCACTAAATTTTCAAGTATTGGTTGAAATATCTACCACCACAAATCATGTAAAATAGTAGAGTAGAATAGAGTAGAGTAGAATAGAATAGAATAGAATAGAATAGAATAGAATAGAATAGCAGAGTTGGAATGGACCTTGGAGGTCTTCTAGTCCAACCCCCTGCTTAGGCAGGAAACCCTACACCATTTCAGACAAATGGTTGTCCAATCTCTTTTTAAAAACTTCCAGTGTTGGAGCATTTACAACTTCTGGAGGCAAGTTGTTCCATTGGTTAATTGTTCTAACAGTCATGAGTTCTAAGCTGCTTCTCTCCTTGTTTAGTTCCATCCATTGCTTCTTGTCCTGCCCTCAGTTTTGGAGAATAGCTTGACTCCCTCTTCTTTAGGGCAGAACACTGCTATCACATCACTTCTTTTCATCAGACTAGACCTACCCAATTCCAGCAACCGTTCTTTATATGTTTTAGCCGCCAGTCCCCTAATCATCTTTGTTGCTCTTCACTGCACTCTTCATTGTCTTATTTATGTATCATTCTTCTCTGCAGATCTAGGTAGGGATGATGCCAAAGCTACTGACCGGTGTTGACCATCTTTCAAAATGTGTAACGTAAGAACGCCATATGCCATATTACGAAATTGGCAACTGAGCCAATTTTATGGAGAGGTATGGATTGTAACTATGTCAAATGACACTTTTTGTTTGTTTCTTTCTGTGAAAGTTTGTTCACATGGTTTTGTTCATTGCTGTGTCCTCTGCATTGCTAATAAAATGTTCATGTCACTAAATTTGTGAAGAACAATTTGTTATAACAATTAATGAATCTTAAGGGGAATTGCAACTGTGACACATTTTGTGATCTGAGATTGGACAACCATTTGTCTAGAGACTGGACAACCATTTGCCTGAAATGATATAGACTTTCCTGCTTGAGCAGGAAATTGGACTAGAACACCACCAAGGCCCATTCCAGCTGTATTATTTTGCTACCTTGTATAATCACAAAATATAACTCTAGGTTAACATCTTTGTTGCAACGTGCTCTAAAAACCTTCATCTTCCCTGTCTCTACTACACTGATACTTTGCAGAAGCAACTCATCGTATTCTCTAGTGATACTGGTTTATTTCAATATCTTTGGTTGCTTGGACTCTTAGTCCATGGCTTGCTGCCAAAATGCATTGGTGATGCTAATCCAACAATCATGTTGAGATGATGTACATTTTTGTGCATATTTATTTTGAGAAACACCTGAGAATCTTCCATCTGCCAAGAAATCTCTGCTAGGACTAACAGTATTTTGAGAGAGCCAATTTAGTGTAGTGCTTAAAGGCTCCAAACTAGAAACTGGGACACTCTAAGTTCTGCCTTAGGAACTAAGCCATTTAGGCCAGCTTTGGCCAGTCACTCTCTCTCTAGCCCTAGGAAGAAAACAATGGCAAACTACTTCTGAAATGCATTGCCAAGAAAACTGCACAATGTAGTCAACAGAAATCAAAGCTGACCTGATCATCAAAAACAGATGACCATGTACACACATGGTCTATTTTGCTGAAACAAACAGCCCCAGCAGTATTAGTAAAAATAGCCTCAATTCTAGGCCAAGGATACTGCTTAGTGAATTAAGTCCAGGTGGCTCAGTGATTAGAATGCAGCATTGCAGGCAAACTCTGCCCACAGCCTGGAGTTTGATGGGTTGACTCGGCCTTCCATCTTTCCGAGGTCAGTAAAATGAGGACCCAGATAGTTGGGGACAATATGCTGACACTGTAAAATGCTCAGAGTATTGTAAAGCACTATGGGGTGGTTTTTATGTCTAAGTACTATTGTTAATGGTAACATGAAATAGCTGACAATTCCAGTGAAGGAACTGGGACCAAAGGATTCCAATCAGCTTTTCAAAGAATTCCCCCAGCTTCTATCCAGCTTCTACCTCATGGCATACAAAATGTGGAATTGCATATGTTTTGCGAAACATGGCTTGAGGCATTTTCATGTGGTGCTGTTTATCTTTGATTTGCTTAAGGGTGCTGAGTCATCTTGGAGACGGAGAGCCGATCACTCTGCCCCACTCCACCCCGGTCTCCCTATAGATCATTTGACTCTATCCAAGAAAATATTTCTATGGTCTTTTTAGAGTTGCCAACAGAAAGGGAGTGGGGAAACGGGTTTGAAAGAGCAGTCCGGCGGCTGGAAAATCAAAAGTGCATACCATAAATAGTTTTTCAAAGATAGTAACTAGGTGACTGAAGTTTCTGCTGTGCAAATATCTAACTGAAGAGCATGATTGATGACTCTTGGCTATGGATGTGTCTCATTGGAGAATATGAATTATGATACACCCAGAGGGATGGTGGAAAACCAGGGTCATGTTTCTCAGAGTCAGCTACACCCAGGCAGTGCTGGACATGTTTACTCCCAATAAATCCTTTTAAAGTTTTGGAAGTTTGGCTCGAGACTCATGATTTAATTGGGTTAACTCTGGAATCCTGACACAGACACCATTTTAGGAATGGCCATTCATTGATCAGTGACTGATCGTAAATTGGGGACAATCTATTTTTCCAAGTTTCCCAGTTTCACTTTCATTATCAAATTCTTTTTTTAATTGATTTTTTTAATTAATTACATTTCTTAGTGCTTAATAAACATCGTCTGGGTATTTAATTTGCTTAACAATACTAATTGTATTCATAATCTCCACCCCTTTTTTCCAACCACTGATAAAATAGATTCCGTATTTGATAATATTCTGTGTCTTCTTCCTGCTTTATTTTCAATGTCAGTCTATCCATTTCTGCACAGTCTAGTATCTTCTTAATTATCTCTTCATCTCGCGGTGCTTCTTCATTTTTCCAATGTCGTGCGAATATAGTCCTCGTTATTGTTACATGTAATATTAAACACATACTTTTCTCATCTAATTTTTCTGGTATCATTCCTATAAAAACAGTTCAAGTTTAAAATCTGCATGTTTCCCTATCATCTTTTCTAGCCACTTGTGTAACTTTGTCCATTTTTTTTTTGGTTTAGCACAAGTCCACCACATATGATAAAATGTGCCCATCTTTTGATTACAAATCCAGCATTTGCTAGACATATTTTTAAACATTTTAGCTAACCTAGCAGGTGGTAAATGCCATTTATAAAACATTTTATATAAATGTTCTTTATAAGAAGTTGCCATTGTTAATCTATAGTTCCTTTCCCATAAATTTTGCCATTCTATATTATAGCCAAAGTTTTTTCCCTTTGTACCATTGTGTGTTTTATTTATTCATCCTCCATTTTTAAATTTAGCAAAGAGTATATACCTTCTTAATAAGTTTCTCATCAGCAGTGTCATTATCAAATTCTTAATCTGTAGCATGCATGACTGTCTTCCACTTTTAAAGGCGTTGGTTTCATTGTTCTTCTTTAGCAAAAGGTTTGCTTTTCTATGGGCAACAAACAGCCCCTCTCTGTTTTCCCCCTCTTATTGCATTTTCTGCAGGTTCCTCCTTTAAATCTATACTGAGTTAATGTGAGTAAGCCTCAGCTATGATAATAATTCATTTCACCCATTTTGCTGCATTTGTATGCTATTGAATGCTTATTCACATTTGCATTTGCCTCTGATGGTAGCTCTAGTAGCAATTTCCAAGGAGAGAACAATCCGTTACGGTTTTGCTCTTGTTCAAACAGTTATTGGTATTTCATGTAACACCACTGCTATGCGAGCTGTATGGGTTACCAATGAGTGCAATTCAACAGGCTGGTTGTTACCTATAAGGATCTTAATGGCCTGAGCCCTGGTTACTTAAGGAGGGTCTTTCTTTCATTCTCAGGTTGCTTCCACCTATCTGGTGAACTCTGGAAGAGTTGCATGATCACCTTCTGAGATCTAATCAGAGATGGTCTTCAGCAGGTTCTGACCAGTTCTGGATAACCGGTAGCGGAAATTTTGAGTAGTTCGGAGAACCAGCAAGTACCACCTCTGACTTGAGATCCTATAGTATCCTTCCCCTGGATCTAGCCCAACCCCCAGTCCACAAACTTTTGGGCACCAGAAACCAGTTCCATGGCGGGGTGGTGGTGGAATTCACAGGTTTATATGTGTGTGTGTTGTGCACTACCTAGATCCCCATGCACATGCAGATAAAGGTTCACTCACTTGCATGGACTGGTTCCTCATAGACCCCTGTGATGACCCGGGGCAAGACACAGCGGCAACACAGTCAGCTGGTAGTTCAAAACCCCCTTTGATTGCTCCAACGTTCCCCCAAACACTCCCACATTGATGGCAAGTCCCAGAGCAAAGTGATAACACACACACACACACACACACACACACCTCCAGCAACCTCTGACTGCAAGTAGTCCAGCACAACACTGTGAGTACAATGGTTGCAAACCAAGAAATTCAGCAGGCAAGGGAGTAAGTCAATGAGTCCAGGAAGCAAGGGGACAAGGCAATTAATCTAGGAAGCAAGATATCAAGCAAGAAATCCAGGAAACTCCAAACACCAGCAATGGCACACAACACTCCATGAATTCAGTGTTTGTTCCCAACAAAAGCTCCTCCCCACAGTGTCTTCTTAAAGCTCAGTCCCCATATATGCCTTGTAAAGAGGGGAGAGATGCTCTCCTCCCGAGTCATCGGGTCAGCCTGTGCTGTTCCCTCCTTCTCTCCACTCTCCGTGCTCAGGAATCAGGAGTGGGTGATCCTTGCTCATCACTTGAGCTCTGTCACTCCTCATTTATTTATTTATTTCTATTTTATTTTATTTATCTATTTTGTCAAGCGATTGTAAGATAACAGGTATAAACATAGTTATGAATAAATGAAATGGATACATATAAGAAAAATAAAAAGAAACAATAGGACAAGGAGACAAGAGTCCTTGACGTACAACCATAACTGAGCCCAAAATTTCTGTTGCTATCTAAGTGAGACATTTATTAAGTGAACTTAATAGGCCCCTTTTATGACCTTTCCTGCCACAGTTGTTAAGTGAATCCTGTTGGCGTTGCTTGTCAGAAGGATGCAAAAGGGGATCATTTATTTTTATTTATTTATTTTATTTGGTTTGTCAATTGCTTACAAGGTAATAGGTATAGGTAAAAACATAGTTATGAATACATGGATACATATAAGAAAAATAAAAGAAACAATAGGACAGGGACGGTAGGCACGTTGGTGCGCTTATGCACGCCCCCTACAGACCTCTTAGGAAAGGGGTAAGGTCAATAGTAGACAGTCTAAGGTTAAAGTTTTTGGGGTTTGGGGAAGAAGCCACAGAGTCAGGTAGAGTATTCCAGACATTGACCACTCTGTTGCTGAAGTCGTATTTCCTGCAATCAAGTTTGGTGAGGTTAACCTTGAGTTTGTATCTATTGTGTGCTCTTGTATTGTTATGGTTGAAGCTGAAGTATTCATTGACAGATAGGACATTGCAATGTATGATTTTATATACTATACTTAGATCAGACCGGAGGCAGTGTAGTTCTAGGTTTTCTAGGTCTAGAATTTCAAGTCTGGTGGCATAAGGTATTCTGCAACGAGTAGAGGAGTGGAGAACTCTTCTTGTGAAATATTTCTGGACTTTCTCAACTGTGCTAATATCAGATACGTCATGTGGGTTCCAGACTGATGAACTATATTCAAGTATTGGTCTAGCAAATGGTCACTGCCTTCCCTCTCTTGGTCATCCTGCCTCCTGTTCCTCCCTGCCTACAAGCCATCCCAATCCTGAAATGCCCTGGCCTGACTCAGCCTGCTCCTCCCCACATTCTTCTAAAGCTAATGAAGCTGCCCCCTCAATCTCCATAGGCTCCACAGATTCAGGCTCCAACATGGGCATGACAGCCATGGACCGATCCCAGGCCATGGATCATGTCTTAGGGACCCCTCATCTAGCAGATAGCAATAGCAATAGCACTTAGACTTGTATACTGCTTCACGGTGCTTTTACAGCCCTCTATAAGCGGTTTACAGAATCAGCCTCTTGCCCCCCAAAATCTGGGTCCTCAGACTCAAAGATGTATCTTCTCAGCAACTTCCTTTGTCCTGTGAGGTCCCCCTATGGTCCCTCTTAGGTTTCCATAAAATCTGTAAAATCCTATCTCTTTCATCTGGCCCTAAGGGATGAAAGGGAGTCTGCTATTGATATTAGGTGGAGGATAAACTTGGTATCATTCTTATTCCTGAGGTGTGCCCTACATTTCACTGTTCTTGTGTGTTTGTTATTTTCTCGTTGTTTTTAACCTGCAGTGGCTCTGAGGCAGCATACAAGATGACAAATAGTGTCAATAAAATATCCCTGCATTTTTCTTTTCACTAGCCCTGCAAAGCTACAATACATCGCAAGGTTTTTTGTGGGGCAACTAAACTTCATAATAAGTTTCATGTTTTGCTTTCTATAATTCTCAGGACAACAACCTCTTTTTTCCCCAGGAACCCTCTCATTTGACCCAAGATATTGTTTAAGTATTTCTTTATATAGTGTCCAATTATCTGCCGAATATATGAATCTTCCCTAAATAGCCATAGCAATAGCGCTTACTTATATATCGCTTCACAGTGCTTTACAATCTTCTCTAAGCGGTTTCCAGAGTCAGAATATTGCCTCCCAACAATCTGAGTCCTCATTTTACCCACCTGGGAAGGATGGAAGGCTGAATCAACCTTGAGCCACTCAGGATCGAACTGCTGTCAGTCAGCAGACGTAGCCTGTAATATTGCATTCTAACCACTGCACCACCATGACATTCCTCAACATAGGACCATACAATGAGGCCTCAGATCGCAACCGTAATCCATTCCAGGACTATGGTTGCAACCTAATTTGGTCGTGACCGGAAGCACAACCATCTGTGCATGCACGGACCCCGCAAAATGGCAAAAGGGAAATCGGCACAGAAAGGGAATCTTTCAGTGCCGATTTTGTTCACCACCCGATTTTTGAATCGTGACCCAATTCAAAAATTGGGTTGATTTTTTGTTCGCCACCCGATTTGGTTGCAAACAGGTGCATTCATGACCCGAGGTTCCACTGTATTCAGTACAAGAATTTCAATTGCTAAGCAAGGCAGCTGTTAAGTGAGTCAAACCCGATTTTGTGACCCTTTTTTGCCATGGTTGTTAAGCAAATCACTGCAGTTGTTATGTGAATCGTGTGGTCATTAAGCAAATCTGGCTTTCCCCATTGAGCTTGCTTATCAGTAGCTGGCTGGGAAAGTCTTAGATTGTGATCAATTGACCTTGGGATGCTAGAACCGTTGTAAATATTTCCCGTTGCCATGTGCCCCAACTTTGATCATATGACTGTGAGGGATACTGCAGTGGTTATAAGTGAGAGGACTGGTTGTAAGTCACCTTTTTCAATGCTGCATAACTCTGGGCAGTCGTTAAACAAACAGTTGCAAATTTGAGGACTATCTATAGGCTCTATATACTGTACATATACATAATGTAAAGTATTACAATACATTTCAGATGTGCAATTTTATGGCTAGGAAGCAGTACATCAAAGTTGGGTTAATCATTAACAACAAGATGCACATGAACCATTAATAATAATATAAATCTTAATAATAAAATTAAACAATGAGTAATTAAACAGTGAAAGAATATATTTTAATATAAGCATGTGTATTAATAGTACAACTACATGGATTGGATGAATGGAAGGAATACGAATAGATTTACCTTATATGTTTAAATGATATTGTGATTTGGTATTAGAATTGTATATTGAAACACTGAACAATGAAATTTTAATATATACAGATGTGAAGAGTTAAAAAAGGGAAATAGGAATCATAGGAATCATAAAGAGGTGAAAGAAAAGAAATGTCTTTGAATACTATGATGACATGAATAAAAGTTAGAATAGAAATAGAAATAAGAGGGGGGAAACTGTGTGTGTGTGTGTGTGTGTGTGTGTGTGTGTGTGTGTTTTCTTAAGTTTTCGCAGGTATTTATATGTATGGTATTCAGCTTTGTTCGGGTATTTTCCCACGTCATTATAGTTGTGCTTTTAAAGTTGTAGCAACGTTTCAGCAGAATCTCATCTGCCATCATCAGGCTTCTGATTGTGTTTGTCTGTGAGTCAGACTTTCACAGCCATTTCTGTTTTAAATTTGATGCTAGCCTACTGCTGTGTTAGAATGGTTTTTTCTTCATCCAGATTGGTTGGGAGTCTTGGTCTGTGTTTATTGGTCTTGGAGTTTGCTGTGTTCTGCTTGATTGGTGTTTCTAATATCTTCTGTCTGTTTTGTAGCATTTTTTTTTTTTTTGTCTTGATTGGCTGGCAACATTGTGTTTCCAGTATTGGAGGCTTTTAGTGTGGCCTGGCTCCGAGTAAATGGATGGCTATCATTTATTAGGAAGCCAAGTTTCATCTGGGTGCCTGGTTGGGGTGTGTTTGAGCTGGAGGTATTGGGGGGCGGGGTCTGTTTGTGCTCAGGTGTTTGCTTGGCTTATGGTGTGGAGATTTTTTTGCTTGTGAGTGCAGGCTTCCAGATAATTGACAGTCTGGTGGAGTCATCTCTTCTATTCATACTTTCAGGTCTTTTTTCAATCTCTATGGCTTCTCTGATAATTCTGTAGCTGGGATTTTCTGTAGTGGCTAGGGTTTGGTGCCATTGAAGTCGATGCTATGACCTGTGGCTTTCATGTGTTAGACTAGTGAAGAAGTGTGTTCCAGCTTTTTTACTGCATTTTTGTGTTCATCCAGGCGGGTCTTTTGCCGTGTAAGATTGAGAGTATCTTGGCGACGTTTCGATGAGGTCCCACTCGCCATCTTCAGGCTGGTGCTTTCGGCTTCGTGCTTGTGCGAGCAAAGCATGATCAGAGCTGCCACCTCTCTATAAATGCTGGTGTGAAGGTGTGGTGTGCTGGCTCTGTTATAAGCGGACTGGTTGGCTGTGTTGTTATTTCTTGATTGGTTGATGGAGTTGATGTTTGCAGATTGGTTGGCTTTTTCATAAGAACCTGTGTGGCTGAGGTGCTGGCTGTGTGTCTATCAGCCTCCTGTGTTGTAATGACCAGGGTAATGGGCTGTGTGATGACCTTCTGAGTTCTATTGTTGTGACATCCTGGGTCTTGTGCTGTAATCTCCTGTGTTGTAATGACCTAGGTAATGGGCTGTGTGATGACCTTCTGAGTATTATTGTTGTGACCTCCTGGGTCTTATGCTGTAATCTCCTGGGTCATTGGCTGTGTTGTAACATCCTGAGGTTTTGTGATATAACCTCCTGGGTTCCATGATGTGATATACTGAGCGGGTGGCTGTGATGTAACATTCCAGGTTTTGGTTTGGCTCCGAGTTTGAGGTCTGGCTATGTGTTCATGGCGTGTGTCAGTTTGCTTGGTTTGGGAGTCAGGGGGTGTGGCAGCTGGTGATGCAGCTGTGGTCTAGTTTCTGGATGGTGGTTGCCTTTCGTCTATGGGATGGGTTTGGGTTTGAGTCTGGTGAGGGAGATTGGTGGTGGTGTCATGTGTTGTTATGGGTCCAGTGTTGGTTTTCGTGGCTGCAACTCGTTTGTTGATAAGGGCTAGTTTGTTAATAAGGGCCCTCACCAGACTCAAATCCAAACCCATCCCATAGACGAAAGGCAACCACTGTCCAGAAACCAGACCATGGCTGCATCACCAGCTGCCACAGACCCCGACCCCCAAACCAAGCAAACTGACACACTCCATGAACACATAGCCAGACCTCAAACTCGGAGCCATCATCCCAATATATATATGTAAGACATATGTAATAATAAGAAGGAGGTTTGGAAATTGAATGGCGGCAATATTAGATAGGTTCAAACAATATGAAACAATGAAAATGATATGTATAAAATTTTAAAAACATGACAAAAAAAGATGAACATGAACCAGCAGTGTGAGCGATAGAAGGGCTAAAAATTTCTGAGCATTATCAAATATCACATTGTCTCAACAAACTCAACGAAGTCCTTATTTCCCTCAACTCCATACTGGAATATTATTGTGTGCAGTTTAGGACATCATGATTGAAAGATACTGAAGGGTATTGAAAGGATATTGAAAGAGATTCCAAGGAAGGCAACGAAAAAAGAACTTGAGGACAGCTGCCATGGGGTCAGGAATGAGGAACTTGAGATGTTGAGATGAGGTACAAAAAAGGATGCTGAGACTCTAGAAAAAGGACAGAGAAGAGAAGCAAAGATGATAAGGGATCTGGAGGCTAAACCATACAATGAACAGCTGAAGGCATGTCTTGTCTAACTAAGAGAAGGACTAGGGGTGATATGATAGCGGTCTTCCAGTACTTGAGAAGTTGTCAAAGAGAAGAGAGGGTCAACTATTTTCCAAAGCACCTGAGGGCAGGGCAAGAAATAATGGATGGAAGAACATTAAAGAGAGATCCAAGCTAGAACTAAGGAGAAATTTCCTAACAGTGAGAACAATTAATCAGTAGAATGGTTTGCCTTCTGAAATTGTGTGTGCTCCATCACTGGAGGTCTTTTTTTTAAAAAAATTGGACAATTATTTGTCCAAAATAGTATAAGATCTCCTGCTCCAGGAAAGGGTTGGACTAAAAGACCTCCAAGGTCCCTTCCAAACCTTAAACAAACCTGATTTAACTTGATATATTGAAACTTTGTTAAGCAGTAATTTGGCAATTCTAGTTGCATTTCCAACTAAGTCAGAAGTAGTTGCTTCTTTTTTTATCTCCATTCTCCTCAGCTGGTCATAGTGATGTCTACAAAAAATGTCCAGTTCTTTCTCTGCTTTTGTCCATTTGCAGCTTCCTTCTCTTGATCATAGTTAGTCCAGTAGAGAAGTGTTATGTTTCAGCGTGAGAAGATGTTGGCTTCCTTCAGCTATTTGTGCTGATCACTCCTTCTCAAATCTGGTTTAATTGGGAGTCTACCCTTCAACATAAGATTATGACCCAAGAATAATTATTGGCATTTGACTTGTAGTTACATGTACTGTATTGTGATATTCCAACCCTATTATCATATGTTGTATGTTCAGTCTGGAGGAAACAAAAACTGAAAAGTGACAAGTTATCAACAAGTTCAGGTTGATCAACGATGCTGTATGAGTGATAATCAGGAGCTATTTTCCACTGCCACATAAAATAATGGGCACGAGTTAAAGCTATCTAGATTTAGAAGGAAAAAACATTCCTGTACAGTAAAATCTGTACAATCATAGAACAGGATACTTATGAAGATTTCTTGGATTTTTAAGAAAACCATCTCTCAATGATTATATAATTGACACAAAGAAGAGGATTGAAATTGATAGTCCTTGTGGTTCCTTCCAATTCCACAATTCTATTGTTTTAATGTCTCATAATCATCTAGATATGTGACTACAAGTCAAGGCTGGGAAATTTTTTTTAAAAAAACAGTAGATGTTACAGAGTGAATTCTGTAGGGATCGCTTGTGAAGATGCCCACCGCAGCTGTGTCTGCTGTCAGGACAGCAATGAAAGACGAGTTCTCTATTAAAAAAGATATCCCGGGAATTCTTTCAAAATATAAACCTAATTAGGACCCCAAGCAATTAGGAATAGTGTAGTTATTACATAGAGTTTTTTGAATAATGTATGTGTAGAAAAAAAACCTAGCATGTCCATTTTAGGATATAATATGCTATACTGTATATGGTCTTTGTGAAAACAGATTTAGATAGATAGATAGATAGATAGATAGATAGATAGATAGATAGATAG
>NW_020769341.1:6349681-6372985 GCF_900518735.1 Pseudonaja textilis
GGCCAACTCACCACAGCCAACTCACCATGGCCAACTCGCCACAGCCAACTCACCATGGTCAATTCACCATGGCCAACTCACCATGGCCAACTCACCATGGCCAACTCACCATGGTCAACTAACCATAGCCAACTCACCATGGGCCAACTTGCCACAGCCAACACACCATGGCCAATTCACCATGGCCAACTCACCATAACTAACTCACCACAGCCAACTCGCCATAGTTAACTCACCACAGCCAACTCACTATGGCCAACTCACCATGGCCAACTCACCGTGGCCAACTCACCATAGCTAACTCACCACAGCCAACTCACCACAGCCAATTTGCCACGGCCAGCTCACCACAGTCAGCTTGCCACAGCCAACTCACTGTGGCCAACTCACCACGGCCAACTCACCATGGGCCAAGTCGCCACAGCCAACTCACTACGGCCAACTCATCACGGCCATCTTGCTGCAGGTAAAATTGCAGTGGATCAATCTGGAGCTCTGTTATTAGCTACAGCGGCCTTCAGGTAAACCTTGCTGGCTGCAGAAGAAATGGGCCCGAGGTGTGTGATGCCTGGCTGCAACTATCCAAAGCCGAAGAAGTTTCTGAAGGTCTCTGACAGTGAAAAGGAGACCGGGGGTGACACGTGCAAGTAAAGTTAGTCAGTGGATGACATCCCCCGAAAATAAGACCTGGTGCCTCTTTTGGTGGCAAAAAAAATATAAGACAAGGTCTTATTTTCGGGGAAACATGGGGTATATTCATTTTCAGATTGCATGAATGTCATAGGGCTGATCCCATTTAAGTCAAATAGGACAATTCTCACACCATGAGAAAGGGTTAAAAAAAAATCTGTGATCGCAATCTCTGTTAAGCTTGTCCTAGCTAGAAGGCATTCTTTACATAGCTTTGCAGAGAGCATATTTTTCTCCTCAAATAGATGAAGTCAGGAAGAAGCCTACCGAAAGAAACACATCCTCTTGCTTTTAAGGGAGCCGTGTTTACACTCTGAAAGCAGAATTTCTCCTCTGAAGCTCTGACTTCATGATTCAGATATAAATACGTTACTCAGGACAATGGCTCACCAAATGCCAGGCAGACCTTCTTAGGAACTCACCACGGATTCCTTTTCTTGCCAAGTTCTGTTTCTAACATTTATTCAAAGGAGCTGTCTCCACGTATGTGCCGTTGAGCAAATGGAAAAAAAAATGTTATTAGATTCTTCAGTCTACTAACGTAGCTTTTTTTTTTTCAAGCATATTGACACACAGCCCAGCTTTTTTTGGAGTGGGGGAACAGAGTTTTTAAAATTGCCTATTTGAATATGTTATATTCAAGGGGATTACATCTGGGCAAACTGCAAAACCGAAACGCCTTAAATGCTCTATTTGTTTCTCCCACCATCACTAAAATGGAAGTCTTTCTGGAAGTCTACACTATGTGCCAAATTTGCACACTAAGACTTTCTGGAAGTCCACACTGTGCCACATTTGCACACTACTAAGGTACTTTCCTATCATTTTTGTGTTATTCTGCCCTCTCTCTCTCTCTTTTTCTCCCCCTCTTTCATTCTCTCTCTCTCCCTCCCTCCCTCCCTTCCTTCCTCTCTCTTCTCTCTCTCTCTCTCACTCTCACTCTCACTCTCATACTACTCTCCAACATAAGCACACACCAGTGATGGTATTCAGCCGGTTCTCACCGGTTCACACAAACCGGTAGCAAAGGATTTGACATGGGGTGCTGAACTGTTACTAACTTCTGTCTGGCCATGCTCCAGACCCGGTCACTCAGTTGCCAATTGCTGGCTTGCCCCACTTGCCCGATGCTACTCACCTTGCCTGCCTGATGCTAGCCTGCCCCGTCACTCCTTAAGGTATTTCTTTTTTCTTCCCCTCCTGACAATCCACTGTTCCTATGATCAGCTGTGCTAGGATCCCCCTCGCTGTCTTACTGCTTTACCCAGGAGGCTTCTCTGAGGTCCAGGAAAGCAAAACAAACCAACCCCTCAGCTCCCCCCCCCCCATGCTCCATTGTTTCCTTCCTGAGCCCCAGGGAAACCTTCTGGGAGCATAAATGCCCCCCAGGAGGCTTCCCTGAGGCCCAGAAAGCCCCAAAAATGGGGGGGGGGGGTTGATGCAAAAAGAAAAAACCACACCCACCTAGTCACATGGCCACACCCCCTAGCCACCACTGGCACACACATAGATCGACGGATGTGGACACAGCACACACACACACACACAGAGGGAGAGAGAGAGAGAAAGAGAGAGAGAAATGAGCATAGCACACAAACAAATAAACACATACACTCACACAGACCTTTTTTTTCTCAAACTCTCTTTTAGAAAAAAAAAAAACCTCACCATGCTGTGGGAAATTGTGAATGAAAACAGACAGGCAGTTCATTCTGCATCATATTTAATTCATTGAACACTAATCGACTGCCATATTTTGCTAATACATATTTTGATTTCTGTATTCCGATACATGCAGGTTATGAATTTGAGGTCAATCCAGGATTCTCACCTCAAGGCACAAATGGCCAACTTCAAATTATTCTACTTTGGACACATGATGTGAAAACCCAGCTCTCTGGAGAATACTCTGATGCTGGGAATGGTAGAAAAAAAGAGATTGACCAGCAATGAGATGGTTTCAGGTTCAGTAGCAATGTGTTACAAGAAGAACCAGTTTAGGGACAGATCTGCATGGAGAAAATCTTTCTCTATTGTCTTTATCTTTCTCTATCTATCCTCTTTCTGGCTGCTAGGAGTACAAAGCAACTTAGTGACACATAATCAATCGATCAATCGATCAATCAATCAATCAATTGATCGATAAATCAATGTGGGGGGTTTCTGATCACTTACACACAGTCTAGAGCAATAGCACACACACACACATATATATATATATATACACACACACACACATATATAGCATATTTTGCAATAGCAATAGCACATATATATATATATATATATATATATATATATATATATATATACCCACACCCATGAGAGCCACACAAGATGCCACCACCACACTTCCACGTAGAAAACAGACTCATACCCACACAGAAGATGAGACACGACCACGGACCAGAAGCCGCACTGCAGCTGCATCACTACCCACTTCAAACCTCTCCGATCCATACATGAAGCAAACCGACACCCACCATGAAGATGCAGCATGACTACGAACTCGAAGCCAAACAGCAGCATCACAGCTCACCAGCTCAAATCCCCCAGCAACTAAGACTAACCTGAGCACAACCAAGCCCCCACCTGAACAGAACACGCCTCCAGCCAATCAGAACACGACCAACTCCCCAACCAATCAGAACACAGCCAAACCCCCTACCAATGAGAACACACCCCCACCCAATCAGAACACAGCCAAGCCCCCACCCAATCAAGTCACACCCCCACTAGCAGTTAAAAGGAAGAAGGAGCTGCAAGCTCACATCACTCTGAGAAGCACAGAGGCGAAGACACAAGCCTGAAGATGATGAATGAGACTTCATCAAAACATTGCCTAGATACTTCCAATCTTATGTGGGAGAAAACCCGAATAACCAAAGATCCACATACATACATAGATACATAGATACATACATACATACATACCATTTCCCAGTGCTTTACAGCACTCTTTAAGCAGTTTAGACAGTCAGCCTATTGCCCCCCCAAAATCTGGGTCCTTGTTTTACCAACCTCGAAAGGATGGAAGGCTGAGTCAACCTTGAGAATCGAACTCCTGGCAATCTGCAGAATTAGCCTGCAATGCTGCATTCTAACCACTGCACCACCATGGCTCTTAAGTACTGCATGGCTATTTCCTCAACCTTTTCTCCCTAAAAATTTCCACTTCCTGACTTCCCTCTGATTTGATGTCAGTATGAAGCCTGATCAGAGTCAGGAAAGTGAAGGACGGGCGATTTTCAGTCTGGTATCTTCTGCAGAACAAACTCTAGGAAATCATAATGACAAAGGGGAAGTGACAAGCACTTTGCTCTCTGCTCTCAGCTGTCCATCTTTCTAGCTATCATATTGATGTAGTTATTCTTCTTGGGTTCCTTTGCCATTGTTCATGTAATTGTTCTATTATTTTACTTCCGTTTAGATGCCTTTTCATTTTTCTTCTTTTTTATTACTGTAAACCACCTAGAGTAGCCAGCAAATAAATTTAACAAATAATAAAATGAAATAAAACAAAATAAAATCAGATAAAATGTAATACAATATGATTTTTGAAAAGGGAATTGCAAAAGGCAAAGGAAATTGCTGGTTTTTAATCAAACCTTTAGCTTTTTCCCTTCATCGTTTTTTTTAAAGCTAGATTCAGACAACAAAAATAATACTAAAAATATTTCTTAGGCTACAGAATTGGGTGATTGGTCATACAAAAAAATAATAGATTTTAAACTGAATGGGGGCAGCCCACATTTGCAGAAAGGACATTTGTCAATGCATGCTGTTATTACACAAGATAACCCAGCAGCTTAAAGTAAGCCAGAATCCAGATAGTAACCTAGAGTAAGATTTTAAGATTACAGAGAAGAGAAGAGAAGAGAAGAAAGAGAAGAGAAGAGAAGAGAAGAGAAGAGAAGAGAAGAGAAGAGAAGAGAAGAGAAGAGAAGAGAAGAGAAGAGTTGGAAGGGACCTTGGAGGTCTTCTAGTCCAACCCCCTGCTTAAGCAGGAAGCCCTATACCATTTCAGACAAATTGTTGTCTAATTCCTTCTTTAAAACCTCCAGTATTGAAGAATTCACAACTTCTGGAGGCAAGATGTTCCACTAGTTAATTGGAAATTGTCAGGAAATTTCTCCTTAATTCTAGGTTGCTTCTCTCCTTAATTAGTTTCCATCCATTTCTTCTTGTCCTGCTCTCAGGTGCTTTGGAGAATAGCTTGACTCCCTCTTCTTTGTGGTAGCTCCTGAGATCTCGGAAGACTGCTGTCATGTCACCCCTAGCCCTTCTTTTCATCAGACTAGACATACCCAGTTCCAGCAACCGTTCTTCATATGTTTTTAGCCTCCAGTCCCCTAATCCTCTTTATTGCTCTTCTCTGCGCTCTTTCTAGAGTCTCAACAACTCTTTTACATAGTGGTGACCAAAACTGAATGCAGTATTCCAAGTGTGGCCTTACCAAGGCATTATAAAGTGGTATTAACACTTCACATGATCTTGATTCTATCCCTCTGTTAATGCAGCCGAGAACTGTGTTGGCTGTTTTGCCAGCTGCAGCACACTGCTGGCTCATATTTAAGGTCCCAACAGCCTTGTATTAAATAAAACCATCATTAATTCCAAGCCTTCATGACCATCACATGGACAGGGCTATTGTTGAGGGGAAAACAATCTGCTTTGTTTCAAGTTCTAAGCATGGGTAAAGACCAGAACGCCAGGAAAATCCATCAACTGCTCCAAGAGATCATCTTTCCCAAAGATTCCTGGGTATTTTCTTGGATCAATGCCCTTCAAAGACCTTTCTGGCAACCTTCAAATCATTTTTCCTCTTGTGAGTAAAGACCTTTAGAATTCATCCCTGTGAAACTGATGCACAGCTATACAAATGCGGTGACATTTCTTCTTAATTAGGAGCATTGCTATACAAACAAGCGTTGGGTCTATCAAAACATATCCTTGTTCAAATTACAGTCTTGCTGCAAAATCGAAGCTGGGTTCAGAGATAATTGCCTTAGACGGCCCGTTCATGAGCCGCACTGTTCGTTAAAGCAGGCCAAAGCAAGAGAGGCCTGCAAACTGTCTTCTCAGTGTCTTGTTTATGATATGACAGAAGCTAAGGCTTAGGCCCAACCGAAACTCTTATCCTTTGACCCAGACATGTAGCTATTCCCAAATTCCAAAGGCATGAAAGAGACAGTCTTTGGTTATTTGCTATGTGATCCAAGAAGCTACAGCTCAAACCACATTCCACAGAACTTTGGGATTCTTTCAGGGTTTCTTTAAACTAAAGCAATGTTGAAGAGTCACCACAAACAGCACATCAGAAGGAAAGAAGAGCATGTAGCAACAGCAATAGCGCTTAGCCTTATATTACGCTTATATACAGTGCTTTGTAGCCCTCTCTAAGCAGATCGGCCCCAACGATCTGGGTCCTTGTTTTACTGACCTCGGAAGGATGGAAGGCTGAGTCAACCTTGAGCTGGCAGGAATCGAACTGCTGGCAGTAGGCAGAATTAGCCTGCTATACTGCATCCTAACTACTGCACCACCTCAGCTCAAAAACGACCTTGAAAAGACCTTTGGGACATCTGGAGGACTGTGGAACCAACTATACTTGTGAAAATATAACTGTGCAATGAGCCGTGGTGGCGCAGTGGTTAGAATGCAGTACTGCAGGTTATTTCTGCTGACTGCCAGCTGCCTGCAATTTGGCAGTTCGAATCTCACCAGGCTCAAAGCTGACTCAGCCTTCACTCCTTCTGAGGTTGGTAAAATGGGGACCCAGATTGTCGGAGCCAGATGCTTAGAGAGGGCTGAAAAAGTGCGTGAAGTGGTATGTAAGTCTAAGTGCTATTGCTATAATAATGATAGCATTTTCTATACAAAAGGGATAAAGTTTTCTTTTCATCATTTTCTAATATTCACCCAAGCTTGCATTTTCACGGCAATGCTGTTCTGATGTCACAGAATCATCAGATTGTACAGACATAGCACACAGCCCAATCTTTGCAAAAGGTAGCAAATTGCCACGATTCATACAGGCCTTGTCAAGATTCCCATTTGTTTATGGATCAGTTGAGTTGTTTCAGCGTCCTGGATAGAAACAGGCAAATGGATGAAGCTCACTGGAGTTTTTTTTTATAGGATGCAGCATTTCCACCTATCTGCTTCTCGAAGGCACAGAATAAAATAATTAAAAGCAATCTGGATAATAACATGCGAGTGCAGCGTCTCATGTCCCCAGCTGTGATTTATGCTGACTAGGTGTGTGTTATATTCCCTGCTTCATCAGTTTTGCCAAACGCTTAACAATAAATCTCGCAAATGTTGCAACTTGTAATATTGCAAACCGTGTGTGTGCCTTTATATAGACAACCGAACTAGGAATGGCACTGCTTGGCCAGCAGAATTCTTGGTAGAAAGCCTTGTCTCTCTGTCTTTTTAAAAATCATTTTTTTAAAAAAAAAAAAAACTTCCTCTTTTTTTAGGATTCTTAATTCAACTCTCTTTCCCTCCCCAAGCCCTGTAAATTCTTAATTGTTTTTAAGAGGCTGCCCTTTGCGAGCTCCAAGCTCCACAGCAGAATAAGCAGAATCTATCGAAGAGACCAGAAGGAAGATCTCTACAACACTTAGCCAACAAGCAAGGAAAATGCTTCTCTTTGGCTTATGGTGTACATCTGATCTAATTCCCTCCATAGAGGTGTTGGCCCAGGGCATTGTTGCAAAGGAAGTGTTTCACCAGCCACAGCAAATATGTGTTTGTTTTTCGATGTTTGCATGTGTGTTTGTGTGCATGTGTGCATGCACATCTTCCCACAGTCCTATGCTATTATACAGAGACACACTTTGAAGTGCCCTCATCCTGAAACCTCATCCGATCAATACTGCCGACGCTTCCACTCATCCCTTTCATTACTGGGAGATTCCTGCTGCTGCCTGGCGTTCCCCTTCCGATTTAATTGCACTCACATTTAAAATTCTGGTGCACCTACAGAGGTGAAGCCGGTTGCGAACAATGAAATCTCCTAACCTCCACTGTCATCCCCCCTCCACCCTCACGCCCACCCTCAGCACCCCCGCCGAAGTCACAGGAGAGACAGAAGCTATAAATCATCCATCCAGAGCATCAAGGCAAATGGCCCTGAAGATGGAAGAAAAAGGCTTATCCGCCAGGCGGTATCTCCAGCTGACCCAAGGAAATGAACCACAAAAATAAGAACTGCTTCTTATCCCCACCCCACCCCTGTCTCTTTTCTTTCGGGGCTGAACATGATTGCTGGTTTTGTAGCCCCACCAATCCAGATGGATTCAAGGAGGTTTGGAGGTTAGCTAGCAAAAAAAGTGATAAATTTGGAGAGAGGTTTGCAGTCTGATTACAGAAAAATAAGATTAAGAAATATGGGTCATCTTTCTGTGTTTCTTTTCTTTTTTCTTCTTCTTCTTTGTCTTCTAATTCCTCTTCCTCTCCTCTTCTTCTCCTTCTCCTCCTCCTCCTCCTCGTCTGACTCTAGGGTGGGGCTTATTTCAGGTTCTTGCAAGAGGGAGCCAGTGTTGTCCAAATGACATTTTCCATGGTCATGTGTCTAGCATGGGTATTTGCCAAAGGTGCACATAACACAGTTATCTTCTCCCCGAAGTGGTTCTTGTTAATCTACTCACATTTGCATGCTTTCAAACTGCTAGGAGCTAAGGCAAGAAACAGGTGCTCACCCCGTTGTATGGTCTTTGGGTCTCCAACCCAGACCGTCAGCTTTCCAGTTGACACACTCAGCATCTTTAACCTGCTGAGCCATTTGCGTCCCCATCTTCTCAAAAAGCCCCACTGAATCCCATCAGCTTTGTACTGGAAAACGACTCTCATTCTATATGTTACACCTGTCTATTTGAAGCCACCTTACAACAGATTAGTTTTCATCAAGCCAAAGTCAAAAGGCTGGGGGAGAAACTTCCTCTGCTTACCTGTGATCTTCTGCACAGGCATTACAAATCAAAATATTGTAAAGGATTTCTACGCATTGCAAGCTTCCATTGACAATTCCCCTTGAAACTCCGTATATGTCAAATGTCCTTGGAGACCTGACAGGCTACAGAGCTCTGTTATTCTTAACTGCCTTTTGCAGTGGCTCCAAAACTTCCTTTTCCTTCCCCCCAAAAGGGAAGACTGTAAGAAGTTAAGAGATTCTGAATGTTTCAAGCAACAGTTCAGACTACTTTTCCCTTTGCTTCCAAGCTCTCATTATCTGCGAAACAGATTGGCATCTCCGGCATTAAGAATACTGTAACCTTAGTCTTGCAGTCCCAACAAAGTACTAATGAGTTTGGTTTAGGGTTTACAGGAGAGCTGCCCTCCCCGCAGCAGGGAAGGGTTTGTTCTTCCCAACTGGCTTATCTTTCTTATCTCATCTGCATTTCAGTTACTTGGGACAGATGTGGCAAACATCCCCAATGGAATTCCTCCAGGAATACCCTGGTTTTATGAGAAAAGAGGAAATGTCAGCTGAGAAAGCAAAAGCTCAGAAAAATAGAACAGAGAATCAAAGAGAATCAAACGGGTGAATATGGTAGCTGTATTGACTTTGACACACCACATTATGTACGGTATGTCATATTGCACATAATATATTTTATTTTTATTTATTTGATTTGATTTGTCAATTGCTTACAAGATAATAGGTATGAGTATAAACATGGTTATGAATACATGGATACATATAAGAAAAATAAAAGAAACAATAGGACAGGGACGGTAGGCACGTTGGTGCGCTTATGCACGCCCCCTACAAACCTCTTAGGAAAGGGGTGATGTCAATAGTAGATAGTCTAAGGTTAAAGTTTTGGGGGGTTGGGGAAGAATTAAGAATTATGAAATATGAAATATAATTCAAGGTTTGATCAGTCCCATGCTTTCCAGAACCTCCAACAAACACTCTTCCAAACTATCCACCCCACTACCCAAAAAACATTTTCTGAAATCTTATATGATGGAGGTAAAAATAATTCATAAGTTTTCAGCAATTTCCTGGGTCAGATTTTGCAAGATTGATGTTTGTGAAGCTTTGTGTAAGAATGAAGATATCTTCTGCATTCTTGTGTTATATTTTCTTCCTACCATCCTCTTTTTCTTTTTCTTTCTCCTTTTGTTCTTTCTTTCTTTCTTTTAATTTCTTTCTTTCCTTTCTTTTGCCATTCATTTCACTTGGCAAAGCAGCTCTGGGCAGTTTTTAATTAAAATCGTAAGTACTGAAAACATTAAAAACATTAGGTACAAAGATAAGAACAAACAAATGAGATTGATTTAATGATGGAATCTTTCTTGTTAATCTACCAACTACCTCCAACAAGAGCACCCCTTTCAAAATCTCAAAATGACTGTCCCTTCTACCTCTCAATTCGCGGGATTGACCAGAAGCGTGACAAACCAGAATAGACAAACCACAGATGAGATGATTGTACAATGAGAGACACCCCACCTTCAAACAAGTTCAATTCTTACATCTTTCTTTCTCTCATTAAAAATTGTCCATTTTGATTTACTCATCAAGCTAAGTGAGACACAATTGGAAAGTGATTAGCAATAGGCAAATTTGTCCATTTGATTTCACTGAAGCCCAAACCCATCTTCTCCAAACAAGTCCACAAGTTTTTTTTTTATTTTGTTTTGCTTTAATCCATATTGTGACTGATTTTTCATTTATTATCCCTGTCTGCTCTAAGTCGTGCCCTCAGTCCACTGATTGTTTAAACCCAATTCTAATAGATCGTGATCCTATTTTAATCCTTATTCATTTTGGTTTGTCTTCCATGCCACTTCAGGAATTTCTCTGTATGCCACATCCCCGTGATATTTAAAATAATAATAACGCAGCAACCCCTTTAGACTAATTCTCTTATCTTCTGCTACATTTTGAGAAGTAAGCTAAAATGAATACATTTCCAAAGCTGGATGATTCATGTGTTTCAGAACTGTGGATGCATGCATATTGTAAATTCAGTCTTCACTAAACAGGAAAATAGATTCCAGCATCAGGAAAATCAATGCTAGCATCAACATTAGCATTAGCTTAATCAATTGTTCATCCCAATATTTCTTCAGTGTTTGGTCCTTATTACAGTCATGGAATCAGCATACCATGGAAGTGGAGGAGGGGAATCTACTGAATTTTCAAAGACCAGAAGCAGCACAGGATAATACCCATAGCAAATAAGACTATTATTCAATCAATCAATCAGCACGGAGCTGCAAGGGATCTTGGAGGTCTTCTAGTCCAACCCCCCCAGTCTCTTCTTAAAAACCTCCACCGATGAAGCACCCACAACTTCTGAAGGCAAGCTGTTCCGCTGGTTAATTGTTCTCACTGTTATGAAACTTCTCCTTAATTCTAGGTTGCTTCTCTCCTCGATCATTTTCCATCCATTATCTCTTGTCTTGCCTTCTTGTGCTTTGGAAAATAAGCTGAGCCCCTTTTCTTTGTGTCAAATAATTTTTATCAAAGTTTTTATTTTTTACAATAAACATACAAACAAAACATAAAAACATAAAACCCTCTTTCAATTATCTACGTAGGGTGTGTCAGTTGGTTACACTCTTTTGTGCTATCCTTTTTTTAACCATTACTCACAAGTTATATAAATTCTCACCTTATCAATCTAGCTTGTGCTTATATAGTATCAATTATTAAACATTCATTTGACTAAACTATTTTTCCATCATTTTATACGAGATATTCTAAATTTCATTATGATTTAATCTCGTACATTCATGCAATGGTTATGTATTTTATATTGCATTCTATATCAATCTATTAACTTTTATTGTAAGGCTTACTAATCTATTTCTTTACCATGTCTTTTTATTAACCATTGATAAAATAAATCCCATATCATATAAAAGGGTGGCAGACCCTCAAATATTAAAATACTACTATCATGTTATCTCTAGTCCTTCTTTTCTTTAGTTGGCCATACCCAATTCCTGCAACCGTTCTTCATATGTTATTTTTCTCCAGGCCCTTAATCATCTTAGTTGCTCTTCTTTGCACTTTTTTTTTCAAGTCTCAACATCTTTTCTGTAATGTGGTGACCAGAACTGGATGTGGTATTCCAGATGTGGTCTTACTAAGGCTTTATAAAGTGGTACTAAGACTTTGTGTGATCTTGATTCTATGCCTCTGTTTATACAACTGAGGATTGCATTAGCTTTTTTGGCCACTGTTGCACACAATAGAAAATGACTCTATTATTCCTCTAGTAAATATTGGAAAGAAGCGGTTGGGAAAGCAATTTTTTTTTCCCCATGCCCAATGCCAGAAATCCTTTCAGAACATTATTGAAGATATTTCAGAAAATACGAAGGATGCAGCGGATGGTCTATGAATCCCATTTTAAAAGTCACTCCCCAAATAGATCCGTGTGTCTGGCAAGCCGATCAGAAGTTCCGATCACATTTATTTATTTTTATATAGAACAATTATAGTCAAGGTTGACTCAGCCTTACATCCTTCCAAGGTGGGTAAAATGAGGACCCAGATTGTTGCGGGCAATAGGCTGACTCTGTAAACCGCTTAGAGAGGGCTGTAAAGCACTGTGAAGCGGTATATTAAGTCTAAGTGCTATTCCTATATAGCCACCCACTCACTCACAGCAACTCCAGGCAGCTTGCAAACAGTAAAAACACAAAATAGAAAAAGAATTAACATAAAAAAGATGAGAAAAAAACCAATAACCTACCCAGCAACAGCACAGAATAAAATAAGCCATTTGATGGGCTCCATCACACTCTGTGTTCCTCAGGCTCACTAGCAAAGCCATGTCTTCAGGCCCTTTTGAAAGACTGCCAAAGTGCAAGCCTGTCACATTTCTCCAGGGATGATATTGCAAATTGAGGGAGCCACCACAGAGAAGGCCCTTCTTCTGGGTCCTGCCAGATGAACCTCCTTGGGGGATGGGACTCGCAATATTCCTTGCCGGTGGATGTGACCAGCAAGAGATGGCCTCTCAGATAACCTGGTCCCAAGCCATAAAGGGCTTTTAGGGTGACAACCTTCACTTTGAATTGTATCCAGAAGCAAATTGGCAACCAATGCAGCTCCTGCAGGAGATCTGACACATGTGCAGACCAAGATCTGCGCAATGTTTCATATTGTTCCTTACAAGTGTTGTAGAATAAAATACTTTATTTGGCTAAGTGTGATTAGACACATAATGAATTTGTCTCTGGTACAGAAGTTCTCATTGTATATGCAATGCAACATAATAATAATAACAACAACAATAATATCAATAAGAAGAAAGAACATAATAAGAAGGATAATAATAATAATAATACCACAGCCACACTATGGGTAAATATACATAGACATTAGACAGTACTATGAAGATTCAATAGAAAGATGGCACAAGGGAAAAAACTGTGTCTAGTAGTTTTGGCATGTAATGCCCTATAGCAGGGGTGTCAAACTCAAGATCCACGGGCTGGATCCAGCCCACAATGTAAGCAAATCCAGCCCACAGGGTCTACCCAATGTGAAGAGGAAACATGCCAGACATTTGGGGAGTGGTGTCAAACTAACCACACCCACCCAATCGGCCACACTCACCCAGTTGGCAATACCCGCCCAGTCAGTCACTCCCACCTGGACCCCCGAGGTCAGCCACAGCCCTGATGCAGTCCTTAATGAAATTGAGTTTGACACCCCCTGTCCTATAGTGCCATCCTGATGGGAGTGTTCTGACCTAGGCTTCCTTAGAAAGCATAAAACACAATCTTAGTCCCGGCAAAACCTCTTTTATTTCCATGGCTGTGAATCACGTTCATTCACAGCCTGCAAGACTTCACAGTCTTGCAGGGGAATGTTTATAAACACCCACCTTATCGCACTGGGAATGCTGCCAGAGAACTAATTGCCAAACACAGGGAGGGCAAGGCCAAACTTGACATAGAGTCAAACAGAACTTTTCAAAGCTTGAATCGACCAGATGAACAAATTGCTTCCTGCAAAAGCTCACGTCCCCTTCACTCCTCTTTTATGGGAGGGGCCAATCGCCTCCAAGGTGTCACCTTACTTCTGAGTCGACCCTGATTTCTCAATTGTTCTTGTCTTCTGGTAGCCCTGTGCATGCGCAGGCTAAGAACTGGTTCCAGAAACTCCCCCGCCTCACTGCTGTCTGAGTCTGAAGGCAGCTGATGACTGCCAGCCTGCCCTGGTCCCAACTCTGACTCTGATGCAGACCCCTCGTCCAAGCCTCCAAGGCTGGCCCGGGTTCCTCCCCACCCTCCTCACTACTGTCCACCTCTGCTGCCATCTCCATCAGCCACCGGTGGGCCACAACAGGGAGGAGTTGAAACCATTTATATCCAGGATGTGAGGGGTCTGTAGATGTTTTCTCAACCCTCCTTCCGACCCCCACAATGTCTTCTATAGAAAGCAGACTGGTTGCAATTGTTCTTTCTGCAGTCCTAATTATCCATTGGAGTCTGTAACTGTCCTGTTTGGTTACTGTACCAAACCAGACAGTGAAACTGGCATATGCTATTGCTGGGTTAAAGTCATTTATGTATTATAAATGCTCCTTTGCTTTTTCAATCATGTGATGCTAAGCAGCTTACAGCAAAGCGTGCAGTATATATCACACATCTGCATTTATCAAATTTATGTAACCATATTTAGCCCTAACCCATAATAAGAAAAAACACTAATGGCACACATTCAACATGATCTACGAATCCTGAGATAATATCAACGCAGCTAGATTAAACTCCGCTCGGTTCAAATCCATTTCTCATTCTTGTTTCAGTTCCCATACGCCCGGGTTTTTAAAACCTTCCTGCCTATTAGGAATGAGGTTGCGGTTCTTACATTTGGTAAGGAGGGAGAGGTGTTCACAAGAGGGGAGAGCCTACAGCAGGGATGTGAAACTCAATTTCATTGAGGGCCGCTTCAGGGTTGTGTTTGACCTTGGGGAGCCGGGGTGGGCGTGGCCAGGGTGGGTGTGGTCAGCTTAATGTCACTCCTATCGCGGGTGTCTTTGGTGGTCCAAGTGCCCTGCCAGTGAAAATAGGCTTCCAATCTCCATTTTCGGCTGTGACCCTCTGCCAGCAAAAACAGAGCTCCGGGGGGCTCTACCTGGCCCTCACGAGGTCTGTTTTTGGCTACGATGGTATCCTGCAACCCTCTGTCGGTGAAAATGGAGCTTGGGAGGGCAGCACACGGCCTTCCTGAGCTCTGTTTTTGCTGGTAGAAGCACTGCACGCCAGTCTTTCACTGTTTCCAGGTCCATCCCATGGGCCGGATCTAAGCAGCCCACGGGCCAGATCCGGCCTGTGGGCCCTGAGTTTGACACCCCTGACCTACAGGGAAAACTCAACCCTAAGTCTCTTTTCTTTAAACCTCATTCATGCTTGAGTTTCCTAGCAAACATGTTCAAGAGGGGCACCTTGGAAAGACAGGTTTTATTTGGAAGGGGTGGTTTTAAGGATATCCAAACTCCCAGCTCTATCTTTTTCGGGATACATTCGCTCCATGTTCCTCTTCTTCCAGTCTCTCTTCTGTTTCATGCCGGCAAGCATTTAAGTTTCCTTACACTATCTGGCATTTTTCCTGTTTCACCTTTAAGTTCTTTTACTCTCTAAAAGATGCTCTATGGCTCAAAAATTTGATTTCCCCATGACTGTTGAATCTCTCTGCAGATGCTGGCCAAGGAAGTAGTGAAAGCAGATCGGTTTTAGTACATAAAAATAACACTCTTCGGGAGATCAGTGGATCTGGATGATAGCCCTATCAGCATCAGAATAATGGAAAGGAGAAGGAGGGGGAGGGGGAGAAGGAGGGGGAGGGGCAAAGGGAGGAGGGGAGAGGGAGAAGGCAGAGAAGGAGAGTGAAGGGAGCGGAGGAGAGGAATGGGGAGGAGGAGAAAAAGGGGAGGGGAGAGTGAGAAGGAGAAGAAGGATTGTCTTGCATTTGTTTTTGAATGAACTGAATATTAAAATTGGTCATTATTGCATTTAGAAAGAGGCATTCTAAGGTCTTTCCATATTTGGGGAGGACAGGGTCATATGCTGATGGAGAAGAGAAGTCTGCTGAGTGATAGAGAAGGAGGTCAGCAATTTTCATACGTTTAGCATATGCTAATATTGCTACAAAGGTGCCGGGAATATAAATGGAGCTGCGGTGCATCTTACCACAGAGAAGCTTTTGCTTATGGCCTGTGTGTTTGCTCACTCTACTGCTAATGCTTAATAATTGTCAGGCTCCAAAAATAAAGAAAGTCACGTTGAGATTCTTCCAAGCAAATTTCTTCATTGTTCCACACCTATAGACAGAATCTTGCCAAACTAAAGCAACTAGCCATATAAAGTATATGCTCCGAGAACTGTTAGGGAGGATCTGTCTTGATCCTCTTTCTCTCTGAACTGAGTTGCCTCTTGCTCCTTTGGAATGCACTCTCTCCCTCCTGGGAATCCAGACTACGCTCCATCACAATAATTACCTTTCATAGGCCATTTTCCTTCTCTCTTTTTAGGATTCTTTATGTTAGCATCAGACAGCTCCATTCACCCAGGCCACCCCAGTCTAGTGCCCTTGTATTTTCAAGCTAAAGTCCCATCTTCTCGGGAAGATATATGTAATTCTCAATTTAAATCATTTGTTTAGTGACCATTTGACATTACAATGGCACTAAAAAGTGACTGGTGACCATTTTTCACACTTATGACTGTTGCAACATCCCCATGGTCATGTGATCAAAATTTGGATGCTTGGCAACTAGGTGCAGTGTCCGGGGTGGGTGGGCGGGGGGAGTTATCACATGATCACCTTTTGCCACCTTCTGACAAGCAAGGTTAATGTGGAAGCAAGATTCACTTAACAACCATGTTACTGACTTAACAACTGCTGTGGTTCACTTAACAACTGTGGCAAGAAAGTGGTAAATTGGGGCAAGGCTCACTTAACAACTGTCTTGCTTAGCAACAGAAATGTTGTGCTCAGTAATGGTTATAAGTCAAGGACTACCTGTACCAGGCTGGGAAAAGCAGGAACATATCGTTGGAAGAAATATCCAGGTTCAGTTCCAAGCTGGGAGAAAGGCACTGGAAACAAAATGGAGGCCGGAGGCTGTTTGGAAATAAAGGTTCCCTTCATTGATGAAGCAGAACCACCAACCACATGTGATTCTAGGCAGCTGACAAAATGGAGTTGAGAGTAGCTGGGTTTTTCTGTGACTTTGAAGTTTGAACTGTTCTGGGGCTGGTGCAATGAAGGGGCTTGTACAATGGTGGGCTTCAAATAATTTAACAACAGGTTGCCTGCATGGTTTCTGGGTGGGCGTGGCCATGGTGGGCATGGCCTAGTCGGCCCCCTGCACCATCCTGGGAGCAAAAACAGGCTGGGGAGGGCCCGTTTTCCACCTTCCCAGGCTCCGGAGGCTCTCTGGAGGCCAGAAACAGGCCTGCTTTCATGCTCCATGGGCCTCTTGGAGGCTCGTTTTCCACCTCCCTGGACTCCACCCTGGACTTATCTGGGATCCAAAATGGGCCTCATGGGAACTCCTGGGAGGGGTGTGGTGGAGTGGAGCCGGACAGTTGTCGGAACTATCGTTAGCTGAACCAGACATAAAATTAACATCTGGTTCACCCAAACTGGTGCAAACCGGCTGAATCCCACTCCAGGGCTTGTGTTCTGAAAGGGTGTTGTGCAATTCCTTTTGTGGCTAATGGCTTTCATCTGGTGTTGGATCTTGGGTGAAGGGCTACTTTCTAATCCAACCATTCTGCCGAGGAGTTTCAAAATATCTTGTCTTGAATGGATGACCAAATCTGCATTTCTATAAGCTGGCCTCCTCAGTTTCTGCTTGTGGGCAGGGGGACTGGTACTGGTTTCTGCATCCCTTAAGTCCCCCCCCCCGCCCCCATTTAGGGGAAATATTCTATCCTGCCTTTTTTTTTAATATTTCCCAAAATATTTCATTCTTGAGTGGGGGAGGCTTCCCACAATACGATGCCTTTAAATGGAAAACCCTGGCTTACAAACTAGGCTATGTCACCTGCCTAGGAACCAATGAGCCACCAAATGCAATTTTCTCCTCCTGTCACACTGTCAGAGTTTGGGAACTTGTTAAATGCCCTCAGGTGGTTTCCTTGTTTCTCTTACTTTCCACCCAGAGAAATGGTGGTGTCAACTTAAATTTAAAGCTATTTTCTTCTTCTTTAGCAAACTGTCCTTCACCATAAAGCTCTTTGCTCAAAGATTGATTCAAAATTTGATAGGAAGGAATCACTGCCATTCTCTTACTCCTAGTCCTTCTTCTTCAGATTGCTTTTCCTATTATTCCTTGTGGCAGTGGTGTCAGGGGTGGGTTTCTACCGGTTCTGTCCACCTCTGTAGAACCGGAAGCTCTGAAGAGCAGCAGACATAGAACTGGTTCTATGTCTGCTGATGTTTTTGCCCGCCCGGGCTCTTACCTGACCTTTATTTCCTGCTTTTTCAACTTCAGCTGCTGTGCGAGGCACAAGTGCAGTTAAAAAAGCAGGGGAAAAGTGCTTTTTCAAATGCTGCTTCTCTGCACTCAGCGCTGCTCAGCTGTCCAGGCAGCCAGCTGATGACGATTTACAGGGGTGCACGTGCAGCATGCAGGGAAGCACATCATAAATCACCGAACCTTGTAAATCACTGAACCAGTAGTTAACCCTGTCGGATCCCACCCCTGAGTGGTGGTGTGCTACCGGTTTGGCCTCACTCCTTCCTTCTTTTCTTCCTTCCCTTCCTTCCTTCTTTCTTTTTCTTTCTTTTTTTTCTTTCTTTCATTCTTTGTCTTCCTTCCTTTCTTATTCTTCTTTCTTTTTTCTTTCTTTCTTTTCCCTCATTCCTTCCCTTCCTTTTCCTTCTTTCTTTCTCTTCCTTCCTTCCTTATTTCCTTCCTTCCCTTCCTTTTCCTTCTTCCTTCCTTCCTTTCTTTTTTCTTTATCTACTTCCCTCCTTCTTCTTTCTTTCTCTCCCTTTCTTCCTTCCATTTTTTCCTTCCTCTCTTTCTCTCTTTCTTTACCTTCCTTTTTTCTCTTTCTTCTTTCATTCTTATCTTCCCCCTTTTCCTTCTTTCTTTCTGTCTGTCTTCCTTCCTTCCTTCCTTCCTTCCTTCCTTCCTTCCTTTTAGAGCATTTCTCTTCTCAAGGGAAAAACTTGTTTATTAGACCATTATATTATTTTCATTTCATTTCTAAATTCTAAATAGTGCCAGTTGAAAGTTTAGACTTCCAGTTTTCTTACCTCCTTCTATTTCCCCTTTTGGGGTCAATTAGTAATAGAAGGATACTTACGGAAGCATAGTAGGATTCAAAGAGATTATAACAGGAGGGTACAGAGAACAAAACGAAGAGATTATACAAGTAAAGAATAACGGTATTATATATCAGCTGTACGAAAATTTTGGACTGTATGGCCACAGCAGGAACAGTTCTTACATCTTCATAGTTTTCTCTACAGCCATGAGGGCTGGAGACTTAATAATAACCCGTGGCAATAAAAAGAGAAAACAGCTGGCAATGTGCCTGGCAGCATGACATTCAGCCACAGGTGTAGAAGGGACTGACTTAAGAAATGAGCCCTGACCATTAAAATTCCAGTAAATATCAACTGAGATCTCTTTGCCTTTCATTATGAGATATGGGCAACAGCTGGTAGATAGAGGTCCCCAAAATGGTTTTAGCTGGCATTTGTAGAAGAGTTAAACTTCAATAGGCACTGAGCTATTCATGGGAGTATTCATCAGGATCTACTTTATTATTTTCATTTTTACTGATGGGCTGCCTTTTTACTTCCTAGGAATTTTCAACCACTCAAAGATAAAGTCATCACTATATCGTCATTTCCAAATTCTCCCTCCACCCAAAAAAAATCAACAATTGCACAATTTCAAATTGAGATAGATAAATAAATAGATAGGAGGATAGATAGATAGATAGATAGATAGATAGATAGATAGATGATAAAAGATAGATAGATAGATAGATAGATAGATAGATAGATAGATAGATAGATAGATAGATAGATGATAAATAGTAGATAGATAGATGATAAATAGTAGATAGATAGATAGATAGATAGATAGATAGATAGATAGATAGATGAGAGAGAGATGAGAGAGATAAAGAGAGAGAGAGAGAAATGAGCAGTGTGATAGCCTAGTGGAAAAGACACTTGACTTGCTCAGAAGGTTGAGAAGGTTGAGAGTTCAATCCTAGAAGTTTCTCTTCTAAAGCCTAAAGTTTCTCTCCTAAAGAAAAAAATATCTGCTGCAAACTCCACATGGTGTCAGGAAGGGCATCCGGCCAGTAAACTCTCAGCTCCATCCAGTCACCTCGACTCTCAACTCGAAATTAAGGGTTGATGGGAGGGGTGGGGAGAGAGAGAGAGAGATTAGCATGGCTGGCAGCCCCCACACTGCTCCTCCCCTCCTAGGAGTCTCTACACAGCCCGTTTTGGATGCGAGGTAAGTGCAGGGTCCACGCGGAGGCTTGGAGAAAGGGAAAAACGGCCTCCAGAAGTTCTGGAAGTCCAGAAATGGGCCCATTTCCAGTCTCCAGAGAGCCTCCAGAGCCCAGGGGAAGGAGTTTTTGCCCTCCCAGAAGTTCAAGGAAACCCTCTGAAGCCTGAGGAGGGCAAAAACGGCCTGCCATGGTGCAGGAGGCTGACTAGGCCACACCCACCATGGCCACGCCCACCCAGCAATGGGACAGAGAACCCGTTGCTGCAATTTTTGAAGCCCACCCCTGCTTGTAGGGCTGACGTGTTCATTAGGTCAGTTGGTTCTCTTCTGATGCTGCCATGATATTCCAATCCTGTCTTCCATCCTTCAAGTTACCAGAACTTCAAGTACGGGAATTAAATTACATTGCCCTGCTCTTGACTTGTGATTATTTCTTCAACCGGGAAGAGAATAAGAATAGATCTCTAGACAAACTGATATAGGCCTGCCTTTGGGCCCAGCGAAAACCTGCAAATCATTTACTCCCACAACTCTGATTACAAAGCAAACACAAGGTCACCGATGTGGTCGGTCTCGGCTAGAGAGCCAAACGGTTCAAAACAAAAAGGCGCAGATGTGGTCTTTAAATATCGGGATCTATGACAAGGATTGAGAAGTTCCAGTCATTTCATTTGTGCTCTATTGTGGTGGAGGCACAGAAGCTGTGTGATAAAGCATTATCCAAGGGCAACTTAGGCACTGGATCTATATTTCCCATTTCCATGTGGCTCAATTAAAGTTGCATTTCAACGTTGGAACATTTCTGCTTTGTTCTGATCTCTGTCTTTCCCTTTAAAGCTTGTTGCTATAGGATGTTTGGCTCTGGAAATCCTTACTGCTGGGTTTTGGTTTTTTTTCACACACCAATGCCCAATTCCTTGATACCTATGCTCATCAATACAGACTGAATAATGACCTTAGCTTGCAAATTAACTCAAAGTGATAGCTTGTTGCTTGGTGAGTGCTTATAAAGGCACAAGCTAAGATAGACAGAGTCACTGGTAGGATCTCCTCTTTCTCATCTAAGAAAATAGATGAGATATTTTGTCTCTCTATTTAATTCTTGGTAGGATGGTGCAGTGGAATGTAGCCTGGATTCCCAGGAGGGAGGAGTTGCTTTCCAGAGATATATCAGAGCTTGGAAAGTCTGGTTGGCAGAAAGAGGACTAATGTCAGGGTTCCGGTGGATGCCCTAATTAATTCATGAGCCTTGAGCCAAGTTTCAAAAGAAATCCAATGATTTATTTTCCAAGTGCAGTCGGCTCTGCCCCACATAATTTACTGCCCACCTATGACCCGATTTCCTGCCTCCTCCCAGGGTGCGTCATAAATCACATTGTCCAAGGGAGCACTTTTGTGGCTGTAGGAAACATACCTATCCAGCTTGCTCTAGTAACCTGGGATACAATCTAGAGAAAGGTATGTAGGGAATGTGCTTCTGGTCATAGCAACCAAGTTTCTCCATCAGTTCTCCCCATCCTCCTGCCTATGGCAACTCAAGAGCAGTCCAGAAATGGTTTACAAGTTGACAGCTAAAACAGCTCCTCCCTAACTTTCTCCAGACGATGTATGTATGGACCGTATGTACGTATGAAATTTATATGCTGCCCATCTCACTATTGGAAGTGGTTCTGTGTGGTGGGGAGTATACCCACAGTTATGCAAATAGTTGCTTTAGTCTGGCAAGATTCTGTCTACGGAGGAAGAAGAATAAAGGAAACTACTCTTAAGTAACTTCACATGTCGTTCTTGGTTCTTGGGGCCTCACGGGTGAGAGGTCAGCTTTCAAAACCATGGTGGTTAGCATCTGAATGCCCTTATTACATGTAGTTATCAATAAACTAGTTTCAAGACATAGCTTAAACAAAACATTTGGATGACATGGCCAAGTCTAGCTCTCAAGAATCTGGTTTATCTGTTTCTTGTCCACCCACTTAAACCTTTAAGTAAAACTCATTATTTTAATCAGGGTCCAAGATTTATCTCTTCTGAAAGTTTTCTGGAACCTTCAGTTGTTTTGAAATGTTTCATTGGTTCTCTGTATGGTAACTATACTGACACTATTATACAATATTCACAAAGATGGAAAATGTAATGGAGGCGTGGGCAGTGAAGATGACCGAATTAGTAGAAATGTCAATTTGATGAGGGACAGAACAATAAGTACTTTTTTGAAAAGACTGGAAACCTTTCATAAACTTCTTTGATGAAAATGGATAAAAATGACTTGGTTTCTGGATTTAGTGATTGAAAATGGTTGACTATGGGATGATGTGAATTATGTAATGTAACCTCAATGGAAGAAAAATGACAATAAGTAAGTTATAACTGCTGTAAAGAAGATCAGAGGATGTTTCTTTTAAGTATTTCTTTTCCTTCTCTTTTCTTATTGTATCTTTTTTTTTAAAAAAATGGGATTTCTATATATTTTTTCTATATCTTTTCTGTATTGAAAGAGTTCTAATAAAAATTATAATAATGTTTTGAACTTTTTTCTCAGCTAAAGTAAACTTTTGAATTATTGCACAACATTTCAACACTGACTCAAGAAACATAGTCTTGCACATAAATATACACAATATATGAATGAATTACAGGTGGTCCTTGCTCAACATCAACAATGAGGAACAGCAGTTCCATTGCTAAGCAATGCGGTCATCAACCATGGTATGATGTGATCATGACAGATGAACCAGCTCATTTCTGCCATGGTCATTAAGCAAATCACCTGCGGTGATTAAGCAAAACATCATGTGATCATGATTTGCAATTTTTCATCTGACTCCTCTATTGCTTGTGCAGTCAGCAAATGTCAAGCATATGATATGGGTTGATGTGATGGCCATGAATGCCCCAGTTTGGGTTGCAAAGCACCCAAATAGCAATAGCACCTATATACTGCTTCACAGTGTTTTATAGCAATAGCGCTTAGACTTATATACCGATTTACAGTGCTTTACAGCCTTCTCTAAGCAGTTTACAAAGTCAGTATCTTGCCCCCTGACAATCTGGGCCTTCATTTTACCCCTCTTGGAAAGATGGAAGGCTGAGTCAACCTTGAGTCGGTGAGATTTGAACTGCCAAATTGCCAGCAGCC
>NW_020769341.1:6374801-6389039 GCF_900518735.1 Pseudonaja textilis
GAATAGAATAGAATAGAATAGAATAGAATAGAATAGAATAGAATAGATTTGGCAAGTGTGATTAGACATGGAAGGAATTTATCTCCAATGCAGAAGTTCTTAGCATGCATGCAAAGTAACAGTGTAATAATAATCATAATAATGATACCAATAATAGGGATAATAGAGAAGATGAGAAGGATTGTAATAATACTATAGCCATACAACATGGGTAAATATACATAGACATGAGACAGCACGGTGAAGATTAGGTGTTCAGCAGAATGATGGGACGAGGAAAAAACTGTCTCTGTGTCTAGTTGTTTTGGCATGCTTTTTTCTGCAGTCCTCTCTAGAGTCCTCATGATCCTCTCATTTATAGGACGTCTTGTGGCATTTGCAATTGTTGGGACATTCACAGTATCCGTGCAACACATTTGCAGCTAGCTGTCTTTGCAAAGCAACAAATAATCCTAGGAAACAAGAAGGCGATGCAAAATGCTTGGCTGAAACAATACAAAAGTGCCTCACGCTGTTCTAGGAGAAACACTATGGAGTGGGAAAATTATATAGAAATTGCCTTGACACACACAAAGCACTGTTTTGAGCAGTGACTTTATTTTGTAAGCCATTTCAGGGCATTGCACATTTAAAAGAAAAATTACCAGTCCATAATTCTACAGCTACTTTTTTTCAGTACAACTACTCCTCGACTTACGACTACCATGTTTCCCCAAAAATACAACCTACCCTGAAACTAAGACCTAGCTTGATTTTTACATGTGCACCCAATATAAGCCCTATCCCCAAAATAAGCCCTAATTAAGACCACTGTCACTCCAGGGTGCACTGGTAAAAATTAAGCTAGGATGGGAATTGGGGTGGGGATGTGGAGCTGCCCTACTTCTTCCTTTCGGACAGTTTGCAGCCAGGCCTCGCACACCCCGACACCTGCCTTGCCAGCCTATTTCTTCTGCAGCTGGCAAGGCTTTCCTGAAGGCCTCTGCAGCCGATAACAGAGCTCCGGATTGATCCTTCAGGAAAGCCTTGTTGACTGCAGATGTTCCTGGAGGCCTCTGACAGCGAAAAGGAGGCTGGGGGTGATGTGCACAAGTGAGGTGAATCAGTGGATGACATCCCCCCCAAATAAGACCTGGTGCCGTTTTTTGGTGGCAAAAAAAAAAAAAAAAAAAATACAAGGCAGGGTCTTATTTTTGGGGAAACATGGCACAATGGAGCCCAACATTTCTGTTGCTAAGTGAGACAATTGTTAAGTGAGTTTTGCCCCATTTTATGATCTTTCTTGCCACAGTTGTTCAGTGAATCACTGTACTTGTTAGCAACATGGTTGTTAAGTGAATCTGGCTTCCCTATTGACTTTGCTTGTTAGAAGTTTACAAAAGGGGATCCCATGTCCCCAGTCATAAGTATGAGTGAGTTGCCAAGAATCTGAATTTTGATAATAGGGCCTGCAATGGTCATAAGTGTGAAAAATGGTCGTAAGTCACTCTTTTTTATATATCAAATTTTATTAATGGTTATAAAAATATAAGAAACAAAGGAAAATAGAAAGTCATGGAAAACTTACTAGGGGAAGGAGAAAGGGAAAAAGAGAACATGTGGGGTAAAAAGAGAAAAAGAAAAATAAAGGTCCTTTTTAACGGATAATCAGAATTGGAAGGGACCTTGTAGGTCATCTAGTCCAATTCCCCCCCCACCCACCCAAGCGGGAGACCCTACACCATTTCTGACAAACGGCAAGTGACAAATGGTGTTGACTTCCAATTTTCTTTGGCACAATAGAAGATAAGAACATTACAACCTCAATTTTTTACTTTTATACAATAGCATATACTAGCCATTTCTATAACAACAAACCTGTCTAACCAACAAAAGCAAAATTAGTTATTGATTTTAGAAATGTTTTTAAAGAAAAGTTTAAAGTTTTAAAATTTAGAAAAAGTATTTTTTTTTTCCTTTAGGTTAAAAAAGTTTGAAAGAATACACAGAATGTTATTATTATAAAATTACATTCATTTATAGACTGATACTCTATAAATATGAATAAGCAAACAGAAATACATATTATTTCCCACAGCAAGGCAAAACATAGAGTGTTAAATCAATTATTTTACCCCAAGAAGACTATTTATTCAATTTTGTTTCTATTTGGAAATTGCTTTCGGACTTTGTGCTTATGATGAAAAAATAAATAAATTTTGATAAGTCACTTCTTTTAATGTCAATGGAGTTTCTTGAGGCAACTAGACTTCCTTGTTTTTCTTTGAAGATGTTTCGCTTCTCATCCAAGAAGCTTCTTCAGTTCTGACTGGATGGTGGGGAATGGAAGGATTTATAGTCCTTGTAGACAGCTGGTCATTTGCATCCTTTTAGAGAGTCATTGAGGCAAATGACCTATAAAGTGAAAGAATACAAATGACCAGCCATCTGAAAGGAATATAAATCCTTCCATTCCCCACCATCCTATGAGAGCTGAAGAAGCTTCTTGGATGAGAAGCGAAACGTCTTCAGAGAAAAACCAAAAAGTCCAGTTGCCTCTTGAAGAAGCACCTTAGGGACACTTTTTTTCAGTGCCGTTGTAACTTTGAACGATCACTAAATGAACTGCTGTGAGGAAAAGGCTACCTCTATTGATTTTTTTTTATTTTATTTCTGCAGTCTCCAGTGCTTTTTGGAAGGGAGTCTTCCCGAAAGTGGCAAAACCAGCTTATGAGCAAATAGGCCCAGGTCTGAATCGAAGGCGGTTGAGGCACATTTCACCTCCAAATTCCTCGGCAGGCTACCGAGGCTGATCCTCTCTCCTCCCGCCATTGCCACATTCCATGTATTTCCTGCGCCACGTGTGCAAGGAATTCCACTTAAAGGCTTGCTCCCTATCTGAAGTGTTTGTGGGTTCCTGCTGTTCTCACGGCTGACATGAGCTAAGAATAACCCCGATGGCATTTATCTTTCCTGCTCCCCTTATGAAATTGTGTTTACTTTAATGAGGCACTCTGTTCGGCTCTTGATTTTCAAAGCATCCTTTCCCTTCTCTTCCCTTTCCAACCCCCCATTCTTCTTCTTGAAGAAACAAGTATTTTCTCCCCCACCCCCTTCCTTTCTCTCTCTTTATCAAACTGGTTGCCTTCTGTTCTGTGTTTTCCATTTTTAGAATACCATTTGTTAACTGGAACCGAATACAAGATGTCGAGCTTGCCCTCACTTTGAAGGGGAGCGGGGGGGGGGAAGAGCGTGCGCGTGTGTGTTTCTCTCTCCAAGCTGCATGCAGATTCCCTTTTTTTGTTTTTGTTTTTGTTTTTCCCTATCCTGCAATCGGAACAAAAATGCGCTTGCCTGGAAAGATCTGAGAGATTTGTCTGCCAGCAGCTTAGCAGATGCCTTCTGACAATCCTTTGCACAGGTTCTTTTTCACTGGGATTTTCAAGGCAGACTTTAACTGAGATATTCAATGGAAGGGAAGGGAATGGAACGGAACGGAACGGAACGGAACGGAATGGAACAGAACAGAACAGAACAGAACAGAACAGAACAGAGTAGAGTAGAGTAGAGTAGAGTAGAGTAGAATAGGGGATGTGGAATGTGGAATGTGGAATATAGAATGTAGAATGTGGAATGGAAGAGAACAGAATAGAATAGAATACAATAGGGAAAGTGGAGTGGAATGGAATGGAATGGAATAGAATTTACACTTTATATACCACTTTACAGTGCTTTACAGCTCTCTCTAAGCAGAGAGGGTCAGCATATTGCCCCCAACAATTTTTACAGAGTCAGCATATTGCCCCCAACAATTTTCGGTCCTTGTTTTACCCACCTCGGAAGGATGGAAGGCTGAGTCAACCTTGAGCCTGATGAGATTTGAACTCCTAAATTGCAGGCAGCCAGGAGGTCAGCAGAGGCAGCTTGCAGTACTGTACTCTGACCACTGCGCCACTGTGGAGAATAGAATAGAATAGAATAGAATAGAATAGAATAGAACAAAGTGAGAAAAGGCCTCGTAAATCATCTAGTCCCACTCCCTGCCAAGCAGGAGACCCTACACCAGAGGTGGTCTTCAGCAGGTTCTGACCAGTTCTGGAGAACCGGTAGCAGAAATTTTGAGTACTTCAGAGAACCGGCAGACACCATCTCTGACTGAAGATTTTACAGTATCCTTCCCCTGCCATGCCCATAGAACTATGCCCATAGTTAAAAATAATTGAATCCCACCACTGCCCTACACCGTTTCTGACAGATGGCAGTCCAGTCTCTTTTTGAAAGCTTCCAGTGATGAAGCTCACAGAACTTCTGAAGGTCAAGCTGTTCCATTGGTTGATTGTTCTCACTGTCATAAAATTTCTCCTTATTTCCAGGTTAAATCTCTGCTTGTTCAGTTTCCATGGGAAGTGTCTGGCTGCTAGAGGAGTTGGCAGTCCAGGCAAATAACAGGGTTTAAGGGTCAAAGGTTAAAGAATAAGGCTCTGCAAACATTCCATCCGGAGATTCGATCTGAGAGTGATTTGCTTTGAATAGGATTCTTGCACTAATGCAGGAATTTGATTCTGATGATCAACTGGAAACAGGCATTTTGGAAGAGACCTTGGATGTCTAGTCCCAACCCCTTCTCAAGCAGGAAACCATATACCAATTCAGACAAATGGTTGTCCAATCTCTTCTTAGAAATTTAAGACGAGAGAATCTAATCTAATTCCCAAACTGATTAGATTCTCAGATACCCTGCCCGCTGGTCTTTTAGGATTTGTATTGAACCAGATTGATTATTTATTTATGCCTATTACAGCATTCATATGCTCCTCCAGTCATAAAAATCTGATTTTTAATCAATATTTTTTTTAAAAAAAAATTAAGCAGCAGCTTGGATCAAATTAACTTGGCAGTCTAAACTGGTAGTCAGAGCAGATTTGCACAGGCCTGTTAAACATCTATTGGCACAAATATACTTTGTGAATATCTCGTGAAAAATATAGCACAGTCAGTTCTTTGGGTAAGTCAGCGCAGGAACCAGGAAGTCTTCAGTTCAAGTGTTATTCATTAATTTGAGGAGAAGCTGTCTTCTTGAGGTGCTCCCACAAAAGAAGGGAAGGTCAACCTATTATCCAAAGCACCTGATGGCAGGACAAGAAGCAATGCATGGAAATTAATCAAGGAGAGAACCAACCTAGAACTAAGAAGAAATTTCCTGACAGTTAGAACAATTAATCAGTGGAACGACTTGCCTCCAGAAGTTCTGGATGCTCCAACGCTGGAGGCTTTTAAGAAGATATTGGACAACTATTTGTCTGAAATGGTATAGCATTTCCTGTTTGAACAGTTGGTTGGATTAGAAGACCTCGAAAAGTTCCTTCCAACTCTGTTATTCTGTTATTCTGATTAGTCATTATTCTTATATCAACACTGTGTAGAATTTTCATATCATAGAATTCTTATATAAATATACATCTCAACAAGAGGTGGTATTCAGCAGGTTCTGACTAGTCCTGGAGAACCAGAAGAGAAGAGAAGAGAAGAGAAGAGAAGAGAAGGGAAGGGAAGGGAAGGGAGGGGAAGGGAAGGGAAGGGAAGGGAATGGAATAGAATAGAATAGAATAGAATAGAATAGAATAGAATAGAATAGAATAGAATACTTTATTGGCCAAGTGTTATTGGACCCCCAAGGAATTTGTCTTGATGTAAATACTCTCAGTATACATAAAAGAAAAGATACATTCATCAGGAGTCAAGAATCATAAGGTACAATACTTAATGATAGTCATAGGGTACAATAAGCAATCAATCATACTAGGAAACAGTCAATATACATTGTAAGGATACAAGCAACAAAGTTACAGTCATACAGTCACAAGTGGGAGGGGATGGGTGGTAAGGAGTGATGACAAGATTAACAGTAATACTAGTGGAAAGTTTGAGTAGTTCGGAGAACCAGCAAATACTACATCTGACTGGAGATTTTACGGTCTCCTTCCCCCGCCACGCCCACCAAGCCACGCCCACAGAACCAGTAATAAAAAAAAAATTGAATCCCACCACTGATCTCAACACTGTGTAGAAATATCAACACTGGGGTATCTCTTATATCAGTTACTTCCAATCTCTCACTCTGGATAGCCACCCACAGAAATCTTGCCTTGATTACTAAATCCATATTTTTAATCCAACTCATAAAATTTATCTGGTGGCCAGTCAAAAGGCGTTCTGCCACAACTTCTAATACCCATACCAATGAAGCTTGGAATTGCGAAATGTAGATTTTCACATCGACTAGACCTCTGGGTAATTCTCTGTGAGACGATGAATATGTGTGGATGTTTTGATGCAAGTTACTTCTGAACCGATCTGAAACTGAAAAATGTCCAGACAGACATCGCTGATTGAACACTCATTACAAGGCCAGATAACAAAATAGACCATTAGCATTCTGATGTGATATAACAGGGTTTCTCCAGAATTGTTAAAGAAGTAACAGGAATCCATCAACATCCAAATAATTCAGGGATGAATGACATCAACTGTTATCTATGAGGCTGTGAGCAATTGCCTAGGGGTATCCTGGTCCACTGAATGCAAGCACTGTGCAGGTGTCTTCTGCTAGTTTCAAATCTGTTACAAAGAAAGTTACTACCAAATAATGGAACTGTTTGCATGGAACCCTACATCTTCTTGGTAGCCTCTGAAAACCTCTCTGACCTGGGCCACTGGAGTGCAACAGCACCATGGTGAGTAAGGACCAGATTGAAGTTGTAGTATAAACAGGGGTCGGCTGCTGGGGGTTCACAGGGATTCGGGGGATCCTGTAGCTAAGATTCTGCACAGATTCTGCACACCCTCAAATCCGATTCTTGACTGGCTCTGCCCACCCCACCCTGCCAGGAATCCCTCCCAGGAATCCAAGCAGGTTCTGACCAGTTCTGGAGAACCGGTAGCAGAAATTTTGAGTAGTTCAGAGAACTGGCAAATACCACCTCTGACTGGCCCCGCTCCCATCTATTCTCCGCCTCCCAGGTCCCAGCTGATTGGCTGGGTCTTCTTTGGTTGCCCTGCACAGGAGAACAGAGCTGGAAAGCAGGTTAGTCGGGTGGGGAGGAGTGGGATTTTGTAGTAACCTTCCCCCAGGATTGGGGAGGGAATGGAGATTTTACATTATCCTTCCCCTGCCATGCCCACCAAGCCATGCCCACTAAGCCACACCCACAGAACTGGTAGTAAAAGTTTTTGAATCCCACTACTGGTCCCCACGTTGCCCGTTTTGGATGTGAGGCACATGCAGAGGCTCAGGGAGGGGGAAAAATGGGCCTCCCGGAAGTTCAGGAAGGTCAGAAACGGTTTCTGGCTTCCAGAGAGCCTCTGGAGCCTGGGGAGGCTCTTTTCGCCCGCCTGGAGGCTCAAGGAATGCCTCCAGAGCCCAGGGAGGGGAAAAAAAACCACCCCCTGTTGTGGTGGAGGAGGCTGACTAGGCCATGCCCACCCAGCAACTGGGCAAAGAATTCATTGCTAAAATTTTTGAAGCCCACCCCTGAGTATAAACCCTCAAATGAAGCTATCAAAGATCACAAGAACAAAAGTCACCTCAAAGCCATGTCTGAAACCCAACCGAGGGCCATACTCTTTGTGTTACACCTTGCCTGCCAAAGGTTTTGCCCATTCCTGCTTTATTGCATCTCTTAAGAGACATTGAGGCATCCTTGGTGCTCTCTGAGTTTGATTTGTTCTTTTCCTTGCAGATGTTTCATTACCCAAACTAGGTGACATCATAATCAGTGGATGATGATCAATACAACTAGGTAGCTTCATCACTGCACTGATTATTTTACCTAGTTTAAGTAATGAAACATCGGCAAGAAAACAACCAACCTCAAAGGGCACCCAGAACCCCCCCATTTCAACCCTGAGCCAGACATAGTCTCCTCTACTGTTTAAGAGGCAGCCTTAAGCCAAGTAATTAATGCTAACTAGCCAGGTAATTGTTTAGAATAAAAAATATGGAAAAGTCCAATTAACCACCATATTCTTTTATCTTTTTTTGGTATTCGTCAGAAGATGCAATATATACTAAATACATTAAGGATGTATTAATTAAGGATGAGAGCCAGTTTGGTGTAGTGATATAAGGCGCCAGGCTAGAAACTGGAAGATGGCTAGTTTCAGCCCTACCTTAAACATGAAAACCAGCTGGGAGATTTTGGGCTGAACACTCTCTCTTGTGTTATTTTCTTTTTTATGTGCATGAAGGAGAACGTCATCCACCATATCACACTGTCAGTGTTGAGTCTGTAAGTTTGCACTTGGTTATAATTTTTCTCTTTTTCACCCTTGTAATCATGCTTCCAAGAGATGCAGTGGCTCAGTTCAGTGGTTCAAATCCCTGGCGCCGCGTAACAGAGTGAGCTCCTATTACTTGTCCCAGCTTCTGCTAACCTAGCAGTTCAAAAGCATGTAAAATATGCATGTAGAAAAATAGGGGCCACTTTGGTGAGAAAGTAACAGCGTTCCATGCACCTTTGGCGTTTAGTCATGCTGGCCACATGACCACAGAGACGTCTTTGGACAGCGCTGGCTCTTCGGCTTTGTAACAGAGATGAGCACTGCCCCCTAGAGCCAGGAACGACTAGAACGTATGTGCAAGGGGAACCTTTACCTTTCTGAAGCATAAACTTGATGCAAGTGCTGGTGATTGATAGCTGATTGATTGATTGTTTTAATCAGTACTAAGTTCTATGCTGCCCATCTTGCTGATTCAGTGATTGTTAAGGAAAAGGATCACGACTTTAAAAATAAAGTGGAAGTAATAAAAAGATGCAATAGATGATAGCATTTGAAGAAGAAGTTTGGGACTTAAAAATTAAAACTTTTTTTTTTTTGACAGTTAGCCAAAACTCTTTATATTATTGAAACAGGGATGGCAAAGTTAAAGAAGCAAGATCCTAAAATGAAGAACTTCACCAGAGCTTACCGTACACTTACCAAGGAATTCAACCGAGGCTGTTTAGGATGAGAAAAGGAGAATCTCTGTACAAACCTCTTTTTATACCTACTAGAAGGTAATATATATATATATTACATAATAAGAGAAACATTTGTCTTCCTCACGGATGTCAATACTGCATGAGTCAAAAAGAGGGCTGTGAAAATATTTACAGACCCCTACAGCCCAGACATAAACTGTTTCAACTTCTACCCTCAAAACGATACTATAGAGCACTGCACATCAGAACAACTAGACACAAGGACAGTTTTTTCCTGAACACCATCACTCTGCTAAACAAATAATTCCCTCAACACTGTCCAACTATTTACAAATTCTGCACTACTATTACTATTAATCTTGTCATCACTCCTTATCACCCATCCCCTGCCACTTGGGGCTATATGACTGTAACTTTGCTGCTTGTATCCTTACGATTTATATTGACTGTTTCCTAGTATGATTTGATTGCTGATTGTACCCTATGACTATTTCCTAGTATGATTCCTTATTGTACCCTATGACTATCATTAAGTGTTGTACCTGATGATTCTTGACTCCTGATGAATGTATCTTTTCTTTTATGTACACTGAGAGTATTTGCACCAAGACAAATTCCTTGTGTGTCCAATCACACTTGGCCAATAAAGAATTCTATTCTATTCTATGTCAAACCTGCAGTGTCACGTTGCTGTCATGTGGCGTATCGTGACGTTTTTTTTCCTTCGTGGATCTGGAGTCGGCGTGGCCTGTGGGTGATGCATCCAGCCTGTGGACCACCAGTTTGACACTTCATCTGATGCTAAATAAGAATCTTATGTACCTGTTCCAACTTACCTACAAATTCAATTTAAAGAGAGATTTAGCAATGGATCTTGTTTGTAACTCAGGAATTGCTTGAATGGCAAAGAGATAAATGTCACTTTCTCTTCAGTTCTGGATCAAAGGATCTAATGCTGCTTCTCAGTGTATTTTGATTTAATTTAATTTTTGTTTATTTATTTTCTTTATAAATAACTCAAGGCTGCAATCACATCCAGCACACCTTCCTCTTCCTATTTTAAGAAAAGACTGGACAGCCATTTGTCTCAAGTGGTACAGGGTTTCCTGCCTGAGCAGGATGTTGGACTAGAAGACCTCTAAGGTCCCTTCCAACTCTGTTATTCTAATTCTATTTTCCTCACAACAACAACCCCATGAGGTGAGCTGATCTGAGAGAGAGAGGGACTGGCCCAAAGTCACCCATCTGGCTTTCATGCCTGAGGCAGGACTAGAACTCACAATCTCCTAGTTTCTTTCCTAAGAGGTCTGTAGGGGGCGTGCATAAGCGCACCAACGTGCCTACCGTCCCTGTCCTGGTTTTTTTTTTTTTTTATATGTAGCCATTTCATGTATTCATAACTATGTTTATACGCATGCCTGTTATCTTAGCTTGACAAAATAAAATAAATAAATATATTATAATTGTAACAGAACTAATATAATTTGATGTATCTACATATCACCTAGTTTGCACTAAGGACTGAAATGTGTGCAACATCACAGTATAGCTTCTATTTTGGGGTTATATCACTTTATAATGCTGAGATCTTTTTCTCACCTAGAAAAACTCCTTGCATGCTGCAAATTCATCAGGAGAGGGAAAAAAAGGACCTTGTTAACTTTTCCCCTAAAGTAGAGATGTCAAACTGGATTTCTTTGAGGGCTGGATCAGCATTGTAGTTCTCCTCCACGGGCTGGTCGGGTGGGTGGTTGGGGAGATGGGATGGACGCCACCTACAGCACTGAATAGTTTTCAGCCTGGACTGCCTCCTGCAGCACCCTGCTGGTCAAAACGGGGAATGGGGGGCTGTGCGTGGGGGCCCCGCATCCTATTTTTGCTAGCAGAGGCAACATGGGCTGGTCCTTCGTTATCTCCAGGCCAGCCACTTGGACCAGATTCAGGGGGTGGGCTTCAAAAATTTTAGCAACTGGTTCTCTGCCTGGTTGCTGGGTGGGCGTGGACATGGCCTAGTCGGCCTCCTGCAACATGGCAGTGGGGGAGGCATTTTTACCCTCCCCCGACTCCGGAGCCTTTCCTTGAGCCTCTAGGAGGGTGAAAACGGCCTCCCCACAAATTCCAGAGGCCAGGAAAGGGTCCATTTCTGTCCTTTCAGAACTTCCAGGAGGCTCATTTTTCACCCTCCCCAGACTCCAGAGGCTTTCCTTGAGCCTTTGGGAGGACAAAATGGCCTCCCACAACCTCCAGAGATCCTCTGGAGGCCAGAAATGGGCCCTTTTCTGGCCTTCCGGAACTTTCAGGCCTGTTTTTCGCCTTCCCCGAGCCTCCACATGGGCCCTGTAGCTATCTGGTTATGGGCCACATGAGGATTCCTGGGCGGGGCAGGGCAGGGTGGGTGGGGCCAGCCAGGGGTGGATTTGCATGTTCACCAAACTGTGCAGAATCTTAGCAAACCCATGCGAACCTGCAGCAGCCCACCCGTGGCTAGATTTAAGTACCCCATGGGCCTTGAGTTTGACACCCCTGCCCTAAAGCAAAAAAATTTCCATATGGAAATAAATGTATTCTTTCTTCCCTGTTTTTTAAGATAAAATAACATTCAAACAATGACCTCTTCAAGACCAACCTTTCTTCAGAGAGATCTAGAAAATGATCAGCAGACATATTTGGGGCTGATCAAAATCCCCATGTTTGATCAATCCAGTGGTGGGATTCTACTGGTTTGGGCGAACCAGGACTAAAACATGCTACTCTTCGGCCGAACTGATAGTTAAAAAAAAACAGTTGCCGGTTCAACCAAACCGGCATTTCTTCGTCTTTTTTCCTCCTGACCATCAGCTGTTGTGATGATCAGCTGTGCCGTGATCCCCCGGCGGTCTTACTGCTTCACCCAGGAGTCTTCCCTGAGGCCCAGGAAGCAAAAAATATGGACCGCTGGGAGGGGAGTGTTGCACCAAAAAATGAAGAAGCCATGCCCACCCAGTCACATGGCCATGCCCAGTTAGCCACTCCCACCTAGCCATACCCACAGAACCGGTAGTAAAAAATATTTGCATCCCACCCCTGGATCAATTCCTAAAGTCACGTTCTCAAATTCATAAGCTGTACAATCTTTAGTTGCCAAAAGTCTCTGGAATGTTCAGAATATGAAACTTTTAGGGCTGAGATAACCTAACTGATCGGAATTTACAGCCATTAATTCAATAAATGAGGTTGAAAAGATATTGCCGATTTAAAACCCTCGAGCTTTCTGGTGGAACTATTTTCAATCATTTCTCTCCTATAAAGATTGGCACCCATGCAAACCTCAGCACACGGCAAACGTTGTGTGAGTAATAATAAAGATGCCAATGAAAACTAGAAGGCTTTTGCCAACTTTTAGCTTTTTTACGTTACTGTGTATTTAGCCACACATGGGTTATGCTATCTGCTTATGGGGTAAGCAGCATGATGAGAAATGTGGGGAGGGAAGGAATAAGAAATAGAAACCAAGAAAATTAAAAGTGTGAGGGTTGTTGTTTTTTAAGGAAACTGGCTGCAGAAATGGTGTCTAATTTCCGTATTTGGAGGTACAGAGGTTCCCCCTAATTTTATTTCAAAAAACATTAAATGTGACATCATAGCACTGATTATGCTCTGTAATGTGTATAGTCCAGGTAGTCTTCGACTTACAATAGTTTGTTTAGTGAGCAATTACAATGGCACTGAAAAAAAGCAACTTATGAACATTTTTCACAGTTACAACCTTCGCAGCATCCCTATGAGCCACAGTGGCACAGTGGTCAGAGTGCAGTACTGCAGGCTACTTCTGCTGACTGCCGGCTGACTGCAATTTGGCAGATTGAATCTCACCAGCCTCAAGGTTGACTTAGCCTTCCATCCTTCCGAGGTGGGTAAAATGAGGACCCAAATAGTTGGGGGCAATATGTTGACTCTGTAAACTGCTTAGAGAAGGCTGTAAAGCACTGTAAAGTGGTATATAAGTCTAAGTGCTACTGTTATTGCTATGACCATGTGATCAAAATTCAGATACTTGGCAACTAATTCGTATTTATGATGGTTGCAGTGTCCCAGGGTCATGTGATCTCTTTTGATGACCTTCTGACAGGCAAAGTCAATGGGGAAGCCAGATTCCCTTAACAACTGGGTTACTGACTTATCAACTGCAGTGATTCACTTAACAACTGTAGCAAGGAAGGTCATAAAATGGAACACTTAACAACAGAAATTTTGGGCTCAGTTGTGCTCATAAGTTAAGGACTACCTGTGTAGAAATGTCCACCATTATCACAATGTTTAAAATATATGTATATATAATTCAAATAATCTTTGACACTATTGCAATTTGTTTTTGAGAGCTCCGAGAAGAATTTCTCGCTGAACTAAATTCACTTTTAGATCATAAGAAACATTTCTAACAGTCATTAAAACCTGATGGCATATATTAATATAGGATACCCTAGTTCTCAATTTCCCAATTTCTATGAAATAGATTTTCCTTTTTTAAAAAAGAAACATTTTGTCAATCACAAAATGACAAATTTAAGTGAAGCTCATCTGTAATACAATCGACACCTTTGAGTTTCGATGGTCATGCAGACATTGAAGGCAAACATTGTGTGGTGTTTTAATTATAAGTGTTATTGGTGCCAAACTTTTGAGTGGGGGACATTATAATATTAAATTTAAAAGGCTGTATCAAAGAGATGAACACAATAAAGAACAAAAGTAGGATAATGTGTGAGTTTTTGAACTTGCTTTAAATCAGGAGAAGATGCATTAGAAGCTTGTGTGTGAGTTCCCTGGGTTTAGTGCATTTGTGAAGCCCCTGTTGTGTTCTTCACTCCCGGGCTGATATGTGTAACTGTATTATTTTTAATGGTTTCAATTGTATAATGGTAAGCCATCCAGTTTTTTGAAATGGGTGGTCACAATATTATTTCTCTCTCTCCCTCTCCCACCCCTCTCTCCATACATCTCTATCTCTATCATCTGTTGATCTATCTATCTATCTATCTATCTATCTATCTACAATATCTCTATCCTTATCACCTGTCTGTCTCTATCTCTATCACCTGTCTGTCTGTCTATCCTATCTACAGCATCTCTATCCTTACTGTCTGTCTGCCTGTCTGCCTGCTTTATCTATCTATCTATCTATTTATCTATCTATCTATCTATCTATCTATCTATCTATCTATCTATCTATCTATCTATCTATCATCTATCTATATCTATCTATCTATCTATCTATCTATCTATCTATCTATCTATCTAT
>NW_020769341.1:6389049-6403424 GCF_900518735.1 Pseudonaja textilis
CTATCTATCTATCTATCTATCTATCTATCTATCTATCTATCTATCTACAGTATCTATCCCTATCATCTGTCTGTCTGTTTGTCTATCTATCTATCTATCTATCTATCCATCCATCCATCCATCCATCCATCCACCTATCGTCATATTTTTAACCGCCCATCTCCCTTGGAGATTAACTATATATTATTATTAATATTAATGATACTATAATAATGACATTATTAGATGTTACTAATTAAATGCTTGGGAAATGTGGATTTTTTAAAAATCTATTTCCTCAGTACACACACACACACACACACACACACACACATATACATACACACCCACAATTAAAAATGCTGCCTTATTAACATGAATAATAACACTAACAGGATTTTTACAATTTCTCCACACACACACATGCCACCAGCCTCCATGTTACTGTCTAACTTTTCACATCGAGTGTTCAGCCTCTTATGTCAGGCAAGCAATTCCTTTGAGCGCATTCTCTCAAACAAGGCCCAACATTTTTCTCCTCACAATCTGTCTCCACTGGGATTATGGGGGGGAGGGTGTAAACCCAACTCAGCTGGACCCCCAGAATATGTGACACAGCGTTCATTTTCAAGCTGTGCTCCAGGAAAAAAAAAATCTTTGGTAGCTTAGCAGGGATTCCTTAAGGAGAAGTTCGGAAATGGTTGGCAAAGTTCCTTCAGAATGACAGCTTGTCTGCTATTCACTTACGATCTTCCTTCACAGCAGGAAACCTTGGGGAGGGGTGATGGTGTTCCAGAGTGTATTTATATTTTCAGGGATTAACATCAAGGACTAATAAACCTGGATGCCTCTCTGCATGAAAAGACCAGTTTTGCTACAAATTTTTGGATTTACCTCAGCTGAGCTGTCAAGAGATGGACCTAGTTCTAGATCTGGCAAAAAAACCACCATGTGATGTGATTACATAGATCAAAATTCACTATGAGTAGAGTAGAGTAGAGTAGAGTAGAGTAGAGTAGAGTAGAGTAGAGTAGAGTAGAGTAGAACAGAACAGAACAGAACAGAATAGAATTCTTTATTGGCCATAAGCCAATAAGCTCTCAGTGTACATAAAAGAAAAGATACATTCATCAAGAATCATAAGGTACAACACTTAATAATAGTCATAGGGTACAATAAGCAATCAAATCATATTAGGAAACAGTTAATATAAATTGTAAGGATACAAGCAACAAAGTTACAGTCATACAGTCACAAATGGGAAGGGATGGGTGATAAGGAGTGATGAGAAGATCAACAGTAATAGTAGTGCAGACTTTGTAAATAGTTGAAGAGTGTTGAGGGAATTATTTGTTTAGCAGAGTGATGGCTTTTGGGAAAAAACTATTCTTGTGTCTAGTTGTTCTGGTATACAGGGCTCTATAACGTCGTTTTGAGGGTAAGGGTCTATAAATATTTTCACAGCCCTCTTTTTGACTCGTGCAGGATACAGGTCCTCCATGGAAGGTAGGTTGGTAGTAATTGTTTTTTCTTCATTCCTAATTATCCTCTGAAATCTGTGTCTGTCCTGTTGGGTTGCAGAACCGAACGAGGCAGTTATAGAGGTGCAGATGACAGACTTAATAATTCCTCTGTAGAACTGGATCAGCAGCTCCTTGGGCAGTTTGACCTAATTAGCCCAATTGTTGTATTAATTATCTGCCCCAAAAATGCGACAGCAACCCAGACATCATCCTTGCCATCCCAAGCCGCACGATCTCAGATGCATGATATTTCAATCAATCAGCATAGAGCTGGAGGTCTTCTGGGCTAATCCCCTGGTCAAGCAGGAGACCCTGTACAATTTGAGATGAGTCTCTTCAGTCTCCAGTCTCTTCATAAAAACCTCCAGTGATGGGACACCCACAATTTCTGAAGGCAAGTGCCAAAGGTGCTTTTTCAGGAGGCAACTAGATTTTCTTGTTTTTCTTTGAAGACCTTTCGCTTCTCATCCAAGAAATATCTACAGAGAAAAACAAGAAAGTCCAGTTGCCTCCGGAAAAAGCACCTTTGGGACAACCATGATGGATGACTGAGAATCTCCATAGACATTCTGCTGCTGCATCACCTTGTTGAAACACAATTTAACTTGTGATTTTTAATGGCACATACCTGACAGCCTGGCATTCCAGAAAAGAAGGGAGGGAGGGAGGGAGGGAGGGAGGAGGGGAGAAAAAAGACGGAGAGGGAGAAAAAGAGAGAAAGAAAGATGGAACGAAAGGGAAAGGAAGGAAGGAAGGAAGGAAGGAAGGAAGGAAGGAAGGAAGGAAGGAAGGAAGGAAGGAAGGAAGATCTGTTTGGAAGTTAAACACATTAGCACTCCAAATGGCTTGATATTTACCTGCTCAAAATTGGAATGCTTAAAGGAGACATTTGCATAAACAATTTGAGATTATATTGAAATAATTTGGCACTGCAATCTGTTCACTCAGCACATGGTTAGTGCTCAAATTTAAAAAATGGGAAAATATATTTTAAAAAATCTTGATTCTTTACATACTGTATGCAATGGTCCAGCTGTCCCTGTTTATCCGTAACTAGCTTATTTGTTTCTCTCTCTCTTTTTTTGCCTCAGTTAGTACTTAGTAGTCTATTAAACTTTGCCGCCCACAGACTTCCTTCACGTTATTCTTCAACATCAATTGCCACTTAATAAGATAAAATAAATATGTCTGCTTGGTTTGCCATGAAATGTCTACACCATGCAGCTTTCGCAATTATGTTATTTACTTGCAAAAAGAAAAATGCAATTTTTCTTCCAAATGTCACCTGTCTTTAACTTCACTCTGCTGTTTCTCTTTATTCATCATTCCTCACCACTTTTGCATTTATATATCATATTATCATATATTTATTAAATATTGAATGTATGGTTTAATCATAGATAGGAGCAGGGGTGGGATTCAAATTTTTTAACAACTGGTTCTGTGGGCGTAGCTTAGTTGGTGGGCATGGCTTGGTGGTCATATGACTGGCTGGGTGTGGCCAACTCAACATTACTCACATCGAGGCACACATCTCCTCGCCTGGCCTCTCATGACTGTGGGGATGCTGCAACAGTCGTAAGTGTGAAAAATGATCGTAAGTCACTTTTTTCAGTGCCATTGTAACTTTGAATGGTCACTACACACAAGCAAAGTACCAGCAAAGGAAGGGAAAGAAACTCCAGAGAAGTTCCTGAGACAGGAAGTCTAGTCCTGCCAAGAATGTAATAAGGGTTAACGGAGAGGCCGTTTCTGTAAGCAACACCAGAATGTTTCCTTCCTGCCTTCCTTACAGGATTAGCCCAGTAATTTCTTCTAACAACCGGTTCTCCAAACTGCTTAGAATGTTAACAACTGCTTCTAGCAAATAGGTGTGAACCGGTAGAATCCCACCCCTGGATAGGAGATATTAAAAAATCATCGTCAAATAAAGAAAGAAAGCATAGATTTGTAAATTCAAATTATCTTTCCCTGTACTAAATATTTCATGATATATGACACTAGAATCAATAATTTAATGAATGTAGAACTATGTATGCTTTGAAAAGGATTCAGAATCAATGCTTTCAGAGTTTCCTGAGCATAGCAACTTCCTGCTGTTCCTAATTTATTCAATTATTTATTGACTAAGGGCACTGCCAAATGCAGAATACCTCCAGAAATTAACAATGTCAGTTAAAACATCCACTGTAAACAAAGCAATTATAAAAATAGAATCCAGACATTAAAAAAAGAAGAACAAATTACTCTTACAGGTGGCCTGAAGGAATTCTCTGGCTTTAAAAATGAAAAGGGACATTTCCAAACTATTGCAGAACAGAGACCAATGGACATTTTTTGTGTGTTAACAAAAAAATTGGTCAGTATCTCTCGCATTAAATCAAGACTCCAAAAGAAGATTAAATTGGGAGGCTATGTCTTAAGGGTTGATTCATTGATTATGTTGTCAGCGTTCCAAGTAATACACCTATAGCAAACAAAACTCTGAGACAGATAGATTCCTCAAAGAAAGTTTTATTTGGAGATATTATATTGGCACAGGCTGGTGAAAAACTCTAAAGTTTCCCATAGTTTTCACCTAATTAAAAGTAAAGTTTTCCTTCATTTCCCAAACAGTCACATAGTCCAATCAGGGTGCTGTCCAGTTGCTTGGTAACATCACTCCTCCTCTCTCCAACCATCTGTGGAAATGTCCTTGGTTCCCAGGAGAAACTATTTTGTTTTGGCTACAAAACCGCAGCTATTCCTGTCTCCCTATCCCACATGGAACAGACTGACTTCTGAAGTTGTGGGAGCTTCATCACCGGAGGCTTTCAAGAAGAGATTGGATTGCCATCTGTCAGAAATGGTGTAGGGTCTACTTGGGCAGAGGGTTGGACTCGATGACCTACAAGGTCCTTTCCAACTCCGTTAATCTGTAACACTGGTTGCCCCTTATCCAGCTCCATACTAACCATGTGCCCCAGCATCCAGCTAATTTCCAAACTGCCCTGTGGAACAATTCTGATTTGATTAGTTACTGGAAGACTCCTAAAGAAGGAACTAATCTAACTTCCAGTGGAAGCAGCAGCATCTGCAGAGGGTGGGGGGAAAGTCAAGAAGGTCCCAGCAGAGTGTGGTCAAAACCCTTCTTCTTTGTAGTTGAGTGCAACACCAACACATGTAGACAAAGGGTAGGACTTCAAGCATGCCTTCCTTCTATCAGTCAATCTTTTTTTTTCTTTTTACGACACTGTACTCCCTTGTTTTCAGGGTGGAGTCAGGACAATGGAATGGTGTTGTGTTTACTGGCCAGATGCCTTTCCTGATGCCTACATGGAGTTCACAGTTCTCTTTGTGCCCTGACAGAGAAATATCTGTCACTGCCTAGGCTTGAACTCTCAACCTTCTGAGTGGGAAGTGAGTATCTTCTCCCTCTAGGCCACCACGCTGCTCAATCAATCAATCAACCAATCAATCAAATAAATAATTCAATAAGATATTTTCCAGTCCTTGGCCACTATTGTGCTTTCCACACCTGTTTACAATCCACAAATAGCTGTTCATCACCAATATCGTGTACTAGTTTTAAAAAAACAGTTTGGCCAGTAATTCATCAACTCCTGTAGCTTTCTTGTTAGCAATATTTTCTAAGGCTCATTTAACTTCACTTTCTGAAAATGTCTCTCTCTAGTTCAGCACTCAACCCTTTATAGGTATCATCAATTCTGGATTATTTTGGTACAGTTGTGTATCCTCTTTACACCATTTAGTCTTTACAACTTAATTCTTCAGTAATTTTATGTCTTCTTTCTCTTTTGTTGTGTTTATCTCAATGTTTGTCCTGATTTCTGTACTTTTCTTAAATCTCATGCTCTCCCCAACGGATTGTAATGTTTAATTTATGCCCATTGCTTATTTAGATGTAACTACTTGTCACCTCTTCTCTGGAACACAGCATTGCATTGTGCAAATATTTCTGTCTTTTCACTTTCGGCTTTTCGTCAGCTATTCAAAACTTAGGCAGACATTTCACCCTGTTTTGGATTTAGCATTATGGAATGTGTTTGTTTGCTTTCTCTGTAATTATATCACTAATTTCAATCCATTAAGCCAATAAATACATTCTTTATCCTAACCACTAAATCAAGTGGAACACTGCTGAGATCATATGTTCTTGGTCTGATTATTATTAATGAGGACATTTTCTATTTTTCTAATTATTTTTTTAAAAATGTATTTGGGGTTTTATTTGATTGTGGCATGCCACCCAGAGCCCAGAGATGGACAGCTACGTAAATAAAATATGGCAAAGCTGTCAAAAAAGTAACCTCTTCCCCTTAAGTTTCTTGTCTTGTCCATGAAAGGAATAAAGGGGCAAATCCCCACTTCCTGCTGCAAAGACAAAACTGTCCAACCTGCTTTTAATGCAATAAAATAATAAATAAATTGTATTTCTTCTCTTTAGTGTAAATTATAATTTTGCAAAGAATTTTTGAACTGAAACTCAGCACTGATGTTTCTGTTTGTTTCCTTGTTTATTTAGTAGGGTTGCATTCCTATTATCCTCCTCATCTTTTCTACTATCTACTCCTATTGGGGTGTTGTGTTTATACAGATGGTCCTCGGCTTATGACCGCAATGGAGCCCAACGTAAGTGATAGATTTGTTAACTGAGTTTTCACTACTTTTCTTGCCACCGTTGTTAAATGAATCACTGCAGTTGATAAGTTTGTAACCTGGTCTTCCCCCATTGAGTTTGCCTCTCAAAAAATCGCAAAAGGGTTAGATCACATGGGTCACCAAGTCACAAAGATGACTCAATTGCCAAGCATCTGGATTTTTGATCACATGATCATGGGTGTCAGAATATTCATGAACTGGCAGAGACATGGAAACAGATCAGCCAATGGGAGCTGACTTGGAAACTTAAGGAGTCTGGGGGTGGCTTAGCTCTGTGCTCAGCTCTGAAGAAACTAAACTTACCTGAGTTATTTCAAGTTAAAATGTAACCTCTCCGCTCTAAGCTCTGAAGCTGCTGCTTGGGTTTTTGCTTGTGTTACGCTGGAAGAATCTACTATTGGTATTGTACATTTTACTCATATCAGTGGTGGGATTCAAATATTTTTGCCACCGGTTCGGTGGGCGTGGCTTGGTGGGCGCACTTTGCATGCATGCATGCACTTTGCGTGCACTCGTGCACCAAATGCGCACTTTCTGCAGGCGCAGAGGCGTTTGCGCAGGCACGGAGGCATTCTAACTCACCTCCTGCAAGCCTGCACGATCCCGGTCGCTTCAGCAGCTGCCGTGCGGCCCTCTTCTGTGCCGCGCAAAGCAGCTGCCCTTCAAATTCAGCGGATAAAGCTGAATATGGGAGCCGGGGCAAGCAGTCGGGCCCAACAGCAGAGTGATGGAGAGAATCGGTTCAGTCTCCACCGCTCAGCAGTGCTACCGGCCCAGCAGAACCGGGCCAAACCAGAAGAATACCACCACTGCCTCATATTATTATGTATATAAAGAAGTTAATGAATCTTGCTGAATCAGTCATCTGTGTGTGCTTTCTGGATTTGATTTCTGCTGCAAAATCTAACGATGGGGATGCTACAAGGGTCGTAACTGTGAAAAATGGTCATCAGTCACATTTTTCAGTGCCGTTGTAACTTTGAACGGTCACTACATAGACTGTGGTAAGTCAAGAACTATGTGTATTACTTTGTTGTTTGTGTGTACACTTAGAGCCTCTGCACCAGAGACAAATTCCTTGTGTGTCCAATCACACTTGGCCGATAAATAATATTCTATTCTATTCTATTCTATTCTATTCTATTCTATTCTATTCTATTCTATTCTATTCTATTCTATTCCATTCCATTCCATTCCATTCCATTCCATTCTTTTTTTTTGCACTGAATAAATAGAAATTGTCCATCTTCCTTTGCAGATAGTATACACAGTTTGATTTTGGCATGCTCGAACCGGTGATGTCCATGTATAGAGCATCATTTAGGTCAGGGGTGTTAAACTCAAGGCCCTGGGACTGGCCCCAGCCCACATGGTGCTTAGATCTGGCCCACAGGGCCACCCTGGGAACAAAGACGAACTGGCCCGCAGTGCCTCTGCCAGTGAAAACAGAGCTCAGAATGACCCTCCCAAGCTCCGTTTTCACTTGCAGAGGGTTGCAGGAGACCGTCACAGCTGAAAACGGCACTTGGGAGCCCATTTTCGCTAGCAGAACATTGAGGCCACCACAGGCATCCCCAGCACGAGTGACATCAAGCCGCCCATACCCACCCTCCCCACACCCACCCCGGTCCTCTGAGGTGAAACACAACCCTGACGCAGCCCTCAATGAAATCGATTTTGACACCCCTTTTTTAGGCTGTCAAAATAAGTTGTTTGCTATAAACCTATACTTCTCGTGGCAGAACTCCATTTAATCTGTTTCCTGCTCCATCAAGGCCGTTTTCCCATTATTCCAAATGCTATTTTACTTCAAACTTTAGATTTTAATCTCCCGTAATGAGTGTGATGTCCTTTGTGAGAGAAGCTGCATGGCATTGTTCAACTCTTACTTCCTCTGCATTTGTGTTTGGAGAATAGATTTAAACTATTGTAGTGTTGATTGGCTTGCCTTGGACACACATTTAGATAAGTTCTGCCCAAGTACCGACTTTCATACCCTTTTGTTAATAATGATGGCTATCATATTTCCTCTGCAATTTCCTTGTCCGTAGCAGGGGTTCTGATGCTTCTCTGATATGAAGTGACCCATTCCAATCCATTCCAACATAGTAATTTCCAGAATGTCAGATTTGGTCTTGACATTTCAGCTCTAACAAGTTTGTCTTGGCTCATGGGTTTGACATTTCATATGCTTTTTTTTTCTTTTTTGCATTTCACAGGCCTGCTCAATTTTCATAGGCCTTTTCAGTCATACTTCAGGGCTGGACAAAAATTACATTGGTCACACAGATGGATGAATTTTGCTAGGACCTCAGTGGGGAGAATATGTCCCTTCTAGAGCATTTTGGTTCTCTCCATGGTTCCATGATGTCCATCTTGGATTGCATTCAATGATTGAGATTTAGGAGGCACCATTCTGCAGAACATTCCTTTATTCCCTATGTAGCATATCAGGTAATTATCTAAAGGTGGTTAGCAGGTTATCTTCTATGACTATTACACTATGCATTGTTGGGGCACTATAGGAAATTCTAAAGCTTCCAAGAATTCCACTGTTAGGGAGTGATGATAAATTAATAAAAATATTGTATAGATATTTATTAGAATACAAACTTGAGGAAAAACATGTTAAAGAAACAATGGTGGCATGGGCAAAAAATGTCAGTTATAATATTGAACTGGCTAAGTGACAAAAACTTTGGATCACCAGTAAGAAAATAGCATTGGCCACAGCATATACAAGGAAAATCTTTATAAAATGTTTTACAGGTGGCATCTTCCACCAGCAAGGCTTTCCAAAATGTTCAAAAGTCTAACTCCAAATTGTTGGAAGTGCAAAGATGTATCAGGCACATTTTTTTCCCATGTGGTGTATTTGCAATGCTGCAAAAAAAAAGTATTGGAGACTAATCCAGACATGGGTGGAACAAATGATGGGAGAGTATATTCCATTTAAGCCGGAATTTTTTCTCCTAGGAATAATACCCGAAGGATACAGGAAGGATTCAATTTACCTAATAGTACTTGTGTTGACAGCGGCTAGAATAATACATGCGCAATACTGGAAAAATGAAAACATACCTCCAGAAACAGAGATAATAAGAAAAATTATGCCATGTGTAGAATCAAATAGGTTAACTCTAGAATTAAAAAAAACAAGGGAGAATCTAAGTACTATGAAACATGAAATAAATTCTATCAATGTTTGCATAGAAGAAGGCAAGGTTGGAACATAAGTAGCTATGATGATTAAAATAATTAGTAAATAATATAGCAAACAAGGAGATTGTAAATGATGAAGTAAAAATATATATATGTATAACAATTGTAATGTCGGATCGGCTACACCGTGTTGTATTCATATAATTAAAATTTAAAAAAAAAAAAATTATTTTTAAAAATCCACTTTGCTATACTTTCTTTCCTTCATTGTACTTATTCTGCAAATATGTCTCTTATCCTTTGGTGGGGAATTTAAGTCTTGGTACAAGAAAACATAGGGGTGCGATATCTCACTGGTTAAAGACTCTGTGCTTGTCAGCTGAAGAGACCTGAGATCTAAATTCCACACAACGTGATGAGTTCCAGTTACTTGCCCCAGATCCTGTCCTCCTAGCAACTCAAAAGCATGCAAATGCAAGTAGATTAAAAAAAAATAAACCTCTATACACCTCGGCGTATATATCTTCTTTAATAACCCTGCAATCCTTTAAATCAGGGTGGAGTCAGGACAACAGAACGGAGCTGAGTGTTCATTGGCCGGATGCCTTTCCTGTCGCCAATGCAGAGTTCACACAGCAGGTAATTACTCATTGTGCCCAGAGAGAGAAATATCCGCTACCTAGGATCGAACTCACAGCCTCATGATTGTTCATGATGTTGGCCACATGACCATGGAAATATCTTTGAACAATGCCGGCTCCCTCAGCCAAGAAACAGTGATGAGCACCATGTCCTAGAGTTGGACACAATTGACAGGGAAACCTTTACCTTTTACAGAGAAAATACTAGAGATATATTTGAAAGGGATGCTAGCAAGGATGCTACTGCACTGCCAACATCCAAATGTTCATATTTTCATTATGAACAAGCATAAAAGTCCCTCCCATCCTGTGTCCCAGTGGGAAAAGGTTCTGCTTCCTTCACTTGTAGACCATCTCTTCAGCATATCTTAAAGGGAGATTTTTATAAATGTCCTGTTGAACAACATCCAGTTGAGGACATTATGTCTCCCATTTACAACAACATCAGCGCCAAGCTATTCGTGGTAGATGAATTGAAGGGCTTCGACCATGTGTGATCGAATTATCTTCTTCCAAATGCATTTGCAACTGCTAATAGTCAGGTTGCCGCTTTTACTTTATTGCTGTACAAACTTAGAATGAAATATTTAAGTTCTTAACCACGGCCCTGCTTTATTATGTTTTGACCTCTTTGCAACACTCTTTTTTTATTACTTTATTTTATTGTTGTTTTGTTTTATGGCATTTTATACCATGCTCGATTGTTATGGCCTGTGGTTGCAACAATAAACTAGCTTACTTATAGGTCCACATGGTGTTGGTTGGGGATGAGTAGGTGTTCCCTTGGGGGACACTAAGTTTGTTTCTTTCCCTTACGTTGTTTAACATATGTACGAAAGCATTGGCAGAGACCATCCATCGTTTGGGGATGAGGTCTCATTAATATGCTGATGATACATAGCTGTATATTTTCTTGGCTTGGGTTAGAGAGGCTACTGAAGTTTTGTTGGGAACCTTTTGTAGGCTGGATGGGAACCAGAGGTGGTATTCAGCAGGTTCTGACCAGTTCTGGAGAACCGGTAATGGAAATTTTGAGTAGTTTGGCGAACCGGCAAATACCACCTCTGACTGGCCCCTCCCCCATCTATTCTCTGCCTCCCGAGTCCCAGCTGATTGGCTGGGTCTTCTTTGGTTGCCCTGCACAGGAGAACAGAGCTGAAAAGTAGGTTAGTGGGATGAGGAGGGAATGGGGATTTTGCCGTAACCTCCCTCTGGAGTGCTGTGGAAATGGGGATTTTACAGTACCCTTCCCCTGCCATGCCCACCAAGCCATGCCCACCAAGCCATGCCCACCAAGCCATGCCACGCTGGTGGGGGAGGTGTTTTTGGTCTTTTTATTCCATTTTTGGTTTGTTGATTGTTTCTTTTGTATAGTATGTAGATCTTGTTTACCTCTATGTATCTAAGGATGGCTAATTTGTCAAAGTGCCAGGCTTCTAGGAATTCTCTAAAGTTTTTTTTTTTATTTGACTTGGTCTAGGATTGGTCACAGTTTCCCAATCTAAAGTATGGCTAAGTCTGTCCATATGTTGTGAAATTAAAGTGTTTAAAGCAGTAAAACAGAGATTTAAGAAGTAAAACGGGTAAGAAGGATAATTGCAGAGGTGGTATTCAGCAGGTTCTGACAAGTTCTGGAGAACCAGTAGCGGCCATTTTGAGTAGTTTGGAGAACCGGCCATTACCACCTCTGACTGGCCCCATCTATTCTCTGCCTCCCAAGTCCCAGCTTATTGGCTGGCTCTTCTTTTGTTGCCCTCCACAGGAGACCAGAGCTGGAAAGCAGGTTAGTGGGGTGGAGAGGGAATGGAGATTTTGCAGTATCCTTCCCCTGCCACACCCATCAAGCCACGCCCATCAAGCCATGTCCACCAAGCTACACCCACAGAACTGGTAGTAAAACATTTTGCATCCCACCACTGGACTCTGAGCTCTGACCAAACACAGTAATATTCTCAAAGTTTGGGGCCCACTCATTCAGGGTCTTTCAGGGCGACCGAAGTAATGCTGATGGGAAAATATGAACAATGGAGTTATTCCAATAATAACAAGGGGTGTAAGACTTTGAGCACAAAAATGATCTAGGTCTAAACTCCAAAAGAATCAGATGTTAGCCTTCTCCTTTCATATCTCATCTTCTAGCATCAGGGGACATTGTATATTCCCCCAGCCATCTAGCTATCCATTCTTATGGAGCTGCTCTTAGTTATATTAGAAGTGGAACTTTTCATTGGTAATCAGAATGCAGGACTAATATGTAATTATTTTTCCATCAATATATAATAGACACGATTAATCAAATTTAGCATTTCTAGTGTGGAACAATAATTTTCCAGAGGGAAATTGTTCTCTTTCTAAAGAACCGAGAGTTCTACTTTCCATTATAAAAATAGCCATCCCTTTCTGTTTATTAATTACATTGTTTAATGAAATTATTCCCCCACCTCCCAGAAATGAAGAATACAGGTTGTCTGACGTGAACTTTTTGGGTAGGAAGAAATGGATGTTTTTCTCAGATTTCTGTCCACCCAGAAAATTAGATGAGGAGGGGAGCTCTTGCAAAGGGAAACTGAAGGATTATGGGGCTAGAAGTTCATCTTCCCCACCAAAAAAATAAATAAAAGGACAACATTGTTCTTCACTTTGAGAAAATCCAAGATAACCTGGATGGTTCCAGGCTGCAACCATACATCTTCCCTGCTTCACATCACACCTAATTTCCATCATTATCCTTCCTGCCGTATGGCTTGGCCACACATATTGAACTAAGAGCAACCAACCCCCTGACCACCAACAAAGCTGTTTCTTCCTAAACAAGTGTGATTAACATTTATGATAAGAAGTCTCATGGCATTGCTGGGAAGACAATTCTTAATAGAACCAAAGCACACACCAAAAAGAGAGAGAGAGAGAGAGAGAGAGAGAGAGAGAGAGAGAGAGAGAGAGAGAGAGAGAGAGAGAGAGAGAGATTGTACATGCAAATATAACAGCTCAGAAAAGGAAATAAAAGATGTTCCACAACAGGTCCTCTCTGCTTCTTCAGCTGGGCACATGCAACACTTGTAATTAGACTGTTCTTTATCCACCCAACCAATTAAATCTGCAGCCTTTCTTATCCAGATTCAGTGCTAAGATTTTCAGTCTGCAAGGACCAGGTTCTGATTAAAGTGTTCCTTGTGTTTCAAGAGCTAATTGATCAGGCCTATTTTAGAATGCCAGCAGCAGAATGATTAAACATGTTTCCCACTCTGGGCTTTGCATGCATCTATTGTTTAAATTATGTGTCTGTGCATTACACAGTTGGCATTCAAAGGGCCGTGCATGTGGCCCACACCTACACACGCTTTAACACGCTGATATTGGGATAAATTCCAAAGCCTGGTCTATAAATATCTAGGTTGCACAAGGGCCACGTATTTTACTATTTGTTTTTAAGGGAGAAAGAGAGAGGTGTGTTTGCCCGCCTTTTCAATTTCTGCTAAACCATTTTTGGCAACATTCTTATTTATTGTATTAAAAAGCACATTTAGAACATCATGTGGTTGCTAAATTGCCCATCTTACTCAAAAAGAATATGGAATAACAGAATTGGAAGGGACCTTGTAGGTCATCTAGTCCAACCCCCTGCTCAAACAGGAGAGCCTATACCATTTCAGACAAGTGGCTGTCCAGTCTCTTCTTAAAAGCCTCCAATGACGAAGCACCCACAGCTTCTGAAGGCGACTTCTGTTCCATTGGTTCGTTGTTCTCACTGTCAGAAAATTTCTCCTTATTTCTAGGTTGAATCTCTTCTTGATCACTTTCCATCCATTATTCCTTTTCTGGCCTTTGGCTGCTTTGGAAAATAGATTGTCCTTCTCTTTCTGGCTGAACCTCAAAGATGGCACTGTCTTTGTTCTACTGTAACACATAATGACACTTATTTTCTTTTCTTCTGGGTCAGATATCAACATCATGTTCTCCTCTGACAATCCATGCTAATGAGAGAAAGTACAATGCAGGCTGCCTCATTTTGGGCACTTGGTGAATCTGTTGGCCAAGAAGATACCTTGATGGCATGACTTATTCTGGAACAGAAAGTTCTAACCTATTTTTCACTCTGTTACCAGCTATTTGAAATTCTAACACCATCCTCCGCTCCCTTCTTCAATTGAGTGATGTGCTCTTTTCCCCCCTAGATCTTGTACAGTGTAGAGATACAACAAAAAAACCTGAGCTCTTTCTTCTATTGGAGGTCAATGGTTCATTCTCCTTTTGTTTCAGAATCTGATGAGGAGCAGTTTCTGATGAAAAGGTGGCTGGCAATAAAAAAAATTCAATAAAAAGTAAACTGGCTTGCCAGCTTCAATCTAGCATTAGTGGATCTGTTAAAGCAGCCATTTTCCAACATTTCATTCTGTTTCTGCAACAT
>NW_020769341.1:6410848-6491629 GCF_900518735.1 Pseudonaja textilis
TAGAATAGAATAGAATAGAATAGAATAGAATAGAATAGAATAGAATAGAATAGAATAGAATAGAATAACAGAGTTGGAAGGGACCTTGGGGTCTTCTAGTCCAACCCCCTTCTCAGGGAGGAAGTCCTATACCATTTCAGACAAATGGTTGTCCAATCTCTTCTTTAAAACTTCCAGTGTTGGAGCATCCACAACTTCTGGAGGCAAGTTGCTCTACTGATTAATTGTTCTAACTGTCAGGAAATTTCTTCTTAGTTCTAGGTTGCTTCTCTCCTTGACTAGTTTCCATCCATTGCTACTTGGTCTGCCCTCAAGTGCTTTGGAGAATAGCTTGACTCCCTCTTCTTTGTGGCAGCCCCTGAGATATTGGAATACTGCTATCATGTCACCCCTAGCGCTTCTTTTCATCAGACTAGACATTCCCAGTTCCAGCAACCATTCTTTATATATATTTGGCCCCCCAGTCCTCTAATCATCTTTGTTGCTCTACTCTGCACTCTTTCTAGAATCTGAACATCATTTTTATATTGTGGCAACCAAAACTGGATGCAGTATTCCAAGTGTGACCTTACCAAGGCATTATAACAGTGGTATTAACACTTCCTGTGATCTTGATTCTATCCCTCTGTTAATGCAGTCTAAGGACTGTGTTGGCTTTTTTGGCAGCTGCTGCACACAGCTGGCTCATATTTAAGTGGTTGCCCACTAGGTATCACAGCAGAGAATAACTAATCAAACTTTGAAAGATTGAGCTCCATTCTAGGACCTCAGGGCAAAAGAAAGCTTTCTGTATATAGGTAAACAGATTATATACATATACAGGTAATCCTGACTTACAACCATTCATTTAGTGATCATTCAAAGTTACAACGGCACTGAAAAAACTGATTTATCACCATTTTTCATACTTACGACTGTTGCAGCATCTCCACGGTTATGTGATCAAAATTCAGACACTTGGCAATTGGTTCACATTTATGACAGTTGCAGTGTCCCAGGTCATGTGTTCACCTTTTGCGACATTCTGCCAAGCAACATCCATGGGGAAACCAGATTCAGTTAAAAATCCTGTTCCTAGGTTGTAAAATGGGGTGAAACTTACTTAATAAATGTCTCACTTAACAACAGAAACATTGGGCTCAAAGGTGAGGACTCCCTGTGTTTGCAGCCGTTTCACAAATTCTTGTCATTTTATGCTCAGAAGCCCCAAAATACTGGACTAAAATATGGAGTTGGATACAAGAAATAGTGGAAAGATGAACCGGAATTGTTCTTGTTGGGAATAATTAAAGAGAAATATAGGAAAAAGATTAACTATATTTCATTACATATATTGACAGCAACAAGCATAGAATTTGCACAAAGTTGGAAGCAAAATAATACGCCCCAGAAGAATTAGTAATTCAAAAAATTTTTAGATTGTGCTGAAATGGATAAACTGATGTTAAAATTAAAAGATAAAGAAGAGTATTACGAAATTTGGGACAATTGGTACAAATGGTTGAACAATAGACTTAGGGATAACGGAGATAAAAAAATGATAGATAAACATATATGAATGTATATGAATGTATATAAATGTAGATATTTATATGAGATTGGTTTATATAATAATGATGGCACAGTACTGTTAATATTAAGGTTAAGGTGTGTAAAAAGTGAAAAAGAATAATAAAAATTATTAAGGGGAAAAAGGAGGGCTTTGTTTAGTTCTATCATTGAAATACACATGCAGACACATACAGCCTTGTAGTTCATATAAAAATCATCCCTCAAGAATGGAAGCGAATTTGTAATTAAATCAGGGTGGATTTTTTTTTCTCAATGGTTGCCCCCCCCCCCTCCCCAAAATGGAGTGAAGCTCAAAATAAAATGTAATGCCCACTACAGGAAAGTCATTACAAGACAAAAGGACTGTTTTAAAATGAGATACGAATGGATTTACCTCTTTTGAAAAGCGATCTGACAGTTTCAATTTTGTTTCAAGAATGTAGTCGTGGAACCATTTCCGACTGCTGTTTGTTTACCAGGGTGTGATTTGATATGATTGCCGGAAAGAGAGAGAGAAGAGGGAAAAAAAAAAACAGAGAAAAAGATTTGCTGATTACTGGTCCACCCTGATTAATATTTACAGCTCATTAAGAGCTTTTAATCTCCTGCAACTTTTCAGGAAGGGTTTATGACCGCAGAGAGTAGCCCTTGCTAAAACTCAAGGTTTAAAAACCAATAAATTTGCAGTAGCACAGAAATGGAAGTTTGAATGTTTGTCTGGACATGTCGTTAGCTTTTTTCACTGTAGCTGCTCACATACCTGAACACGCAGACTCCTTCTAAAGTGTGTGTATGTGGAGGGAAAGGAAACAGAACAAACCACCGTCTCTGTTTAACAGTTAGCAAAGCAGAATTTACAAGACTCTTCCTTGTCAATGCGCAAATATTTTCTTTCTGGTTAGTGTATTTGTCCCCACCCATCGTTTATTTATTTGAAGTAGACATATATCTTGGCCTTACTTGAGAAAATACTTATGGTGGTTGGCTTGCAAGAAACACACACACACACACACACACACACACACACACACACACACACACAGATGAAAGCAGTTGGTACAGAATAATAGCCAGCAGAAAGTACAAGTAAGTCCTCAGCTTACGACCATTAAAGCCCAGACTTTATGAGAAATATGTTAGATGAGTTTTGCCCCATTTTACGACTTCTCTTACCACATCCATTAAGTGGATCCTTGCAATTGTTAAGTGAGTAACATTGTGGTCAAGTGAATCTGGTTTCCTCATTGACTTTGCTCATCAGAACGTCACAAAAGGGGATTTCACGACCCTGGGACACTGCCATGGTCGTACATGGGAGTCATTTTGTCAAACATCTGAATGTAAATCGCATGGGAATGCTACAATGGTCGTAAGTGTGGCCATAAGTCTCTTTGTTCAGTGCCATTGTAACTTTGAACGGCCATTGAATGAACTGTTGTAAGTCGAGGACTACCTGTAAACACACACACACACACACACACACACAAAGGCACACCGAGAAAAACAATTCAGATTCAAAAAACATTAAGGGGGTAACACAGTTTTCCTAGCCTGCACTTACAACAAATGAACAGGAGACTTTATATGGGCACTTAATGTTTTGGATGCTGAGTTATGGACTTTCCCCAAATCTCGCATGGTCCAGGTAATCTTCAACTTACAACCACCACGATTTCTGTTGCTAAGCAAGATGGTTGTGACAGTGGTGGGTTTCAAATTTTTTTTACTACCGGTTATGTGGGTGTGGCTAGTGGGTGTGGCCAGGTGGTCATGTGACTGGGTGTGCATGGCTACGTGGTCATGTGACTGAAGGGGTCTTTTTTTCTTTCGCAGCACCACCCCCTGCGCCCCATTTTTGGCCTACAAGACCTCCTGGGCACTGAAAAAAGAAGCATTTTGAAGCCTTCCAAAGTAAATACAACAGCGAGGGGTGGGATCAACTGTGCCACGTGATTTAGATTAGCTAGAAAGCAAGAAATCCAACAATTTCCCACTTTCTAGCTAATCTAAATCACGTGGCACAGCTGATCGTCACCTAGCTGCTCATCGGAAATACCAGTCTTCCCGAACCCAGTAGCATTTTTTACTACCAGTTTGGGCGAACCGGCATGAACCGAAAGCAATTCACCTCTGGGCTGTGAACTGAGCCCCACCAAATTTTACAAACTTTTTATAACCACGATTGTTAAGGAAATCAGTGCAGTTATTAAGTAAATTAAGTTATTAAGGTCATTCCCTGAATCCAGTTTGCCCCCGCTGCCTTCACCTGGCAGAAACCAACTGGTAAGGTCACAAATAGCAGTTTGCCAGTAGCCAAGTGCCCCAAATTTTGATCATGTGGTGGTGGAGATGCTGCAGAGGTTATACCTGTGAGGATTGTTTGTAAGGAGAGATTGAGCCACAATTGGAATCTTAACTTCTGAGATAGGAAAAAGGCTTGGTGTCTTAACACAGCAAAGGAGCAGGCTTAAAACGAGATGCAAAACAAATATCTGCCTTTTGGAAAGAGATGGGGCAATGTTTGCTAAAAGTCTCGATTTCGTTTCAAGAATGTGGACATGGAACCCTTTCTTATTGCAATTTGTTTAGCGGGTGGAATCTGATACAATGATATGCTTTTCCGAGTTGTGGAGGTGGTGGCTATTGATACAGCTGTCAGAAGCAAATATCCTTCTCCACCCCTGTGGCACACCAACAAACCATCTTTCAGGTAGAAACGGAAGACCGTTTCAAGCATCAACATACTTTAGCAGTGCTGGCTGGACTTCAGAATCTGAATGTAAACAGGTACGCCCCGTTAAACATGAATGTATATGATTTTCCCCCTTTTTTCTGAAAGGCCTGTTTCTCAGAGTAGCTAGTGGGTGGCTGAACAATTTACTGGGCTAGCCAGATGTCTTTCTTATTCATAACATATCCCATGCCAGCGATCCTACGATGAACAAGAAAGAAAAAGTAGTTCCATGTCTACCTCAGAGGAGAAAGGCATGTGGGGGTTGCCACAAAGAAGAGGGAGTCAAGCTATTCTCCAAAGCACCTGAGGGCAGGACAAGAAGCAATGGGTGGAAACTAATCAAGGAGAGAAGCAACCTAGAACTCAGGAGAAATTTCCTGACCGTTAGAACAATTAATCAGCGGAACGATTTGCCTCCAGAAGTTGTAAATGCTGCAACACTGGAAGTTTTTAAGAAGAGATTGGACAATCATTTGTCTGAAATGGTATAGGGCAGTGATGGCAAACTTTTTGGGCCCCGAGTGCCCAAAGCGCATGAACGTGTGCGCATACCCAAAATGCAAGGTGTACCTCCTGGACATGTGTGTGTATGACCCCTGCGTGTGCCCCCCCCATTCAGACACCTGAAGGCCAGCTGGCTGGTGGGAGGCATGCATGCAAACACAGTGGAGCTGAGCTGGGGCAACTATATGTGCCCACAGAGAGGGTTCAGTGCACCACCTGTGGCACGTGGGCCATAGGTTTGCCACCACGAGTACAGGGTTTTCTGTCTAAGCAGGGGTTGGACTAGAAGACCTCCAAGGTCCCTTATAACTTTGTTAGTCTATTCTATTCTATTTTCTATTCTATTTTCTATTCTATTTTCTATTCTATTCTATTCCATTCCATTCCATTCCGTTCCATTCCATTCTATTCTATTCTAGTTGAAACAAAAATAAAACAGATCAGTGTTTAACAGATAAAAATGTATTGCTAAGGTAACAGCAAGATTGACCTGCTCTGGGTGGAATAATAAACAATACTAACTGCTGGTTTGTGCCTATCCAAGTTGTTTGATCATGGCTTGTCTTATTCTCTACTTTATAATATTCGATCTGCTTTTCCCCCTCCTCCTGTCTCTTCTCAGTTGTTGCACTGTGCAATTACAGGGAGATGCAGACACACAGACACAACCACATGGACATAAGGTGTTCTTAAGAATGACACATCTGGAACCAGATGGAGGTGAGTGAAAAACAAATAAATAATGTAGCTTTCACTGTCAAACTGTCACTCGTTCAGAAATAGAAACTCTGAAGAGAGCGAGATTGAAATATATCGAAATAAATATATTCAGCGTCAAAATGGTTTCGGCAAATTATCCAATTCGAGATTTCTGTTCCGAGTCTCTTTGAAGAAGAAAATCTAAGGCAAGGAGAGACTTCCTTTAGTCTCTTGCTGTGAGATATTTCTTCTAATCTGAGATGGCAGCTACAAAGCGAATGCCAACATTGCCATTTTAAAATACATTATTTATATGAATTTGGGAGCAGGAAGGGAAAAAAAGATACCCTGAATATCTGCAGTTGCTGAAAGCCTTTGAAACGGAAGCAATTCTTACGAAAACCTGATTTCAGGTAGTCCTCCACTTATAACCACAATCGAGCCCAATGTTTCTGTCGCTAGCCAAGATAGTTGTTAAGTGAGTTTTGACCCATTCCATGACTTCTTTTGACACATTAAGGGAATCACTGCAGCAGTGGTGGGATTCAAATTGTTTTACCACCAGTTCAGTGGGCGTGGCTTGGTGGGCGTGCTTTGCCTAATGTGCGCGCACAGCTTTCCAAACACCAGCTGAGACCTGCAGCGCCAACCAGCTGAGAGGATAAAGAAGAGGAAAGCGCAGGGGTGGGTGGGAGGGCCGATCCTCTGCTTTTCCCTTCTTTCTCCTCTCAGCTGATCATTGGAAGCTTTTTTTTTTACTACCGGTTTGGTTGAACCAGTCCAAACCGGTCAGGGGTGGGATCCTACCAGCATAACAACCAGTTTGGGGAGTGCACACTACTGGCTGCCTGCGTGTGTGCATGCTACCGGCAAGGATTTACCTTCTCCAGCTGATGAGGGCCACTCAGCTGTGCCGCGCAAAGCAGCTGAGGAGGTAAAATCATAGGATAAAGGACAGCCTAGAGCCCAGGCAGGCCAAACAGACAACCAGACGGTCATAGCAGCGAACCGGTTCGGTGTCAGCTGCTCTGTGGAGCTACCGGTTCTATAGAACCGGGCTGAACCGGTAGTATCCCACCACTGCACTGCAATTGTTAAGTGAGTAACCCATTGTTAACTGAATCTGATTTTCCCATTTTGTATTCAGAAAAGTCCCATGAAAGAATGCATAGGAGCTCAGTTTTAAAGCACCTCTATAATAATAAGTGCATCCAGATAATGCATGTGTGAGTATTTTATTTATTTATTTTTATTTGTCAATTGCTTACGAGATAATAGGTATAAGTAAAAACACAGTTATGAATACATGGATACATATAAGAAAAAATACATAAAAGAAACAATAGGACAGGGACGGTAGGCATGTTGCTGCGCTTATGCACGGCCCCTACAGACCTCTTAGGAAAAGGGTGAAGTCAATAGTAGACAGTCTAAGATTAAGGTTTTTGGGTTTGTGGAGAAAAACCAGAGTCAGGTAGAGTATTCCAGACATTGTCCACTCTGTTGCTGAAGTCATATTTCCTGCAATCAAGTTTGGTGTGATTAACCTTGAGTTTGTATCTATTGTTTGCTCTAGTGTTGTTATGGTTGAAGCTGAAGTATTCATTGACAGGTAGGATATTGCAATGTATGATTTTATATACTATATTTAGATTGGACCAAAGGTGGCGTATTTCTAGGTTTTCTAGGTCTAGAATTTCAAGCCTGGTGGCATAAGGTATTCTACAACGAGTAGAGGAGTGGAGAACTCTTCTTGTGAAATATTTCTGGACTTTCTCAACTGTGTTAGTATCAGATACGTAATGTACACACACACACACACACACAAACACACATTCTTAATAGGAGAAAAATGTAGGCAAATGATTATCATTCTTGAATCAAATGCAAGGCCAATTTGTGGGAAACCAATTATCTTTGCAGCATCATTTTTACACGTGGCTCCCAGAGGAAGGATTTGAATTAATAGATCATTTTCATTATGCAAATACTTTTCTCTGTTCTGAAAAATAGCAGGGTATCTAACATTTGGCCTGTCATGGAAGCCACACGCCCCACCACATCCCTTTAAAGAGGCCTGTGCAGTAATTCAAAGTGAAAGGTCAGTCCTTCATAATTAATGATAACCTGCTAAGATCTACTCTTAGCTGCGCTGCTGAAGGTCTGACCAGGACTGCCTCTCAAATGAAGACAACCAATTCTTTCCTGTATTGCCTGACAGTCGCTTCTCTCTGTCTCACATTTTAATTTCTGGAGTTATATTTTGACTAAGTGTTTCCAGATGTTTTATCTTAATCTGACATTAGCATGTGGCAAAATTACAGCTGATCCCCACTTTTCATACTTTCAAGTTGAGCTCAACTTCTGAAGATTACCGTATTTTTCTTGGCATCAGTATTAAAACGGCATGTCACTGCCTTCTTCAGAATTTTTCCTTCCGCTTCCCAGTCTAGAATTCCTAACTCAAATCCTTGTGACCGTTGCATTAGACCAGAGATCTCCAAACTTGGCATCTTGAAGACTTGTGGACTTCAACTCCCAGAAATCCCCAGCCAGCAGATGTTCCCCATGGTTGGGGGGGGAATTATGGGAGTTGAAGTCCACATCTCTGAAAGTTGCCATGGTTGAGAGACATTGATTAGAGCAGGGGTCACCAATCTTTTGGATCTCAGGGACCACCAAGCTCATAATTTTAAATCCGGCGGACCAGAGACCCTGGGAAAATCCCCCCAAAATGTCTGCAGGAAAATACTCCACCCCATTTTCCTACCGATAGTAGGTCATTCTTTATTTGGGATTGATTGCAGGATACCGTCTCCAGCTCTGTTCTCAGGAGGAGAGAGAGAGAGAGAGAGAGAGAGACTTTTGGCTTCATGCAAGGAAAGCAGCAGAAGCAGCAGAAGTCTTTCTTTCTCTCCCCCAAATTCTGCCAGAAATGAGTCTTTTCCTGAATAGCCTCTTGGAGCAGGATGCCTTGCAGGGTCCCAAAGACTCATTTCTGGCAGAGCTTGGGGGAGAGAAAGAAAGACTTTTGCTGCTTTCCTTGCATGTAGCCAAAAGTAGAAGAAGAAAGAAGTGGAAAGAAGCAGCCTGGTGGCCGGTGCGATTGTCAGGGGCAAGTTCCCCCCCCCATGTCGTTTCCCCCCTCCCCTCACTACCTTGTGTTGTTCACAATGCAAGTGACACAAGACTTGTGCTCCCGCTCAGCCTGGATTAATTGCTTTGGGGGTGTGTGTGCTTTGAGGGTGATATTTCTCTGCGGACCACCAAAATTTTCTCACGGACCACCAGTGGTCCCCAGCCCGCTGGTTGGCGACCACTGGATTAGAGCATGTTCCCCATGGCTGGCTGAAGGAAATCGGGTAGTGGAAGCCCACGTCTCTTAAAGTTGCCAAGGTTGGGGAAATATTGACTAGAGACATGTTCTCCGTGGCTGGCTGAGAAATTCTGGGAGTTGAAGTCCACAAAGTCTCAAAAGTTGTCAGTTTTGGAAAGTCCTGGATTAGACTACTGGAATGCACTACAGCTTTGTCATGTAGGTTTAGTTGAACAGTTGTCTGACTCATTCAGCCAGTACATTTTCTCGGTACAAAGTAGACTTGAATAAACTGTTTAACCTTCTTAGTCTGACATATTAACTACTCTACTATACTGAGTCTCCAGTGTACAGGGAAAAGGTTGATATCTTCTTTTTCTTAATAGAAAGCTTACCAGAGACATAACTGGAGGGAAATGACTTCCAGGGTAGCAATTTTTAAGGGAGGTTGCCTTTCTGAATGTTGACCTTATGTCCAAGGAACTACTCAGAACAGCGTTCAATTGTACTCAGTTATCAAGTAATAATTTTGATTTTGCTGATGAATCCACAGTTGCTGTGAAAATAAGCTCCTAAACATTTACTTTTAAAAATAACCCTGCCATGGGGCCATGCAGGGGCAACTCTGTAGGCTGTCCTGAGTCCCAGGCTTGGTTGAGCCTTGCTGTATGATGATATAATGAAAGGGCTTTGGAATTCCTATTATGGGTCTGCCTGAAGGAGGTAGATCTTTGTTATGTAAAATAGACTGGCTCAGGCCTTAATCGCCCATTGACAAAGGAAGCGGGGCTGAGTTTCTGCCACTCTGAATTTCTACTTCTCTTTTAGAGGAAATACTCTGCCTTTTTAGTATATCCTAAAATATTTCATTTTCCTAGGAGAGGGGTGGGTTTTATCTTCCAACACTATCATTCTTCACACATATGGAAGACACCAAAATTCCAATCTGGCCTTTGAAACAAGTGCTTCTCCCTCCGTTTCAGCTTTGCCTGAAATGTACTTAAGAGATGTACAGTGTATCATTGCTATTAGTAGGAGTAATTAATTCCATTTTCCTCATTAATCAAGCCCCTGCAACATTTTTTTTTCCTTAATTGTTCTCTGAACTCGATCCAGCAGAAAGCTGTCTTGGTCAGGAGCAACGATCTGTAAGCCTATGAGATATTTTCATAGATCTCTGCCTACTCCAAGTCAGTAAATCCTGTTTTAGACTACAGTATAGTAATTGTGTGTATAGTAAACCACTATAGTATAAGAAATAGTCAAGTGGGGGGGGTTTTTTGTTTAGTTTTTTTTAGCAATGAGTGATTTTGGATAGGAATCCTTAGTAACTTTTCATTGGGACAGCATAGGTAGCAGTTTTCAAGGGGATTTTTTTCCCCAGAAGACAGGTGATGCCACCTGCCAGAATAAATTATGGAGCTGCTATAAAATGAGATACAGGAAGGAAATGACAGCAAGGAGTTTAAATCTCAATTTATGACTATGGTGGTCTCAGCAGGCTACAACTGACTTAAGCTGGGAAGCTAGAGAGTGCCTGAGTGGGAGACGTTGGGTTGCAGGCTAGGAAACCTGAAAAAAACATCTTGGATGAAGTCAGGGACTTTCACCTTGTTGCCAGCAAAACTATATGGTTGTGTAGTGTCACAACAGGTGGCTACACATAAGCACCCTTGGGGAACTTACCAAATTTGCAGATGATACTAAGCTAGCAGGAGTAGCTAAACCCAAGAAGATAGGCTCAAGATCCAGATGGATCTCAACAGACTCTAACAGTGGGCCGTATCTAACAAAATGAAATTCAATGTAGAGAAAAGTAAAGTCCTACACTTAGGCAAGAAAAACCAAAAGTACACATGTAGGCTGGGTGAAACCAGGCTCAACAGCAGTAACTGTGAAAGGGATCTTGGAGTCTTAGTGGACAACCAGCTAAATATGAGGCAGCAGTGTGCATCAGCAGCCCAAAAAGCTAATGCAATCCTATTGTATTAACAGAGGGATACAATCATGATCAAGGGAACTACTAATACCACTCTCTAAAACCTTAGTAAGACCACACCTAGAGGACTGCATCCAGTTTTGTTCACCACATTATAAAAAAGATGTTGAGACTCTAGAAAAAGTACAGAGAAGAGCAACCAGGGACTGGAGGCTAAAACATACAATGAACGGTTGCAGGAACTGGGCAAGGCTAATCTAGTGAAGAGAAGGACTAGGGGAGACAGGATAGCAGTCTTCCAATATTTGGGGGCTGCCACAAAGAGGAAGGGGTCAAGCTATTCTCCAAAGCCCTTGAAGGCCAGACAAGGAATAATGGATGGAACCTGAACAAGGAGAGATTTAATCTGGAAATAAGGAGAAATTTTCTGACAGTAAGAACAAACAACCAATGAAACAGCTTGCTCTCGGAAGTTGTGGGAGCTTCATCACTTGAGACTTTCAAGAAGAGATTGGACTGCCATTTGTCAGAAATGGTGTAGGGTCTCCAGCTTGGGCGGGGGGTTGGACTTGATGACCTACAAGGTCCCTTCCAACTCTGATTATGTTATCTGTAATCTGTAATTTTTTAAAAAAGTGAAATGGGGTTGGAACTATCTATTTCAGGGGTGTCAAATTCGATTTCATTGAGGGACGCATAAGGGTTCTGTTTGACTTTGGGGGGAGGGGGCTCAGGGGCGTGGCCAGCTTGATGTCACTCATGTCAGGGCAGCCTGTGGTGGCCCGGAGTGCTCTGCCAGTGAAAATGGGCTCCCAATCTCCATTTTTGGGTGGGATGGCCTCCTGCATTCCTCTGCCAGCGAAAATGGAGCTCAGGAGGGCCACGTGTGAACCGGTATCTAATTTTATCATTTTTAATTACCGGTTCGGTGAACCGGTAAACCCCATCCCTGGCTGGCCCTGTCCACCCCACTCTGCCCCTCCCAGGAGTCTCCACACGGCTCATTTTGGATGCCAGGTGAGTGCAGAGGCTCAGGAAAGGTTTCTGAAGGAAAGCCTCCAGAGCCCAGGGAGGACAAAAACGCCCCCCAACCGTGGCCTAGTCGGCAGGAGGCCGACTAGGCCACGCCCACCATGGCTACACCCACCCAGGAACCAAGCAGAGAACTGGTTGCTGAAATTTTTGAAGCCGACCCCTGTTAGACAGCCTCTTCATTCTCTGGAACGGATTTGGAGGTGAGAAGAATCTATTTTGCCAGAGGTATGAAACATTGAACGGAACCCAACATCATGTCGTAACAGTCAAATCAATGTTTCTTTGCAATATATCACTCTTATGAAAAACGCGGGATGCTGAGATAGCATGTGCCATTTTGTCATCCTTTTTCCAAAGAAAATATTCCTTTCAAGAGAAACAGTCCAGCTGTAACAGGCCAAAAACGCTCCCTCTTGCCCAGTCTTCTCTATATTGTCTCTTAAACAGAGAAATTACATGTATTTCTTTTTGACAGATTGAAATGGATTATAAACAGCCTGGAGACACAGTCTATCTTGAAGCAAACAATAAGAACAATGTAAATATAAAAAGCATAACGTCATGTAAAAATAGGAAAAAAAAAAAATGGGGCGAAATACATTAAAGCTTGTCCCATTTATCCAGATCTGTCCATCTTAAAGCAGCTGAAGATTAATGTTAAGAATCCAAGATGAAAAAAACATGGAAACACAGAAAAAGATTCTTTTTGATGCCAATAGGATAACAGTATGGAGATTATGGCAGCAATCCAAAGACAGGATCCCTTTTATACACATTTTTCCAGAGGTGCCTGATCTTAGCTTCAATGACACCAAAGTATCATTGGTTGCAATGTCACCACACAAGCTCCGGTACTTTCATGCACTGCTGTGAAACAACTGCAAAAGGAGAGCTGTTTGTATGGTGATAATGCAACTCATGTAGGCTTCACAAAATCACAAAACAGACTCCTTGTCCTGACAAAACCCCTTTTTATTTGGCTAATGTGAATTCCTAGCATTCACATCCAGCAAAGTCCCAGCAAACAGTCTTTCAAGGAAGGAAATACTTGGCAAGCAGTCTCTGTGAGTCACGAACTCAGATGAATAAACCTTCACACTAATTAAACAAACTAATTGTCTCCCACAAACACCACTCCCCTTTCACTCCTATTTATTCCCTACAGGAGGGGCCATTTACCGTCCACCTGTGCCTTTACTGCCAAGTCGTCCCTTGTTCCTTAACTGTTCCCTTCTTCTGGCAGCTCTGTGCGTGCACACATTGGGAACAGGCTCCAGCTGTTTTTCTGCCCCACTGATCTCCGACTCCAAAGGCAGCTGATAACTGTCAGTTGGCCCTGGCCCCATCTCTGCCTCCGACACAGAACACTTGTCAGAGCCTTCTCTAGACTCCAGGACTGGCCCATGTTCTGCCCAACCTCCTCACTGTCTGAGTCTGCTGCCAGCTCCGCTGGTCGTTGGCAGGCCACAACTTGTTGTCATTTAGTCCCCTTGCTCTCCCAGGAGACATCTCTATAAGAGTGAGCTTTCTTGAGCCACTTAATTGATTGCATTTAAATCTTGCCTTTTATCTGAAAGTTCCAAATGATGTACAGAATCTCTGTTTTTATGTCCATCACACAACCTTATGGAAGTAGGCTGTGCTGCAAAACAACAGCTTGGAGTCTCCACTGATTTCCACTAGTGATCAGAGATTTGAATCTGGGTTTCTTCGTTTGTCAAATGCCAATAGAATAGAATAGAATGGAATGGAATAGAATGGAATTCTTTATTGGCCAAATGTTGGCCAACTACACCAAAGGTATCAAACTTATTTTCATTGAGGACCACATCAGGGTTGTGTTTGACCTGGGGGGGGGGCAGGGGCCGTGTCCAGGTAGGCATGGCCAGCTTGACATCACTCATATCGGCAGCACCTATGGTGGCCTGGGAGGGGCTGGAGTAGTTTTTTTTACTAGCACTTTGCCAGCAAAAAAGGCCCCCCCCCCCCAGCTGTGACGGCCTCCTTCAGCCCTCTGCTGATGAAAAGGGTCACCGCACATGTCCTCTCCAAGCTCGGTTGTAGCTGGTAGAGGCACAAGGGCCGGTCCTTCACTCTTTCCAGGGCATCCTGGCGAGGCAAATCTAAGCACCCTGTAGGCCAGATTCGGCCCGCGGGCCTTGAGTTTGACATCCCTGCACTACACTATCCTACTTAGAAGAGGGAAGACTGAAGTACAGTAAATCCACACGCACATTACCAATCTAAAGGTACTTACTTTTTAATAAGTGTTTGGAAATGTGGCATATGTTGGTACTTCATAAAACTGAAAGGATGGGAAGGTTCTTAAATTCTATTTGTCTATGGCAATTCTCAGTAATAGTTGTCCCAAAGGTGCTTTTTCAAAAGGCAACTGGACTTTGTTTTTCCTTGAAGATGTTTTGCTTCTCATCCAAGGAGCTTCTTCAGTTTTCCAGACCAGAACTGAAGAAGCTTCTTGGATGAGAAATGAAACGTCTTCAAGGAAAAATAAAGACCAGTTGTTTTTTGAAAGAGTGATTTTGGGCTTCATATTTATTTATTTAAAGCATTTATATAGCCACCCATCTTCTAACCGATTCTGGGGAGCTCTCAATCATGTCATCTAATCCTTGTTATATAATGTTTGCAGTTGTAGTAGTACTCCTGACCGATGGTGGGCCACCTTTGCCTACTTACAAGCGATCCTAACTTGCAGGATTTTATGCAAACAGTTGGTTGCCATTTCTGCACACGTGTTAATGGCAATTTTTAGTTCATGCACAATCGGGTCCCTGTCATTTTATGTATACGTAAAAAACCTGGTCACGGAAGTTGTTCATGTCCTTTCTTTGGATATAGTCCAATTCACCTGATGTAGCTTGTATAGCCCTCAAACCAAGTGTTCATTGGAAGACAGATACCTATCATCTTGAGGTGATTTGTCAAATAGCTCTCAACATTTAGATCAGGGGTGTCCAACCAGAGTTTGACCAAAATCTCTTTTCCTTGCAATTTCTTTCTCTTGATGGAAGTTGCTTTAATATCCTGTACCTCGCTATTTCCATCCATACGTCTGTTCCCTGGACTGGTGTTAAAGTAACCCAATTCTGTCTTCTGTGTGAACAGCCTCTGTAGTTTTGGAAGACCACTATCACGTTTCCTCTTAACTATAACCTGCTGAATGTAACCCGTGCTGTTTTAAACATTTCTCATAATTTAGTTTCTATGATGCTTCACAGGGCTTTACTGGTTTTGAAGACACATGGAAGGAAATGTCAGAATATTCCACTGTGAATTATAAAATAACAATAAATGCTCAGATACCATATCTGGAGTCCGTATTTACCAGTAAGTGACATTTTCCACATCATTGGCCTTCAATATAAAAAAATAAGCCTTGGGACATATTTTGTTTCTGTTATATTTTCCAATGGACCTCCTAAAAACCGTTAATAGTTGAGTATCGACATTCACCAAATTTTTCATCATTTACTGCAAAGGTCATAGTCTCCAAAGGTTTATTTCCCCATTTGAGCTATATTTTTTTATTTATTTAAAGATTATTCCAGGTGTCCTGACTGTATTAGAGAGGAACTACGGGTAAGTAGGGCAAGCCTCTGAAGAAATGTCTCTGCTGAATTAAAAAACAACACAAATTCAAAAAAGGAGTCACATTTCTGAAAAATCTTACTCCTATTGAGTTCCCAAGTAGCAAATCATTTATTTATAAACAAACATCTTGCCTCAGGATAACTCATCTGCCCATCTTACTACAGGATAATTTACCACAGGATAATTTCCATAGCATTTATTTATTTATTTCACCTTTAAAAATTTACAAATAACTCAAGTAGCAAACATATTTAACACACGTTCCTCCTCCTATTTTCTCCCATAACAACAACCCTGTGAGGTGGGTTGGGCTGAGAGAGAGAGTGACTGGCCTAAAGTCACCCAGCTAGCTTTCAGGTTTAAGCCAGGACTTGAACTCACAGCCTCCTGCTTTCTTGCCTGCTGCCTTAACCACTAGATCAAATTGGCTCTCTATTAATTACACCTACACTAGTCAGATTTGACAATGGCAACATAGCATCCTGACTTGACTACTGCATTGTTGTATATGGGCCTACCTTTATGACTGACAATTACTACCAACCTGCCTTCCATGGAGGACCTGTATACTGCACGAGTCAAAAGAGGGCTGTGAAAATATTTACAGACCCCTCACAGCCGGGACATAAGCTGTTTCAACTCCTACCCTCAAAACGATGCTATAGAGCACTGCACACCAGAACAACTAGACACAAGGATAGCTTTCCCCCCGAACGCCATCACTCTGCTAAACAAATAATTCCCTCAACACTGTCCATCTATTTGCTAAGTCTGCATTACTATTAATCTTCTCATCACTCCTATCACCCCTCCCCTTGTGACCGTATGACTGTAACTTTGTCACTTGTATCCTTACGATTTATATTGACTGTTTCCTAATATGATTTGATTGCTTATTTGTACCCTATGACTCTCATTAAGTGTTGTATGTTATGATTCTTGACAAATGTATCTTTTCTTTTTATGTATGCTGAGAGCATAAATGAACCAACACAAATTCCTTGTGTGTCTAATCACACTTGGGCCAATAAAGAATTCATTCCTTCATTCATTTTTAAATTGTTTTCCAATACCTGTTTAAGGTTATTTGTGTTGATCTTTAACATTCTAAACCAGGGCTCTCCAAACTTTTAAAGATTTGTGGACTTCAACTCCCACCTTTCCTCAGCCAGCATGGCTGATCCGGTTTTTGAATGTTCTTCAAAGTCAGACAGACCCATGTAGAGCACATTGCAAGAATTTAGCAAAGAGGTGAATAAGGCAGACTAGCTGTGATTGTATCTGAAGATAAGCCAAATAAATCAGTTTTATTGCTCAGGTGCAGAACAGGAGAAATCCACTTCTTCAATAGCCACCAGATGGGCCTTGGAAAGTAAGGAAATACAATGGTAATCCTCGACGTACAGCCACAATTGAAACCAACCTTTCCATTGCTAAGTGAGACATTTGCTAAATGAGCTTTGCCCCATTTTACGACTTTTCTGGCCACAGCTGTTAAGCGAATCACTTCAATTGACAAGTTAGTAACCCGGTTGTTAAGTGAATCTGGCTTCCCCATTGTCTTTTGCTTATCAGGTCACAAAACGTGACCCCAATGATCCCTGGGCACTGCAAATATCATAAATACGAATGAGTTGCTAAGCAGGTGAATTTTGATCATGTGACCACAGGGATGATGCAATGGTTGTAATTGTCATAAGTCACTTTTTTCCAGTGCCATTGTAACTTCTAGTGATCACTAAATGAATTATTTTAAGTAGAGGACTACCTGTATTCAAGAGAATTTTTTTTACTCACCCTAATATCCAGGTAAGGTTCATAGAGAAGGAAGAGATCCCTTTAAAAAGTCTTACCTTAGTAGTTCAGAACAAGGCTCTCCAAGTTTGGTGACTTTAAGACTTGTGGACTTCAACTCCCAGAATTCCACAACAGGCATGTCGCTTACATTAAGGCAGCAGTGTCAAACTCAGTTTCATTGAGGGCCGCATCAGGGTTGTGTTTGACCTCATGGTGGGGGGAGGCCGGGCACCGTTCGGGGGCACTTGTTGTGGCCCAAACACTTGCCAGCGAAAACGGACTTCCGAGCTCCATTTTCAGTGCGACAGCTTCCTGCAATTCTCTGCCAGTAAAACCAGAGCTCCGTTTTCGCTGGCAGAGGCACCACAAGTGTCATGCCCTGGTTAAAGTCAGACTCTGGGGAAGAGGAGGAACAGCCGACAGGGAGTGGAGGTGTGGCTCCGGAGGTTGTGCAGGAGGCTGGGGAAGAGCTGAGGCCAGCTGGGCAGTCAGAGGAAGAGCCAGGCCTATCCCCTCTTCATCCTGGGACACAAAGGGAGGAATGGAGAAAGGCAACAACTTGGCTTACGAGAGAGGAAGTGGCCATGATCCCCCTCATCGGTTGCAGCTGGGGAGAATAGTATATAAGAGAGACAGTTAAAGCACAGCATCGCCAGAAGCAAAGCATGTGTTATTTTGGGCTGAAGTTATCTTGGTTGGCATCCTTCCAACAGGCTGTGCCTTGTTATCTCCTTGAAGTTGGTAATTACTTATCCTGGTCCATTGTGGAAATTCCTTCATTGTAGTTTGTTTTAGTTTTTTATTTCACCTCTATCTGCTCATTAAGTTTGGACTGTATTGCTTTCTTTTTAAGACTATTTTTGAATATGTTTTCTGTCCAACTGAGAATTATTGAACTGTGGGGCCAAGTTGGAGGCATTAAAGGACATTTAATTACGTTTTGGATTTTGTTACATTTGTGTTACATTCCAGGTCATCGCAGCAGGCCAGTCCTTCGCTATTTCCAGGGTGGCCCCATGGGCCAGATTTAAGTACCCTATGGACCAGATCTGGCCCACGGGCCTTGAGTTTGACACTCCTGCATTAAGGTGAGCAGAAAAGCTTTTGTCTCTAAAGACCAGAATGCAGCAGCCCATGGAGTATTGGGTGTCCCATGATGATACCATGTTTTCTGAACTGCAATGGCTCCCAAGTAAGCTTCTGGGTACAACTACAGGATTCCACTTGTCCTACATGGCCTTGGGTGAGGTTACTTGTAGAGCCTCCCATCTCCGAAAGCTTCTGTTCATCTGGCAGGGTGGACATAGTCCAGGCCCAGTCGGTAAAGAGCCTCGGAAATTGGCGTAATTTGTTTTGGGGGTCTTGCTGCTGGAATAGTCTCTAATCACCCGTGAGAAATAGATGAACGCAGGTGGCTCAGTGACTAAGACACCGAGCCTGTCGATCAGAAAGGCTGACAGTTTGAATCCCTAGCACTGCTTAACGGAGCAAACTCCTGTTACTTGTCCCAGCTTCTGTCAACCTAGCAGTTTGAAAGCACGTAAAAAATGTAAGTAGAAAAATAGGGACTACTTTGGTGGGAAGGTAACAGTGTTCCATGCGCTTTAGGCATTTAGTCATGCTGGTCACATGACCATGGAGATGTCTTCAGACAGCGCTGGCCTTTCGGCTTTGTAACGGAGATTACCCCTAGAGCTGGAAACGACTAGCATGTATGTGCAAGGGGAACCTTTACCTTTTTAAATCCTGTTAGTCTTCCACAAGGCCATAAAGATATCTGGCTATGCCTCCAATCACTGGGGCCAGGCCGTTAATGGAGTTTTGATGTGCGTGCAGGTACAACTGTTACGTCACTATAGAGACATCTTAAGAGACCTCAATTGCTATTTTGTTTATGCTTTTTTAAAATGTCATGGATTGTGATGTTGTTTACATCATCCGGAGTCCCTTGGTAGATGGGCAGCCATACAAACATATAAAAAATAAATATCTGGAGCAGGGAACACATAAATCAAAATAAACCTGCATTATTATGTTTTAAAATAACCCTCTAAGAAGCCAGGAATGGTCTAATCTAATTTCAAACTCCAGGAGTTTGAAATTAGATTAGACCATTCCTGACTCCTTAGACGCTTAGAGGAGGAAGAGATGAATTCTTTTTTTTCACGCTACCAATCTGTAGACTTACTGGCTAATTTAGGATTTAATTGCTTTTCTAAAATTCCAAAGGTTTAGGACAAACTTGATCTTAAGGAAAATTTATTTTAGGAGTCAGCAATGTAGGAGGACTAATCCCGTAGACCAGGGGTATCAAACTCGGTTACATTGAAGGCCGGATCAGCATTGTGGTTGTTCTCCAAGGGCTGGGGGGGGGGGGTGTCGCGGCTGACAGGGCATGGCCAGCTCAATGTCCCTCGTGTGGGAGGCGCCTGTGGGGGGCCAGGTGAGGTTATGGAGGGAATCCAGGGGTCTCTGGCGGGTGGAGTGGAATCTACGGCTGGCTGCGGCCCGGCCCAGATAGACACCACCAGGTTGCAGATTAGCGTCTGGTCGGCCTGAGCCAGGCCAAGGCCCCACAGGCCTGTCCTTCGCTGTTTCTTGGGCAGCCCCAAAGGCCACATCTGACCACCTTGAGGCCTTGAGTTTGACATCCCTGCTGTAGACCCTGCAGATGAGCTGCCTAGAGGTAGAGGCCCAGAGGAATATCTTCTCCCTCTTAACAGACAGGCAGAAGCCACTGGGGGATAGGTAATGTGGCAAAGGTAGCAAGTTTAGCACTTGTGGGGACTTCAATTCCCAGAATTCCTCAGGCTGCCATGTATTCTGGATGTTGAAGTCTACAAGTCTTAAAAATTACCAAACTTGGAGATTCCAGTGTTACCCTATTCTCCAATATGGGAGTGGAAGATATTAAACCACAGATAAGTTATCATAAGGTTTCAAGACAATGAAGGTGTAGAAAAATAAGGTATTTGGATTGCTGGCCAGCTCTCCAAACCACAGGTTTGATTTTCTGCTCTGTCAGGTACAATGAGATATAAATTAAATTGCTTACAAAACTTACATCGAGAGGTGGACCTTATGTTACACCCTGCGCTTCAGCTAAAGGAAAATACATGGATTTCATGTTCATGTGTCAATGGCGATGTGATGGCCACAGCAAGGAAACATGGTCATAAGTCCTCTTGTTCAGAACTATGGCAACTCAGGTCACTGAACCTGTACCTGTATATTAAGAATGGTGGGGGGGTCTTGATGAGAGTGATGTAGCAGTTAAGAAACTGGAAAATGGGGTGTTCTAATCCTCCCTTAGCACGAAAAGTGGCTGGGTAATAAGTGTAATAAGGTTGAGACTGGGTTAGGGACTTCTGTCCTTACTGTCAGTTGTGATGACGGGGTATGCACGAAGGGAGGCTCAGCCAATCTCATTGTACACATATTGTACTCTGACAATAAAGGCGATAATAACACATGGGTGACTTTGGGCCCGTTCCTCTCTCTTAGCCCAACCCACCACGCAGGGCTGTTGTTGTTGTGGAAAAGGCAAGCGATTATGTATGGTGCCTTGAAACGTACATAACAATGTTGCTTTCCTGTGAGATAGGTGGCAGGCAAGTTTAATAAATAAATAAAAACAAAAAACAAGTAAAATTTCATTGATAAACAAAAATAAAAAAAATCCATAGAATTTAATAAACAAAAATAAAAAACAAATAAGATTTAAATGAACAAAAATAAGAAACAAAAAATTTAATAAACAAAAATAAAAAACAAATACAATTAATAAAAAATAATAAAAAATAAAATTTAATGAACAAAAATAAAAAACAAATAAGATTTAAATGAACAAAAAGAAAAAAACAGATACAAATTAATAAACAAAAATAAAAAATCAATAGAATTTAATAACCCAAATAAAAAAATAAGATTTAAATGAAAAAAAAAGAAAAAAACCAATAACATTTAATAAACAAAAATCAAATAAGATTTAAATGAACAAAAAACACCCCCAAAAATTAATAAACAAAAATAAAAAACAAATACAATTTAATTAATAAAAAAGAAAAAAAACCAATAAAATTTAATAAACCAAAATACAAATCAATACAATGTAATAAATAAATAACGAAATGAAATGTAATAAACAAAAAGAAAAAAAATACAAATAAACTTTCATGAATAAATACAAACAATAACGGCAGGATATAAATCGAATAATAACCAATTAAGCATTTGTCCCATTGCAGCTCCCTGTTTTGCATTTAATCAGACCTTAGGACAAACGACAGCGGGAACAGTAGCAATTTTCCTGCGGTTTCGAAGAGCAAAAGTGAGAAAATTACTCTTGTGTTTTTTTTTAGAAGAAAAAGCTCGTTAAGACTGAACTGGTTAAAGCAAAGCAAAAAGTTTACCAGGGGGGGATGGAGAAAACTCCGGCTCGCCCTTCTTCCCCAAGCCTCTACTCCCTCCCCCCCCCCCCCCAAATTGGGATTATCTCCCACCCTCCCTTTACCCACTTTTTCCCCGAGCCAATGACCAGCCCCGATTGGTATAACCCACAACCAGCCTCCCACCCACCCACCCAACACAAAAAAACACACACCAGCAACGACCTATTGAAGACCAACCGCGCGCCTCTCCACCCTGAACGAGGCTCCCAGCCCGCCATCCCCGCGCGCCTCGCTCCACCGCCATCCCTCTCTCTCTCTCTCTCCCCGTTGAACCCGGGCTCGCTGCGCCGCACCAGCCCGGCCAGCGGAACTACAGGCGGCCGCTTGCACGTGAGAAACTCTCCTCCCCCCCCCACTCCCCCTTTTTCAAGGCGGCTCTTCCAACCAAAGGAGAGCGAGCAAGCAAGCCCGGGGCAACAAAAAAGAGAGAGGATCCCTCCGGCGGCAGGCTGGAGCCAAGGAATCCACCTTTCGGATAAGGGCGCAGGGGGGGTGGAATCGTCCGTTCGGGGCATCAGGAGGCTGCCAGCAGCGAGAGCCACGCGGGTTTTCCTCCGGCTCTTTTTTTTTTTTTTTTCCTCCCGCTCGGAAACCTCGGCGTCGAGCCCGGCTTGCTTGGGGGGCTGCTGGCTGCTACTGCCGCCGCTTGGCTGCCTCCGCCTCCCGGTAGGCTGCGCTGTGCTCGGCTTCTCCGGTTGGGAATCGCGCCCCCCCCTTCCTCCCCCTCTTTCTTCTCCTCCTTCCCCTCCCCTCGGAGGCCCCCTGAGTCAGGCTGAGTTGCTACCGCCGGCGCGGCTCCGCGCGGCTCCAGTCCCGCGTTGCCTCGGGAAGGGAAAGGCAAAAAAAATATATAGGAAGAGCCGCGGCGGCGCTGCTTTGCAACGGCAGCAGCAGCGGCGGCGGCACCGGAGGAGGCGCAGCGGCTCCCGGGTTTCTTCTTCTTCTTCCTCCTCCTCCTCCTGGCACCTTTCGGTCCATGGATACTTTATGCAGGGAAGCGGCTGCCCAGCTCCGGAGCTGATCCACACCACCGGCTGGAAAAGGAAGGGTACGTGTATGTGTTGGGTGTTGTGTGTGTGTGTGCGCGATTTCTTGACGCGGGGGTTCTCTTTTGGCCGGCCCCGAAAGAGCGCGCGCGGGGCGGGCGGTGGAGACGCGGGAGCGAATGCGGGAAGGAAGCGAACCTCGTTGCAAAGTTTTGCCTCTTTCCCTTTCTTCTATATTATTATTATTGTTATCATCATCATCATCAATCATCATCATCATCATCATTATTATGATGCTTTTTTTGCAAAGTTGCCACTGGTCGGTGGAAAAAAGCCAGCCGGTTCTCTCCGCTTGCAAGCGTGGGAAGCGCCGGAACTCCGCGTTTTTAAGTGGTGGGGAGGAAGACCCGAACCGAGCCGAGCCGCGCAGCTGGGCTGTTTTGAGTTCCGTGTTTCCTTTGCAACTTGTAAGCATGGGGGGGGGGGGGTAATCGGAAGCAGAAAAGTTCTTGCATGGTTTCCAAGGCGTCTCCTCTCCTGTTCCTCACCCTCTCTGTCCCCTCTCCCCCTAATTCCTACCTCCCCCCCCCCACCTCCGACTCAATAAGCAACGCTGTTAGTTTGGACTACCGGTAGCAGGTTGCTGTCTGGCTGCTCTTCTTTGCTCGCGCTGCTCTTTGCAAAAAAATAAATAAATCCCGGAGCCCTCCGTGGTTTTTTGCATTTGCAAGGTGCAAAGCGGCGGCGGCGGCGGCGGAGGATCGCGCGTGCTGGAAAGGGCTTGACTGTATTCCGGTAAGAGAGAGAAAGAGAGAGAGAGATCGTAAGAATGGCTCTTGCTTTTTTCGCCAGCCCCGGGCGCTGGGGTGGGTGGGGGGGGGGGAAGCTTGCAAGGGGAGAAAGTGACTCCTGCCTCCCGCTGTCATCTTCTTCTTCTTCTTTTGGGTGGGTGGGAGAAGGGAGTTGTGTTTCTCAAGGCATGCAAAAAAAAAAGAAAGAAAGAAAGAAAGAAAATGCATGGCCGAATTGTTGGGAGGGAGTCGAGCTGGAGAGGTAGCCGATTCCCACGGTGGCAAATCATCCCTGCGGCCGGCCGGCGGGCGGGCGGGCTGGCTAGCTGGCTTGGCAAGCGGACGAGCCGAACAGCGGCTTGGCTACCTACCTTGCGAGGCAAGGGGAAGGCGGGAGAAGGGAAGAAGACTGGGGTGGCATGGGGCGAGTGGGGAGGGGGCAGAGGTTTCCCGGGGATGCGGAGGTGTGGAAAGAGCCAGACGGCTGCAGCTCCCTCCGGAGAGCGAAAGCAATGTTCATTTACCGGAAAATTCCCCTGCGGGAAGTCGCGCGGAGGGAGGAAAAAAAAAAAAGAGCTTGGAGAGGCGACTGGAACCGGAGCTCCCTTGATTAACAATTCTGATTTTTTTTCCCTTTCTTTTTTTTTGCTCCCTTCCCGCCGTTGATAATTAGGATCCGGTGCCTCCAGGGTCCTGTCGGCGGTGTGTGTGTGGGATGATTAGATTTGGGGAGGAGGGCGAGGTCGGAAGGAAAAGGCTCCGGGATCGGGCTTGATTTGAAACGGAAGACTTTCCAGCCCATAGGACGTAACCCCAGCTAGACAGCAGGGTGTCTGAGCAGGTGCAGAGTTGCTGCCATCCTTCCGCCGAGTTGGGGGGGACACGACCTTCTCTATTCGTTTAGATGCGGGTCGAGGCAGCTTCTGCAGAGTTAAGAATGCTTTCTCTTCCCCCATCCCTTGGCATCGGTCACATTGGGTATATTTGAACTCTTTAAGCAAACGTGACACTGGGAGGGCTTCATCTTAGTTGGCTTACCCAAGTCACAGAAAGAACTAGAGATGGGTGATGTTCAGTACTTACAAGCCCCGGAGATGCTCATCTTGGTTTAACTGGCTTTGGGAGTACTGTGGCTTGGGTTGTTTTCCTTGGTTGGACTTAACTGTTGTTTGGGATTGTTCTCTTTGGTTGGGCTTAGGTGGTTTGCAATTATTCTCCTTGGTTGGGCTTAGGTGGCTTCCATCACTCACCTTGGTTGGATTTAGTAGCTTCAGGCTCAGCAGGCTGGCTGTTCCTGCTGTAATCGGGTCAAGAGCGTGTTGTGTGAACTCACTCCTAGAGTGCCCCTAAATACTGCATGTAGACCGCCAAATCTCGAAATGACGCTGGGCATGTAATGTCATGTAACGTGTGAATACATCAACATCATCCCTCCAAGAGTAGGGGGTAAGTAAGCCGGATTCCTCTGCGGGAGAGCTCTGAAGAACCAGGGAGGGAGCTGCCTAAACTCTGCGGCTTTCCTGCTCTTTCAGCACTGCTTGGTGTAGGCACAAGGTAAAATACCATACACACAGTACAGTATAGCGTTTCCTCCGGTTAATGGTTTTAGCAGAAAGCGTCTCCAGAGCCCTCCTCCGCTTCCATCCCCTTCCAACTTGGATAAAATTCCCTATCAGAAAAGAGAAAGAGAGCATCTCTCTTCCCCCTCCCCTCCATCCAGCCCCCCCCCTCCCCTAAAATAACTAGCTTTCCAGATGGCAGTGATCTGGGTAAATTTTGGCTTAAAAAGGGGGCTCAGACTCCTGTAAAGCTACAGTCCGGTTTTCTCTTTGGATGTCTACCGTCCTGAGGTTCAGGCAACTTAGAGAGAGCGAGGGAGAGACACACACAGACAGACAGAGACAGACCAGACAGAGAGGATAGATAGATGGATGCATGCATGCATGCTGGGGGATAAAACTCCATCCACAAAGGTTGTCTGAAGCAAAACAGTTACTTTGGGCTGGATAATGGCAGCTGTGATCAGATGTTTCCAGGGGTTGCAGATTTTAAGTATGGAGTGTGCTTGTTTTGTGGACGGTTTGCTATTCCCCACTATCCTGTTTCTTTCTCCGCTGCCTCCTCGCCTCCCCCCCTCCAAAGGTTTCTTTGTGTCTTTGTTTTATGGTCCAGGGCATCCCCAGCGGTTGGTATCCTTGGTTCCCAATCCAATTAAAATGAATGCAAATGCAAGGGGGGGGGGCAGGAAAGCACCAGAAAGCTACCCCCAACTAAAGCAAACTCACTGCTTTAAAAAATAAAGATGGGGGGGGGGGACACTGGAAGGAAGTCCCCATCCTTTCTTCTCTCTCCACTTGCTGGCTCATTTGCCAAAACTGTCTTTTTGTCTCTGTGTGTGTGTCTGTGTGTGTGTGTGTGTGTGTGTGTGTGTGTGTGTGTGTGTGTAGGGAGGGGTGTATGCTGTCAAAACATTTAAAGCCAGCTTCAATTTCGGCTGCTGCTTCTTGCTGCCCGTTGCAAAGCATCCGACTTCCTTTAGGGCTTCCCTATTCTCTCTCCTTTTGCCCGCCTCTGACTTTATGAATGATGATTCACATGGCTTCTGGCAAAGCCTTCCAACGGTTGTAAAGACGGTTTGACCAAATTTAGCAGGGGAGACATACCTAAGCATTCAAAAAAATAGCTGATTGCAAGGTTTCTGTAAAAATAAAAATAAAAGCCAGCCTTGTCTTCAAGTCCAGAAAAGAAACAGATGCATCCGTTGCTGAGCTTGGCTATTTTGCATGAGGAGAATTCAACGGTTGTGTGTGGATTTATGGCTAAATGAGATCCGCGGGGACAGGTAGTCCTCGACTTACAACAGCTTCATTTCGTGACGGTCCAAAGTTGCAACGGCACTGGCAGCCAGTCCTCACACTTAGAACTGTCACAGGCTTCCCATGGTCATGCAGGCCATTGGGTACCAGCATGTACAGGTAGTCCTCAACTTAACAATGTGTCATTTAGCGACTGTGCAAAGTTACAGCGTCACTGAAAAAAAGGGACTTATGACCCATTTCTCACACTTGTGACTGTTGCAGCATCCGCATGGTCATGTGATTTCCAGGCGGGTGCTTGGCAACTGGTTTGTGCAAACTGATTTCAAAACTAGAATCAGGATTCCAGTAATTACCCCCAGTTAAATCATGAGTCTCGAGCCAAACTTCCAAAACTTCAAAAGGATTTATTGGGAGTTAACATGTCCGGCACTGCCTGGGTGTAGATAACTCTGAGACACATAATTTATTGTCACCCTTGACCCTGGTTTTCCCCCACCCCCCTGTGTGCATCTTAATTCATATTCAGTGGGACACATCCATAGCCAAGAGTCATCAGTCATGCTCTCCAGTTAGAATTTTGCACACTAGAAACTTCAGTCACCTAGTTACTATCTTTGAAAACTATTTATGGAATGCACTTTCGCTTTCCAAGCTGCCACATTGCTCTTTCAAACCCCCTTTTCCCCCTCCCTTTCTGTTGATAGCTCTAAAAAGACCATAGAAATATTTTATGAGTTGACAGCCAGACATGATCGTGCTGCCAAATTAATCCACTGGTCATTATGTTAAAAAAAAAAAAAAGACTTGCCTGTATCCGAAAAGTCATGGTAACGTAAAAGTGGAAAAAGTCATCAAAAATGAGAAGGTGAGCAGGAGATGCCAGAGTCGAAGAAAAAGGCCTGGAAAAAAAATCACAAAATATCGCAACCTGGCCATCAAAACACCCACGATTATGGGTGAAACATGTGACAGTGATACCCATTGTCATCGGGGCACTTGGCACCATGCCCAAGAATTTTACAAAATACATCGAGAAATTGCAGTTTCCTGCAATAACACCAGCGGAACTGCAAAAAAAAAAAAAGTGCTACTTAGAACATCGTATATTTTAAGAAGATACTTGGTTGATACCTAGGATGCTGGCAGTAACCCGTATTAACCATCGCAGCCAGCTAATGATATTTCTGATACATGTTTAAATGGTCAGTTGACTAAGTTTCATGTTTAATGAATAAAAGTTTATAATAATATTAATCATTCTGAAAAAGGTCATAAGCCTGAAAAAGTGGCCGAAAATGAGCATGCAAAACTACTGTGGGACTTCCAAATACAGACTGACAAAGTTTTGGAACACAATACCCCAGATATCACGATCGTGAAGAAGAAAAGAGTGTGGATCATCGACATTGCCATACCTGGTGACAGCAGAATCGATGAGAAACAACTTGAAAAACATCACCAGATATCAGGACTTTAAAATCGATCTGCAGAGATTCTGGCATAAACCAGTGCAGGTGGTTCCAGTGGTACTCGGCACACTGGTTGCTGTGCCTAAAGACCCAGGCAAGCACTTAAAAACAATTGGTGCTGACAAAATCACAGTTGGTCAGCTGTAGAAGGCCGCCTTACTGGGAACTGCTCGCATAATCCTGATGATGCATCACGCAGTAATAAACGCTTGGGAAGTGTTCAACTAGCGATTTGTGATATGAAACATAGCATAGTTATCTCGTTTGCTGTGTACACTGTCATAATAATAATCCTATTCTAAAGAGTAGAAGGTTCGTGTAACACAGCCTGTGATTGTTAAGGATATACAAATTTTCACAAGCTATTTCTTTTGAAGAGGAAAGAACGTCCCCTAGAGTAAATTATCACCTGAAAATAAAAATCGTTTACTTACATTGCTTTTTTTTAAATTAAGACTATCATCTCCTCCAGATCATATTCAAACTCTTGTAGAACTTCATTTGCGTAATGCTCTATAGGTAGTCCTCAACTTAGTTGGGCCAATTTCCTTTGTTAAGCATGGTAGTTATTAAGTGAATTGTGCCCAATTTTATGATCTTTGTTTCACGGTTGTTAAGTCACTGCAGTTGTTAAATGAATCACATGGTTGTTAAGTGAATCCAGCCCCTCCCATTGACTTTGCTGGTCAGAATTGGTTGGGAAGGTTTGCAAGTGATGATCACATGACCCTGGGACACTGCAACTATCACAAATACATGCTGGCAGCTGAATTTTGATCACATGACCATGGAGAGATTGTGTGAGAACTGGTCCTAAATTACAGTTTTCTTCAGTGCCATTGTAACTTCAAACAGTTGCTAACTTGATCTGTGAAGCTTTGTACAAGTATGGAGAACCAAATATAAACTGTGTAGAGTTGATGATGTGTAAAATCACTTTTAAGATTCCAGTCCTGTATGTGGTGGAAACACAATCATTGTATTACCATGCATTTTTCTTCTACAGAATGTCAGAAACATCGATCAGGGAAGATAACGTGATTGATGGGATCAAAGACAGCCAGAGAGATTAACAGACTCATTTGTCTTCCACTGAATTTCACCAGGTTATCTATGCCTCTCTCAGGGCCAAATCTTTAACAGAGTCTTGTTGATATGGCTTAAAAATAGCCCACTCTTTCAATAGAAATAGCACTTAAACTTATATACTGCTTTACAGTGCTTTACAGCCCTCTCTAAGCGGTTTAGAGTCAGCCTCTTGCCCCCAATAATCTGGGTCCTCATTTTACCGACCTTGGAAGGATGGAAGGGCTGAGTCAACCTAGAGCCAGCCAGGATCGAACAGCTGACAGTTGGAAGAATTTGCCTGCAATACTGCATTCTAACCATTGCCACACCACAACTCCCTCCCTTCCCTTCCCTACCCATTCATGTTTCTTCCTCCCTTCCCTTCCACTTTCCTTTCTTCCTTCCTTCCCTTCCCTACCCGTTCATCTCCCTTCCTTCCTTTGCAATAGCACTTAGCCTTATATACCGCTTCACAATGCTTTACAGCCCTCTCTAAGTGGTTTACAAAGTTGCATATTTCCCCCAACAATCTGGGCCATCATTTTACCGACCTTAGAAGGACGGGAGGCTGAGTCAACCTTGAGCCTGGTGGGATTCGAACTGCCAAATCGCAGGCAGCCCGGCAGTCAGCAGAAGTAGCCTGCAGTGCTGCACTCTAACCACTGCGCCACCGCGGCCCATATTCAAAATGGATACCCGCCTGGTTGAGGTTCCAGAACTTCTCCAGTAGTTTGCAAACATGGATAAGCAAAAGTTGTTCCTTGTTACCCTGTTCCAAATTAAAACGCTAAGGAAGCGTGTGTGGTTCCTTCTTAAACACAGCCAGGCTTTCTGCTCGTATGGCCTTGGGACAACAAGGAGATTTGTATGAGAGATAGGACATTGTTCTTTTTAAGTGAAGGGCTGTGCTTTGTCTGCCATTTCGACAAATGAGTGGCACCATGGAAAACAAAAAAAAACACATTCCTTTTTTGAAATCTGCTAATTCCAAAGCATTTGAACACTGACTAGAAAGTCAGTTGTCATCTAATTTTCATGTCAAACCTGCGCCAAGACATTTTCCTAGCAGCTCTCAAAAGGACCCTGTGGAGCACACTAATGCCTTAAGGTAAGAGGACACATACCTGCAGGGTTCTCAATCTAGTAAAATATCTGCATTAGAGCTGATTGATTGAGGTTAATGCTGTAAAATAAATGGTAGCCATGTCTGATATGTGGCCTCAGCTGAAATTCAAGGCATTTTTTTTTGTACCTGTTAACTTTTTCTGGGTAAAGGAGGAGATGGGTAAATGCCAGTTCGAACATGGTGGAATCATGCACAAACTGATCAACAGCAGAGGTGGTATTCAGTAGGTTCTGACCAGTTCTGGAGAACCGGTAGCGGAATGTTTGAATAGTTCAGAGAAGTGGCAAATACCGCCTCTGACTGGCCCCGCCCTCATATCTTCTCTGCCTCCTGAGTCCCAGCTGATTGGCTGGGTCTTCTTTTGTTGCCCCCCAGGAGAATGGAGCTGGAAAGCAGGTTAATGGGGTGGGGAAGGAATGGGATTTCGCAGTAACCTTCCACTGCCTTGCCCACCAAGCCACGCCCACTGAACCGGTAGTAAAAAAAATTGAATCCCACCACTGATCTACAGGATTTAAGGTTTAAATAAACCCGGCTAAGCCTCTGCCTTTATTGATCCAATTAGTATCCATTATATTTTGCATTTCATTCAAAAGAGTGGCCCATCGCTACATTCTGCTGATGGAAACAGAAATAGTTAAAAATAGTTGAGGTTTGAAAGCATGCAAATGCGAGTAGATGCATAGGTACCACTTCGGTGGGAAGATAACACAGCATTCTGGGTGCCTTGGCATATAGTCATGCTGGCCACTGGAAAATGTTAGGCTAAAGAAGGAAATCTAGATTCCTTTCCTAAAAGGAAAAGGTTGAGCATATTGAAATAGACAGTCCCTGAGATCATATGGCCTTAAATTATGTAAGTTTTTAATGGTCAAATTGAAGCTATTGATCGTGTGCTGAAGCCGTTGATAATTAGTGCATATCTTTCTGTGCAGGCATAACATGTTCTTGGCATCATGCATTGGATAGCATCCTGGAGGTTGCGTTGGGTAGAAGCTTCCAGATTCCTCAGGAAAACCCTGAGCACATTGGTGGCACAGATTTATGTATTTATGTCTATGCTGCCGTTTATAAATAACTCAAGGTGGCGAACACACACAATACTTTCTCCTTTTATTTTCCCCACAATAACAACCCTGTGAGGTGTGATGGACTGAGAGAGATGAGCCTTGGTAGCGCAGTGGTTAAGAGTATAGTACTGCAGGCTACTTTTGCTGACTGCCGGCTCCCTCCAATTAGAATTCACCGTCTCTTGGTGTTTAGCTCAAGGGCGAAACTAGAAGTAAACCAGAAAGTCCAGTTGTCTCTTGAAAAAGCACCTTTGGGACAACCATAACATGGATAACTAAGAATCTCCATAGACAATTAGAACTCACGGTCTCCTGGTGATTGGCCCAAAGTCAGCAGTTGACTTTCATGCCTAAGGAAGGGCTAGAACTCAAAAGTCTCCTGGCGTGTAGCCTGGTGCCTTGACCACTAGACCATACTGGTTCTTTTGATTATGTCACTGTCCAAATACATTCTTGGTTGTGTGCTACCTAGGAAACGAAAGAGACAACAGGAGTTGCTTTTGAATTGTGGGTTTGGTTATTCAGATGGAGTACAACTCCATCGAAACAGGCTAAACCCCAATCCTCCAGTCTTTTTATTTTTATTTTTAAATCAAGGGGACTTTGGGTTGGAATTTAATTTCAGGTTGTTCAGTCTTATCCAACCCATTGTTGACTTTAGGGACCAGTGAAGAGAATTGCTTTCTTGGAATTTGATCACTGAAAATAGTTAAGCCAGAAGTCATCAGCTTCCTGGTGGCATTCTCAAGAGTTCCAGATTAATATCTACACAAAAGCGATAGGAATAGATAAACGGAGGAAAAGGTGGTGTCTATAGGCTAGAGAGCTAAGTGCCAAATACAGTGGAATGCTCCTGTTCAGGACCAAATCGGGTGGCAAACAAGAAATCCACTCGATTTTTTGAATCAGGTGGCGAACAAAATCGGTGCAGAACAATTCCCTTTCTGCGCCGATTTCCCCTTCACTGCCATTTTTTTACTACATGCATGCGCAGTTGGTTGTGCTACCGGACACGACCAAACCAGATCACGACCGGAGTCCGGGAAAGGATTACGGTTGTGACTCGAGGCTCCGCTGTATTATTAACCTGGTTGCAAGATTTACAGGAATTACAGAACAACTAATACAAGTACTCCTTGATTTATGACCAAATCAATATGACAGCGCTGGAAAATGTGACTTATACACCATCCTTGCACGTACAGCTGTTGTAGTGTCGCCACAGTCATATGATTGCAATCTGGGCGCTTGGCACCCAGCTTATTTGTCATGCAGCACCACAGTCACACAATTGGTATTTGCGAACTTCCCAGCCAGCTTTCAACAAAGTAAGTCAGTGGTGAAACTGGGAGAATTATATCTTACTTAACAACTGTGGGAATTCGCTGAATGTCTCTGTTAAAATGGGGTAAAATCAGGTTTGGTCACTTGATGCTTCGCTTAATGACTGTCTCTTAATAAATTTTCTGGGCCTATTTGTGGTTGTGAGTCAAGGACTATCTCTATGACCACAATTGAGCCCAAAATTTCTGTTGCTAAGTGAGACAGTTGTTAAGGGAGTGTCACCCCATTTTATGACCTTCCTCTTTGCTGCAGTTGTTAAGTTAGTAACACGGTTATTACGTGAAGCTACCTTCCCCACCCAGAAGGTCACAAAAGATGACCATATGACCGTGGGACCCTGTAACCATCATAAATACGTACCAGTTGCCAAGCATCCAAAATTTGTCCACGCTGATGGTTTCTGAGTTGTAAGTATCAAAAACAATCATAAACCACATTTTCAGTATTGTAACTTTGAACAGTCATAAAACAAATGATTGTAAGTTGATACATGGTATCCCCAAGGCAGGGGTGTCAAACTCAAGGCCCGGGGGGGGGGGGCACCCTGGAAACAGCGAAGGACTGGCTTGCGGTACTTCTGCCAGCAAAAACAGAGCTTGAGAGGGCCACATGTGGGGCCCCTCCATGCTCCATTTTCGCTGGCAGAGGGTTGCAGGTAGCCATCGCAACCTAAAATGGAGCTTGGGAACCCGTTTTTGCTGGTAGAGCGCTTGAGCCACCACAGGTGCCCCCGACATGAGTGACGTCAAGCTGGCCACACCCACCCTGCCCCCCCCGGAGGTCAAACACAACCCTGATGTTGCCCTCAATGAAATTGAGTTTGACATCCCTGACCCAAGGTGTGGTGTGTCTGCGCGCGCACACCCACCCACAGCCACACCCCTATACCTGCCAGGTGGTTAAAAGAAAATTATGATGGATGATAACTGAAAGCTACCAAACGGTTTTAAACTAAAGGGTTTTTTTCTTGGAGTCCCTGGTGGATTTGCCGTAAAGAGACAGGATGGATTGGATGAAGGGCTTGATAAATTGTAATCTGCTAAGAGAACCAGGAAAACCAGTTAGCTTAAATGCTTGAAAGGCAAGTCTCTTGCCGTTTTCGCTGCTGAGCCAGCTGTGCTCCTAAGAATACCTGTGAGAGAATATCATGATGTAATAGTTTCTGCACGGCTTTTTGAGAAACAGTGAAGCTCGGTGTGTATAAATGTGTTTTAAGCTTCAAAAAGGGGGAAAAAAATATCTCAGTCTGTATTTTTTTTTTTTTTACCGTCTGCTATTTTTGCAAAGCAGCCCAAGTCAACCCTACCAAAATTTATCTCAATTTCATGTTTTTCTTCCACCCGTGCTAAAAATAGCCTTAAAACTTCCCCCAAATTTCTGTTTTTCAGCAGGATGGATTTCAACAAATTCTAGGGTTGGTTTGATCTGATCTTGCTTAAAATAATGCTGGTTTTGGCTGCAGTTTCTGATAGAAATAACCCGTAATGGGAAATGTACTTTGGATAATGAATTAGATAATGATGGTTTATTGTATTGCAAAAATAAATTCTCAGTATTTATTTAAATGAGTCGTACTTGGTCCTTCAACATAATCCATTCAAGATTGGTGTGCGTAAATTGGTGGAGAGGGAACAATGTATACTTAGAGGAGAGGTTGATTATAAATTGAAAGAAGTAATCGGGTAGTCCTTGACTTACAACAGTTCATTTAGTGACTTTCAAATTTACAATGGTGCTGAAAAAACTTATGATGGTTTGTCACGCTTACTTGTGTAGTGTCCCCACGATCACAGGATCAACATTCTGACTCATATTTATGAACAGTTGTGGTATTGTACCAGGTCGGCCTGGTTCAGCCGAACTGGTAGCTCCAAGGATCAGCTGCTGGGTTTGCCTGCTTGCCTCGGCTCTATTCTGACCTTTATTTCCTGGTTTTGAAGTTTGGCTGCTTCGCGCCGCACAGCAGATTGACGCACGTCAGCTGTTGAAGACACAGGGAGAGTGCAGGATTGCAGGAGAAGGTCAGTAGCAAACCCTCTGCAAAGCGCGCCCACCAAACCACGTCCACAGAACCGGTGGCAAAATAATTTGAATCCCACCACTGCTTATGACCATTGCAGAGTCCCAAGGTCATGTGACACTTTTTGATAAGCAAGGAGGCTAAACAAGGAGTTACCAGTATGATCTTGTCGCGAGCTTAAATGGCTCCTGGCTAGGAGATTTTAACTTCAATTGTTTTTCCTTTCATTGCTTGATTGCTGTTTTCCACCTCAGACTCATCTCTTATTCTAGGACATGGGTGTCAAATTCAAGGCCCCTGGGCCAGATCTGGCCCACGGGATGCTTAGATCTGACCCGCGGGGCTGCCCTGGAAACAGAAAAGGACCAGCCCATGGTGCTTCTGCCAGTGAAAACGGAACTCCATTTTCATTGGCAGAAGGTTGTAGGAGGCCATCGCAGCTGGAAATGGAGTTCGGGAGCCCGTTTTCACTGGCAGAGCACTGAGGTCACCACAGGCACCCCTAACAAAAATGATGTTTGAGCTGGCCAGCCCGGGCACACAACCCTGCCCCCCCAAGGTCAAACACAACCCTGATGCAATCCTCAGTGAAATTGAGTTTGACGCCCCTAGGACTCTTATAAGCAGCCCATCCAATACCTTGGGTTAAAATCAATAGGGATATGCATGAAAACTTGGATACGGATGTTCAGAATCCTTGCATTTGGGATACCAACACACAGAAAAGAGGACATCGTTCTACTTTGCAGCATTGTTAGGGGCATTGGACCTACATTTTGTAGGTATGCTTCTTCGCGTGAGAAAGGTTGCTTTAGAATGGGTCCCCAATGCCCGGGCGTGGCCCCACTAACTGGGCCTCGAGCCGTTCGGAACCGGGGCCCCGGAAGTGGTGGGGAAGCATGTCCGTGTGCGGGCATCTCCACTCGCACAAGCAGCGGGCGAGCGTGTGCAGTACACTCACCATTTGTGCGAGCGATGGGTCACTCTTGCCTGCTGCTCGCAAGGAACCATTCCCTACCTCTACTCGCCCCCCACTCACTGGTCTACCAAGTCAGAAAACTTGGAGAAATTATGCTTTGGAAGACGTTTGCTCTCTGCCAACAGTTCTGTTGTGAAGTATGGCTGCATTAATACCTGAAAGCAACTTGGGGATTTCATTAAGCATGTTGTCTTTGGACTCGGCAGCTTGTATTATCTCAAGGGGTCCAGATTGCTGAATTATGTGAGGTATGGTGAAGTGGGTAATTGTAGTAGTATCCTCTGTGCCGGCCTGTTCCTTGAGAGCAGCCTTTCTCCACGTCTCACTGAGTTTCCTGCCCCACCACTTACTCTCTCAAGTGGAGTGGGTCCTTGTTGCGCAGGTAGTCCTTGACTTACGACAGTTAATTTAGTAGCTGTTGAAAGTAACAATGGCACTAAAAGGTGTGACTTGTGACCCTTTTCCCATACTTACGACCAGTGGTGTGGCCTTCAAAATTTTTAGTAAAGGGTTCTCTATCCGATTGCTGTGTGGGCGTGGCCATGATGGGCGTGGCCTAGTCGGCCTCCTGTACCACGGGAGGGGGCATTTTTGCCCTCCCTGGGTTCTGGATGTTTTCCTCCAGCCTCTGGGAGGCCTGTTTCTCCCCTCCCCGGGCTCCGGAGGCTCTCTGGAGGCTGGAAACAGGCCCGTTTCCAGCCTTCCAGAGCCTCTGGGAGGCCCGTTTTTCACCCTCTCCGAGCCTCTGTGTGTGCCCTGCACTTACCTGTATCCAAAATAGGCTGCATGGGGACTCCGGGGAGGGGTGGGTGTGGCCAGCCAGGAGTGGGATTTGGGGATTCTCTGAACTGCACAGAATCTTAGCTAGGGCCTCTCCCTAACCCCTGCGAACCCCTAGCACCTGTTTACGACCGTTGCATCATCCCCAGGGTCTCCTGGTGTGCCATTCCAGGTTCACTGAATTGAGAAAACACTCTTTTTTTAAAAAAAACCTGGAGTCTCCGTTGTACATCAATGCCGTGTTTGATTTTAAACAAAATTGTGACCGCAATTGAGCCCAAAATTTATGTTGCTCAGTTGTAGACATTTTTTCCAGTGAGTTTTGCCCCATTTTACAATCTTTCTTGCTACAATGGTTAAGTGAATCATTGCAGTTAAGTTGGTAACGTTGCGCTTAAGTGCATACCTAGGTTGCCCCGTTGATTTTACGTGTCAGAAGGTTGCAAAAGGGGATCCCATGACGCCGAGACACTGCAACCGTCATAACTACGAGTCAGTCGGCAAGCATCTGCATTCTGATCACATGGCCATGGGGAAGCTGCATGGGTCATAAGTGTGAAAAAGCGGCCATAAGTTGCTTTTTCCAGGGCCGCTGTAACTTTGAACGGTCACTAAATGAAGTTTTTAACAAGATGTTGGATAACCATTTGTCTGAAATGGTGTAGGGTTTCCTGCCTAAGCAGGGGGTTGGACTAGAAGACCTCCAAGGTCCCTTCCAACTCTGTTATTCTATTCTATTCTAAGTTGAAAACGACCTGCTATTTCCTCTGGTAGTTTTGGGAGACACATCAGATAATTGGCTGTGAAAGCAGATTGGAAAAGTTTGTTTTAAAAGATTTAGGGTGAAACCCAAGGCAGAAAAACAAATACTTTCGGATGCTTTATGTCTTCTTATTTTTTTTCCTTTTTGGGGGCTAGAGGCAACTTCATTATCGTGAGTTCGCTGCTGCGAGGGTCTAACTTACGTATGCAAAAAAACAACAACCCACCCTATCCTTGTCTTGTCACATTAGGGTTCTTTCTCTTTCTGTGTCAAGCTTTGGAAGACATCCAAAATTCTCCAGCTTTACAGGGGGAGCAGAAAATAGAAATGTCAAATCGGGCACTTGGCCAAGCAGAGTGAGGGGTACGCATATCCCACGAGACTACTGCGAGCGAACGCAAAGCTGCAAAGTCTCTAAATAGGACCGCTCTGATCGGTGTGATATGCATGACTTTCGGTTACAAAATTATTTGATTTTAGCACAGTGAAACCAAATGAATACCATCTGCCCACCAGTAGTCTGAAGCAAATCTACTTGTCTCACACACACACACAACACCCCCCCCCCGGCTAAATAATGCCTTCACCTTGGCCTCGGTGTCTCTATTCATAAAAACAGTTAGAAACTTTGGCCCAGTGACATATTCTGATATTTCATGCCTCACAAGTAGAATTGGATGTCGGGCGGGGGGGGCGGGGAAACAGGCCTGCCTTATCGAAGGAATCAAACACTCTGGCTACTGAGGCAATCTATGAAGGTGTCATGAAGGTTAATCGAAGCCAAACTTATTAACATAAGCCAAGGTTTTTTTGTCTCTTTGCCAAATCCACAATTCCTAGTTCTTTCTCCCTCTCCCTCTCTCTCTCTCTCTCTCCCCCCCCCGCCCCCCCAGATGCCAGCCCTTCTCAACTGCATGGTGTCCTTTCCAGTTAATATTTTGCCCCTTTTGCTATTACGTTGGGATTTGGGCCCAGTCAGCAAAATCGATGGACGGCAGATTTATGACAAAAGCAAAGTCGTTCTTCGCACAGCGGGCTATTAACTGCAGTGAGATGTGACACTGGCCACTACCTTGAGTTCACTCCTGATGTGATGAGTCAGGTTTCTTGCTTCATTTGCATGTTGGCCATAAAGCAAACAATTGCGTTGAGTTTCCACTCTGAAGGACGTGCTCGAACGAAGTAAGGCGGGTTTTGCTCAGAGCATTCATTCGTTCCATTGTTCTGCTTTTAGCCCGCTCATCTCTCCAGTTTATGTCTGGTGTAGGAATTGGATTCAGAACTTGATAGTGAGACGGGTGGCATATAAGTCTAATGAATGAATAATAATTAATAAATAAGGAGACCACATTGAAAAACTATGGTAGGTTACTGTGAGGACAGATTAGTTCTTTTCATACAGGCAGCCCTCAATTTACAAATACAATTCAGACCAGAATTTCTGTTGCTAAGCCAAGTGGTTGTTCAATGGATCAGGCCCAAATTTAGGCCTTTTTGCCACAGTGGTCAATCACAGTGCCAATCAGTGCAGTTGTTAAATGAATCATATGGTCATTAAGTGACTCGGACTTCCCACCTGCTTCTGACAAGCAAAGTCAATGGGGAAAACATGACTGCATGTTCCACTTAACTTCAATGACTGGCTTAACCACTGTGGCAAAACAATTGCTAAAATGGTGCAAAACCCACCTAAGAACTTTAACAACGGAAACTTTGGTGCTCAATTGTGGTCTCAAGTCAGGACTACCTCTATCATGTTTATTGCACCCTAGTCCTTTATTGCCTTAATACACATCTGAATATCTAGTTTAGGAACATGCTGCTATTGGCTGTGTGTGAGTGAAAACTTGAGTTTCTTTGCCTTGTGTGTTGGGAGGTCTGGACCAAAGACGTACGCAGGATCAGGGCAGCGACATTTGAAGTAACTGAAATAAAATTAAAATAGCAATTCTAATTAACATTGACTTCATGGGTTCTTTAGCACAGCCCCATGTCCATTTCTTGAGGGTTAACTTTTGCCCTTCCTTGTTTCAATAGCAAAAAAAAAAAAAAAATATTGCGAGAGAACAAAATGAGAATACCGGTGTGTGTTCTTTATTTTTGAAAATGTACCTTAGTGAAATACGAATCGTCCTATCAGACTGATTTGAACAGTTGGGTAGTGCTTCAGACTTGATCTTCAAAAAATATTTTGGCATGCCCAGGAATATAATAGCAACATCTGGTCTGCAACAACTTAAACAGCTGTTCTTTTTGTTGCATGCATTCTTAGGGAAATATATAGCTGCTTTAATGAGTTGAAGACAGGTGCTGTCTTCGTAGCCCCTCATGCTATGAAGCATCTTTTACAGAGAGAATCCATGTGCTGCTGAGCTCCATTGATTTAGGAATAGCTAGCCATATGAGCACACATTTTGCCCGAGAGTTTATTCATTTCAAGAAGTTATTTGGGAGATTATTTTGAAATATTAGTGCTAAAAATATGTCATAAAGCTTGCTAATTACGTGCCGAGCGTAAACTGCTTAAAAACCTTTTCAGCCATTTTTGATCAGATATCCAATCCCCCCCTCTTCTATCTTTGAAAGATAATTTCAGTTATTGAAGGTGAGGAGTTTGGATAGTAAAACTGCGCAGTTTAATTTTAACACAAAGATCAAGGGAGAATTGAATTGCAAACAAGCTGATAAAAAAAAAAATCTGCTTGAATATTATTACCGGGTTAAATATGATTTCTTTTGTCAAGCTGTTAATTAGCATTTGGTACTTTAAAAAAAAAAACAATAAGTGGTTTTACAGTATATTAAGTTCTAAATTAACATTGTATCTGGTCTTCTAACTGCCCGAGCCCTTAGGAGCATAATATGGATTAAATGTAGAACTGGAAGTGCATATAATGAGAGGATAAAAGCCAATTTTGCCATGGAATATGATAGCTGTGCCGCTGTAGACTTTCAGTAAATACAACCTTGCTTTTTAAAACATGAATTATTAATAGTATTTAGTTACTCTTAAAAAAAATTGAAGAGGATGTTATGCTCAGGGTAAAACTTTTCAGTGATTTAAGCTGGGGATTTTGGATACTGTTCAAAATGCATCTTTGTCTCTCTCTTCTCTGGACTTGCTAATCACCCTTCTTCCTAATGTTAATTTTATTTATTTTCACAGCATAACCCAGGAACACACTAAACTTGCATAGATGGCTGCTGAAACCATCATAAACTATTTAATGGAGGAGATTAAACCAAAGGTGCTTTTTCAAGAGGCAACTGGACTTTCTGAGGAAGTCTTCTTGGATGAGAAGCAAAAAGCCTTCAAAGAAAAACCAGAAGGTCTAGCTGCCTCTTGAAAAAACAGCTTTGGGGCAACCATGAGTTGGATGACTGAGAATCTCCATAGACATTTAGAGGAGGTTGAATTTATGATGACAGCTGAGCCCAAAATTTCTGTCACTAAGTAAGACAGTTGATGTGATGACCCCGGGGCATGGCTCAAAGGCAACACAGCCAAAATCAGTAGGAGTCCCTTTATTAGCTCCAACTTTGCTTGTTGGAAGCCAGCTGGGAAGGTTACAAATGATGATCACAGTTGTAGCAGATCGCTAACTCATATTTAAGTGGTGGTCCAACCAGGAGTTTCCAACCCTGGCTACTACTTTAAGACTTCAATTTCCAGAATTCCCCAGCCATGTTACCTATAGAATTCTTGAAACTGAAGTCCAAAGGCTTAAAATTGCCAAGGTTCTAGATCTCTCATATTACTGGCTACATTGGATCACATTGAAGTCCATACGGGCAAAGAAACATTGACTTTGGAGGATCAGGCGATCCAAACTTCACATGAATCATGGGGATCACTCATGATTGTACATATAAAATTAAGGGCACGATTCCACCACTGTTGAACATCTTAAGGACTTGAATTGACTTCAGTGAAAGGAATGAATTGATCTTTCACATCAAGACTGAAAATCAAGAATTGTGTAGCTTGGATGGGACTATCTTCTGGATGTATTTCATGTTTTTCAAACAAATTTCCAGCACTATCCTTATAGAGAATAAGTCCAGAAACTTTTATGAAAAGACTCAGGGGTCTCTTAGTAAGGTTTCTGTTCTGACTTGAAAAAAGGAACTATATTTCTCCTTTAAATCCTGATTGATTTCCTAAGAAATTAGTTTTCATTGGTGAAAAGTACAATCTTGCACAGATATTCCTTTACTTACGATCCCAACTGAGTGCAAAATTTCTGTTGCTAGAGCAAGACGTTGGTTGAGTTTTGCCCCGTTTTACAACCTTCCTTGCCATATTTGTTAAGTGAATCACTGCAGTTATTAAATTAGTAACACGGTTAAGTGGATCTGGATTCCCCATTGACTTTGCTTGTTGGTTCCCATGGGAACCGCAATGGTCAAATAGGAGCCAGTTAGCAAGTGTCTGAATTTTGATCGCGGGGATTGCTGCAACTTGTAAGTGTGAAAAAAAGGTCATAAGTCACTTTTTTTCCAGTGCTGTTGTAAGTTCAAACTGTTGCTTAAATGAATACAAGTTAAAGACTATCTTCAACTCCTGAAATCCAGCCGATGTTAGTAGAATTTAATTAGGTTGTGTACCGAATTATTGCTGAAATAAGGATAGCTGATCTGTGCTACCTGATGTTTAACTCTTTTTGAGAACTGTTGCAGGTTCTTTTTAGTATATCCCAGGTCAGTGGGTTCCAAAGCCCAAGAGTGCCAACACAACCACATGGGTCTGTAGGCAACATCTACACCAGTGTTCAATTGAATTGAATTGAATTGAATGCTTCTTGGCCAAGTGTGATTGGACACACAAGGAATTTGTCTTTGGTGCATATGCCCTCAGTGAACATAAAAAGAAAAGATAGATTTGTCAAGAATCATAAGGTACAATACTTAATGATCGTCATAGGGTACCCTTTTAAGCCATCAAATCATACTAGGAAACAATCAATATAAATCATAAGGTTACAAGCAACAAGGTTACAGTCATACAGTCATAAGTGGGAGGAGATGGGTGATAGGAACGATGAGGCTTGGAACCTTGTCAGCTAATAGTAGTGCAGACTTAGTAAATAGTTGGACAGTGTTGAGGGTGTTATTTGTTTAGCAGAGTGATGGTGTTTGGGGAAAAAAGCTATCCTTTTGTCTAGTTGTTCTGGTGTGCAGTGCTCTATAGCATTGTTTTGAGGGTAAGAGTTGAAACAAATTTATGTCCAGGATGTAAGGGGTCTGTAGAGATTTTCCCATCCCTCTTTTTGACTCGTGTAGTATACAGGTCCAAAGGCTAGTACTTAATGCACACTATTCCACTCTTCCCTATTTCTACTACAGCTCCTAATACTGCTCTTCCAATGTTACTCCTTGTGAGTCTCACTGCTGGAGAACAGTATATCTGTCTGTTAGCTTTAGGCTGTTTCAGGCTTTTATTTCCATAAACAAGCATAATTACCTTCCTTCTCCACACCACTACCATACCTAACTGCCTCTTTATTCAGTTTTTCAACTTGATGCTCTGCTGGCTAGGGAGAGGTCTTAAAAGGGACAACAGACCAGGTTGTAGCCAATTTGCAGATAGCAAACCATGATCTCCTTTGACGCTTCATTAGCAAACACCCATTTCTTGATATATTCTTTCATTGGCATACAAAAATACTATTTTTCCTAAATAGTTTGGTATCCACTTTGGTACCGCCTGCATTGCATTTACATCAGAAATACTATATTTCGCAACTCCACAATTTCATAGGTTTTTGAAAACTGGTAGTATAGTTTATAGGGCCTGTGTCTTTTATTTGTTATGAGATTGCTCTCGTGTTAAATAAAACATTTTCCTCTGTCTGAATTGCTGGTGAATGTGCTTTTCAAGTTTCCCTTCAAAGGAACTTCTCAATGGGAAAATCAGAACAAATGTTCATTATCTAATGAAAAAACTGACACTGCTTTCAAGTGTATATCTCAAACCTTCCCATGGGGCATGGTTTCTTCTGAATTTGTTGACAGATCACGGTAGTAAATAAATGGAACAGCAGCAGCAGTGTTTGTTCAATATCATATTTGCATTCCCAAACTTACAGTAAAGTTTAAGCAGGTCAGGCAGAAGATAGCAAAGGAAGATCAAAGAAGAGATGCAATAAAGCAATTGAATAAACGGTATTTGCCATTTGCTCATGAGCTGAAATTAAAACAACTGAGAGTGGAAGAAAATACAACTATAAACCAAAATTAATTGGGAATGCAAGCAGTTTATAGTCAAATGCTGCAGTTTTAATCATTTCTGAGAACAAAAATTCTGAAGCAGAATTTTGCTTCTTTTTCTGGCATTTGACATGTCGTACATGTTTCCCCCCCAGTTATTTTAAGCAGAGCATCTATTTCTGATTATTGCTTCATGGAAACTGTTCAGAGGATGTACATAAATGGTGTTTATAGAATCCTTGTGCAGCTTTAATTTTTAGTAACTTCTGTTTAGGATGCATCAGAGAGTATTTTAAGGTTTAGCATATTGTAGGAAAGTTAACTTCTAGTGTTACTTCCAGTGTACTTTTGGATGCAAAGCATTGTATATCGTTGATGTTCACCTAACACAGGGTGTTAAACTCGTTTTCATTGAGGGCTGCATCAGGGTTGTGTTTGACCTCAGGGGGCTGTGGTGGGCGGCCCTCCCACGCTCTCCCCGCCCTCCTGCGCATGCGACCCCCATGCTCCCCCCGCTGCATGCGCATGCATCTCCCACATGCATCCCACCCCCGTGCATGTGTGGCAGATACCCGAAAATCAGCTGACTGGTGGGAAGCACCAGTGCATGCGCAGTGTTTTTTGTATGTTCCAGGTTTTCCAACCTGAGTCCAGAATCTTGGCTGCCTCAACACTGAATTCCATATTGTTGTGTAGGAGCCAGGATTCAGATCTATCAAGATCCCTTTGTTCTTTCTTTCTCTGATGATAGAATGTCCCCCTCCCTGGCTCTTCTTCATCTGCTGAGTGCCCCTTTTGTCCTTCGAAGTCAAGGGTCTCGAAACTTGCCAACTTGAATACTTGTGCACTTCAACTCCCAGAATTCCTCAACCAACCATGCTGGCTGGGGAATTCTAGAAGTTGAAGTCCACAGATCTTAAAGCTGCCAAGTTTGGAGACCCTTGTTCTAAGCCGGGGGTCACCAACCTTTTGGACCTCAGGGACCACCAAACTCATAATTTTAGATCCCAGGAACCACTAACTGGTCTGTGGGTGTGGCCTAATTTGTGGGTGTGGCTTGGTGGTCATGTGACTGGCTGGGCACGGCTTGTATGTAAATATTATAAATATTTATATGAATATTGATTTTTTTTTAATTTAAAAAAGAGCAACTTTTACCCAAAATCAGGCAAAGCAGGCAGGCGGATGGAGTTCCTCACAGAATCACAGATTCATTCAGAGATCTATCTATTTGCCATTGGCTAGCTCAGTCTGTCACATAAAATTTGCTTGCAAGCAAACTCATAAAATTAACTCACAACACACCATGCATGTAAATGTTGAATTTTTTATTAAATAAAGAGCAACTTTTACCCAAAATCAGGCAAAGCAAGCAGATTGAGTTGCTCATAGGATCATTCAATGATCTATCTATCTGCCATCGGCTAGCTCAGTCTCTCAAATTTGCTTGCCATGAGTCTGCACTGAATTTGCTTGCAAGCAAAACTTCAGTCCTAAGGGAAGTTTGGCTGTACCTAAAAGCAGAGCCGAAGATCTAAAGACTAGTAGGAAGCAAGAAATCCAACCGTTTTCTGCTTCTTAGCTAATCTAAATCTCCCGGCACAGCTGAACAGATGATGGTCGGAAAAAGGAAAAATAGCAATTTAGCAGGCAAGTTTGCCGGGTAAGGAGTGAGTGGGCAGGGAAGGTTCCCACGGGCCATGTGAGCGGCGTAGCCTTGTGTTTCTGCGCAGCCTGGATTAATTGCTTTGGGAGGGTGCTCTGGGGGTGAGATTTTTCTGCGGACCACCAAAATTTTCTCACGGCCCACCGGTTGGCGACCACTGTTCTAAGTCACTGATGACTAGCCTTTTCAGCCTGAGGGCTGAAACAGGAGCCTGCATGCATGCAGAGCAGCTCCCTGACACGCACGCGGGAGAGCCGGAAACCAGAAGCTTAGCTTCCATACGCCTGCCACCTGGTCTTCCGGTTTCTAGCATGCATGTGCGCATGAAGACCAGCTGGCTGGCATGTGCATGCGCTCTGGGGAGCTGCTCTTCTAGTTTCCGGTGCTCCGCAGATGAAGATGAACTGGTCAGCACACATGCGCGTGCTGGAACACATTAGAGCAACAGCTGATGGCTGGCGTGCCTGAAGAAATGGCTCTGCGTGCCACTTCCGACATGTGTGGCATAGGTTCACCAACATGGTTCTAAGCCATTTATGCGGAAGAGCACTGGACTCAAGACTGAATCCTAGAAGAAATTGATTCTTCTCAGACTTTGTGAAGCAGAGCCTACCCCATATTAGAAGTCCTCCCTGAAGATAGTTGAGAGAGTATATAGATAGTATAGAATAGAGACATGATGGCGAACCTATGGCATGCATGCCGGAAGTGGCATGCAGAGCCATCTTTGCTGGCATATGAGCGGTTACCCTAGAGCAGGTCCACTGCGCAGGTGCACATCCCGCCCACCCGCCAGCTGATTGTTGTATAACTGCCGCACGTGGGGGGCGCACGCATGAGATGCAAGCACATGCGTAGAAACGCACATTGACCATGGGGGTCGCATGTGCAGAAACATGGGTCTCACGTTGGGGGGGGTCGCATGTGGATGTGCAGAGACGTGCGGCATGCGCAGGGGGTTCGTGCTCACATATGCAGGGGGCGTGGGCCCCCCCGCATGGATTGCCTTATGGATGCTGGCACATGTGCACACGCACACTTTTGGCACTCGAGGATGGAAAGGTTCACCATTCCTGGACTAGAGCATGTCTTCCTGAAGGTAAGTAACAGAAATTTTGGGCTCAATTGTGGTTGTAAGTTGAGTATTACTTGTACTACTTTATTGTAAAGCTACTCAACAGAATCTTACAACTCTGAAAGTACTTCAGTGCCCCATCCCCTTTTCAGCTCATCTAGGGTGAGTCTCTTCCCCCACCCACATTTCTGCTGCCCAGTCAGTTGTCTTTTACGTGGCCGTTCCCTTGGCTATGTCTGTTTTCTCCGTCTCCCAAGGTCATTTCCCCATACCATTACAAGGGCTCCTGCTTTCTTTGCCATAGCCTTTTCCTTTCTATTGTTCTTTTTGGGCGGTATCTTGTCTTCCTTCTCCAGAAATACCTTGTCTTCCCTAATGAGTCTCAGTGTGGCCAGTGTGCCTCCAGACTATCTCCTTTCTCCTCCAGCAATGCAGTGAGTTTCTACTCCTCACAGGTGTTAAAATCTTCCTCAGGCAGAAATTCAAGCATAACACCTGTCTTGTGTTTCCTTGTTCTGTCTCTCTCTGTGTTTCCTGAAGCCAACTGCAAACATAGGCTATCCTATGTCTTAACACCTTGTGTGGATTCTCTTGGCAAACCAAAACCAAAACCCCAGAAACAGCAACAACGGACTATTGTCCTACATGCTGAATAACAAAAAAAGGGAGGAAGCTCGTAAGTTGGTTAGATTTTGGGTATTTTTTTATATTCCCTGAGCACCTTGTTTGAGCTGATGAGCTGCAGTCTAACTTCCCTTTTGTTTGTTACTACTTTCTGATTACTTCCTGGAATACGTGTATGGAAATTCTCAGAGTAAATTCATTCTTTTTATTCTTTTACAAGAGTTTTCTGGCATTTTAAATGTCCTTGGATTTGTTTTCTTTTACAGGTAGTTCTCGACTTACAACAATCCACTTACTAACTGCTCAAAGTTACAGTGGCGCTGAAAAACCTGACTCATGACCACTGCCACATCCCTGTGATCACGCGATGAAAATTCAGATGCTTTTGGCAACTGACTCATATTTATGACGGTTGCAGTGTCATGGGGTCAGTGGGGAAGCCACATTCAGTTAACAACCGTGATACTAACTTAAAAACTGCCGTGATTCACTTAACAGCTGTGGCAAGAAAGTTTGTAAAATGGATAAAACTCATATAGCACTAGGACTTGGACTTATATACAGCTTCCTAGTGCTTTACAGCCTTCTCTTAAGCGGTTTACAGAGTCAGCATATTGCCTCCCATAAATCTGAGTCCTCATTTTACCGACTTCGGAAAGATGGAAGGCTGAGTCAACCTTGAGCCGGTCCGGATCGAACTCAGAGCTGGTATTCAGCAGGTTCTGACCAGTTCTGGAGAACCAGTGGTGGACATTTTGTGTAGTTCGGAGAACCGGCAAATACCACTTCTGACTGGAGATTTTACAGTATCCTTCCCCTGCCACGCCCACCAAGCCACGCCCCCAGAACTGGTAGTAAAATTATTGAATCCCACCACTGATCGAACTGCTGGCTGTCGGCAGAATTAGCCTGCAATACTGCATTCTATAAACCCTGCGCCACCATGGCTCTTAACTTAACAAATGTTTTACTTAAGAACAGAAATTCTGGGCTCAATTGTGGACTACCTGTATTTTTATAATTCTTTTTAAGTGTTTCTATTTTCTTTAATATCTTGTGCATCCATGTTGTGATACATCATTAATTTTCCTAGCCTCTCCTGATGCATAAGCTCATATTATTGGATCACTGTGAGATCTATTCCACTTATTAAGACCCAGACCAGCAAATTTTTCACACAATAGCTGTTTTTCTTAATACAACATTCAGTTTCTTCCCTAAGTACTTTCTCTATCAGTTGGCCTCCACATCAACTGTGCTAGTTGGACTGTAGCTTGGCCAGAATGAATGAACCGTATCAGTGAAATGTGTCTGTGGGTCTGTTCGTTGAACTTGTTGCATAAATAATAACTTTGGCAGTTTTATCAGTTAACGGCTGGCTGCGATCTTTTTGACTGCTGCTTGAAATTCTTCTGTAACTTTTCTGGAAAACAAAGGGGGTATTTATGTGCTTTTTAAAATGGAAATAATGTGTTGCTTGATACAGCTTTGCCTGAACATGTATGGACAGATGATTTTGAAACTGGAGATTTGAAGATGAGGGACATTTGGAATCCTCTTTATTTATGATGAAACCTGCAAGGATTTTTTCAACCTCTATTGGATTATTTTTAGATTCTTAGCTGCTCTGCTTGTGTGCATGCTAATAATAGGAATTTAGGAATTTAGTTAGGAATCTTCTGATTTCAGATGTGATTTCCGTCACAAGAATGCAGATAGTCCTCAACTTACAACTATTCGTTTAGTGACTGTTGGAACTTACAGCGGCTTATGGCCATTTGTCACACTTAACGACCACTGCAGCATCCCCATGGTCATGTAATAAAAATTCAGGCACTTGGCAACCTGGCGTGTATCAATGAGGTAGTTTTGTGGCATTTTAAACATCACTAGCTTTATTTTCTTTTACAGGTTTTACAAAAGCTTATTTACTGACTGCTCAAAGTTACAACAGCACTGAAAAAAGTGACTTGCGACCATTGCCACATCCCTTTGGTCACGTGATTAAAATTCTGATGCTTGGCAACTAGCTCATATTTATGATGATTGCTGTCATGTGATCAACTTCTACGACCTTCTGACCAGCAAAGTCAGTGGGGAACCAGATTCACTTAACAGCCGTATAACCAACTTATCAACTGCAGCGATTCATTTAACAACGGTGGCAAGAAAAGTCAGGCAAGATTCACTTAACAATTGCCTTGCATAGTAACAGAAAATTTGTGGTCCAGTTGTGGTCATAAGTCCGGGAAACCATCCTGCTAGGTTAGGCCTATCCATTCCAGTCAGCGTTCTGTGTTGCCTGGTGGTCCAGAAAAAGCATCTAGGAAGTTCACAATCAGGGGATAAAGGAAGCCTTCCTCATGTTGCCCCATTATCTAGAATAGAGGTCCCCAACTCCTGGTCCATGGACCAACACTGTGTGGTGGCCTATTGGCCCTTCTAGCAGCCGAATCAAAGGAGGAGGAGGAGGCGTGAGAGTCAGGGTCAACATCAAGATAACCTGTGAGCTCCGAGGGGGAAGAGGGAATGGAGCTGTCAGAGAGAGATAGAGACAGAGGTGGATCCTGGGCCATCTGTCAGCCCTTAGATGGAGAGACTGGAGGTGGCTGATCAGGAAGAGGAGGAACAGCTGGGTCCAGCGTCTGATGCACGGATGCACAGAAGGCAGAGGAGAGGAGAGCAGTGGAAATCTATGGGCTGATCCTTGGGCGGAAGAGCCACTGCTGCTAGTGAGGCCATAAAATGGTGCAAAATTCACTTAGCAACTCCATTGCTTAGCAATAGAGATTTGGGGTTCAGTTGTGATCATAAGTCAACAATTACCTGTACTATTTTTTTTGCAAATATCCTGTCCCAGAAACTAGGTTGTCGTCCTTGGGAAGTTGTGCTTGGAAGGAAGTCAAGAAAAAGAGCTGAATTTGAACCCGTGCTCAAGGTTGAGAAGGTTTCAGATTGGGCTTGGATCTCTGCAGATGTATTTGGATGAAGACACACCGATGGTTGCTTTTAGAGAAGCACAGAAATACAAGAATACATCTCAGTGCTATCTCCAACCCTAACCCAAGATGACTTTTCTGGCCAGATACACACATACTTAATTTGGGTGATAAATTGAAAATGGGCCCAGTAGTTTCAGACATTATTACCTAGCTGTTAGAACTTCATCATGCTGACAGATCTTTCTAGTAAGCTCTAGATGAGCTATGCCGTTCGGCTTCCTTAGCCATGATTTAGCCTGATGCCAGTTTGTTTAATCTTGAAACTGTGCAGCTTCCTCATTGCGTAGTTTACTCAGCCTGTATTTCAAAACCTCCCCGTTGAACCTCCATGTTGTTCTCAGTTTTGCCAACATGTTTGTGAGCCCTGAACATGGATTTATGGGTTCTTGTCATATTTTTATAATATTTGGAGGGTTGATCTTACAATTCTGCTCTCCTTAATGTTTGTGATGTCCAAGCATTTTGCTTTCCTGGTTATTGCATGTCCTTCGCTCCTATCTCAGGAAGACTGGACATATCTTTAAAGCGACCAAGAATGTAAACCAGAGGTTATAGAATGGGGCGGGAAATAAATAATATAATAAGTAAAATTAAATCAAACACTTCCTTGAACGTATGGATCAATGCCACCTAGGCATAAGCTCATTGGTGTCTTGTTTCTTTTATTCTTCCTCTGGGTATTCTTTCTTTTTTTAAAAAAAACTGGTATGATCAGGAAGTGTGTCTGTAAAATATTCATTTCCTCTAATATTTGAAAACAGCAGGTTTTACAGGTGTGCAGTCTGCACCTGAAGTTACATGTTTGTGCCAGAATGTGGGTTTTTTTCCCCTTTATTGTGTTGCAAGAACCCAGCTGCTACGGTTTGATAATCGTGATTTACGGCTTGTCATGGTGCCCAATTCTAAGCAGTAATTAGAATTTATTCAATATACCATAATTATGCAAACCATGGTTTAGTGCAATATGCAAACCAATCGTGTGTTTCTTCAGTCTTGGCTAAGCAGAGAAGTCATTAGTTTTGGCTAATGAGTGGCTTCAGAGTGATAACTACAGTGATTAATTAATTAATTCTGGACACTTTATGTTTGTGCCAGCGTTCTTGACTGATGACTCCATTTTTAATTTTCTTCCTGATTTTGTATCTTGCAATAATTCCCCTTTTAACAACTGTGGCAAGAAAGTTCGTAAAATATAGCCAAGCTTAGCAATTGAAATTTTGGGCTCCATTCCGTTGGTAAGTTGAGGATTCTCTGTACAGCTTTGCAATCAATCCCTCAACATAAAAAGAGAAGCAAAATTGCAGGAATATGCAGGACTGCCTTCCTCCCCATCCCCAAGATTTACAAGAAAGTAGAATTGTTCTCAGAATCTTCTTTACAGCAATTTCCAGTCTGTGTGCAACACATAAAAAATCAATCAATGATTAATAAAGGTTCCTAGAGTTTCAAGTATCCATTCCTGGAGATGCTCCTATCTGTGTTTTGCATCCTTTGGCCTCATCCATTCCTCTTGCTGTTTTTCCTGTATCTCTGATGCAGTGATTGGATTTGCCTGTCCAATATTTTATTGGCTGGCTTTTATGCGATGCGGAAAGTTAGAATCAAGGGGGAATGAACATTCAGAAACACTTGAGAAGGGACAGATGGTTGCAGATCTTCCAAATTCTACCATCAGCAGGTCAGGCACATGGATGATTTTTGCCTCCTGCTTAAAAGTTCAGAAAAATGATGTTCTTGGACTATCTGCATTCAGCCAACGATTGCTTTTACCAAACCAATTGTCATGCCCTCCCTTCTTTTGTTGGAGCCTGAATCTGTGGAGAAAGAGGAGCCGGAACTGGAGTGAAGATCAAGTGGGCGGCTTTGTTGGCTTTGGAGGAATGTGGGGAGGAACAGGCCGAATCGGGCCAGGGTCTTTCAGGATTGGGATGGCTTGTAGGCAGGGAGGAAGGTGGGGGCAGGATGACCAAGAGAGGCTAAGCAGTGAACATGAGAGACAGAGCTCAGGCGATGAGCAGGGACCGCCCCCTCCTGATCCTTGAGCAAGGAGAGTGGAGAGAAGGCAAGAACAGCACAGACTGACCCAACGACACAGGAGAACGCCCCCGCCCCTCTTCACAAGACATACCTGGGGACTGAGACTTAAGGGGATGCTGTAGGGAAGGGCATTTGTCAGGAACAAACGCTGAATTCATGGAGTGTGGAGTGCCTCCGGGGCACCGCAACTGTCATAGTAAACACATGTCAGTTGCCAAGAGTTTGAGTTTTGATTGCTTGACCATGGGGATGGTGCAACAGTTGTGGGGGAAACGATCATAAAGTTACTTTTCAGTGCCATTGTAACTTCAGACAGTTACTAAACGAATGGTGGCAAGTCAGAACTACCTGTGTTCTCTTTCTTTCTTTTTCTTTTTTAATTTTTATTGGTTTCTAAAACAAACATAAACAAACAAAACATAAAAACATCAAGTCATCTTGCATATATGTACATACAGTGTGCCGGTTGGTTTACAAATTGTTTTGTGCTTCCGTTTCATAGTCTTCAATTATAATTACATTGTATATAATCTCGTATTTTCAATCAAATATTAAATACATTAATATCCAACCACGTGTGGATTTTAGTCCAGTATTTTTTAGCATCCACACAAGTCCACCACATTTGGTAATATGAGCCAGGTGTCTGATGACATTTCCAACATTTTTCAGATTTATTCTTGAACATTCTTGCTATTCTTGTCGGGAGAAAATGCCACCTGTAAAACATCTTATACAAATTTTCTTTATATGCTGTCGACATTGTCATTTTTTAATTTTGAGACCACAATTTTTGCCATTTCTCTAGATCAATCCCATATCCAAAATTCTTCCCCCAAGCAATCATAGTTTCTTTAACTTGTTCTTCTTCTAGTTTAATTTCTAATAAACATCCATACAATTTTATACTCACCTTTTCATCAGTACCTGTTAAAATCTTATCTAAGTCAGTCAGTTTATCATAGAAACTTTCTGTTTTAGAATCTTTATCATACCTTGAATGTATTTGCGCTTATGAAAACCAATTCATCTTTATACCTTGTTCCTCTAGTTTTTGCATAGATTTAAGTTCACCCTTTTCATTCAATATTTCACCATATCTAACTGTTTGTTCCATTTTGTATATTATAGGATAAGAAAATGCTTCAATAGTCGATAACCAGACTGGAATTTTCAAATAACATTGCCTTTTAGTCTTCTCCCAGTTTAACCACAGGGACTCCCGTATATAATGTCTTCTAAAGTACCCCTGTGTTTTAGTTCCTTTGTACCATAAAAAAGCATGCCACCCCAACAAAAGATCATGTCCTTCTAATGTCAACAGTCTAGTATTTCTTAATGTTATCCATTCCTTAACCCACATCAAATTTGTAGCTTGATAATACAACTCCCAATTAGGCAAACCAAATCCTCCTCTTATTCTAGCATCTTGCAAAAGTTTTAACTTTATTCTTGCTTTCTTACCTTGCCATATATATTTCAACACAATTTTATTTAAATCTTCAAAGTAGTCTTTCCCAAGCCTAATTGGAATTGTTTGAAACAAATATAAAATTCTGGGTAATATATTCATCTTGATTGTTGATATTCTCTCTATTAATGACAGTTGTAAATTTTCCCATTTCGCCAAATCTAGCGCTATCTGCTGTTTAAGTTTGATATAATTATTCTCTTTTAGTGTACTGCATCTTGCTGTCAAGTATATCCCCAAGTACTTGATCTTATTCGTGACCTGAATATTCAATAGGTCTGCCAGTTCTTCCTTTTGTCTTGATAGCATAGTCTTTGTCAAGATCTTTGTCTTATCTTTATTTATTTTCAAACCAGCCACCTTTCCATATGTCTCTATCTTTTCTATCAATTTTGATGCTTTTTCTAGTGGGTCTTCTGAGATAAAAACCAGATCATCTGCAAATGCTTGCAACTTAAATTCTTCCTTTTTAATTTTCATCCCTTTTATATTCTTTTCATCTCTAATATTTTCTATTTAGCACTTCCAAAGTTAACACAAACAACAAAGGTGATAGTGGGCACCCTTGTCTTGTTCCTTTTCTTATATCGATAGAATCTGTCAGTTCTCCCTCTATCATTACCTTTGCCGTCTCTTCCTTTCAGTATTCTGAAAGCATGGAAGGCACCCTGTCTGAAATCTTTGAAGAAATTCCACTCCAAAGCTAGGCATAATTTCAGTAGTGATTCAACCAGGCAATTCCTCTATGGCAGGGATGTCAAACTCAATTTCATTGAGGGCCACGTCATGGTTGTGTTGACTTCGGGGGGCAGATGGACGTGGCCAGGGTGGGCGTGGCCAGGGTGGGCATGGCCAGCTTGACATCACTCGTGTCGGGGCACCTGTGGTGGCCTGGGCGGGGCTGGGGGATCCAACTGCAGCCCTCTGCCAGCGAAAATGGAGCCTGGGAGGGCCGCGTGCAGCCCTCCCTAGCTCCGTTTTCACTGGCAGAGGCCCCATGGGTCAATCCTTTGCTATTTCAAGGCTACCCCGCGAGCCAGATGCAGCCCACGCGCCTTGAGTTTGCTACCCCTGCTCTGTGGAGATTCTCCGTCATCCAGGTCACGGTTGTCCCAAAGGTGCTTTTACAAAAGGCAACTGGACTTGCTTTCTTTTTTTCCTTGATGTTTCGCTTCTCATTCAAGAAGCTTCTTCAGTTTGGAAGAAGCTTCTTGGATGAGAAACAAAAGGATGTGTACGGAAAAAAGAAAAGAAAGTCCAGTTGCCTTTTGAGGAAGCACCTTTGTGACAGGAAGTTAGCCCTCCCACCACACACACAAAAACACAAACAAGAATCCCCCTTATAAATGGCGTCTTGTCAAGGTGAGCTCCTTTGCTTTTATAAGCAAAATCCTTCCCTTCTTCCTTCCTGATCGTTCTGCTGCTCTCCAAATACAATTTTCTTATCGCTAAATGCTTTTTTAGAAAAGCAACTACTGGCACTCTATCTTCTCTGTCTGCCAAGAGGAGGCTACGGAAACAGTACAGAACCGATCTATTGCTTGTGTCCCATGCTGGCTGATTTGGATCTGTCTTAAAAAGAGAAACCGGAACAGGAGTTAATCAAGAACACCTTTCAACAAGCTCTTTGTGTGCCTTGTACTGCTTTCCTGGTGTCTACGGCGCAAACTGGGATGCCTTTGATCAGTTTAAATGAGAATTCTGATGGAGGAAGACAGTATGCCGATATGGAAGACAAATGTCGGTGCACATTTAAAAGCAATTTGGTTCTTCAGGGGTAAAAGCGCCTGGGATGATATTCATTGGCTCAGCTTTAATGGGAGACAGGAGAGGGCAGCTGTCTTAAGCGGTTGCTGTTTATTAAGGCATGTGAGCCAGGTATCATTCATAGGAAGAGATTATTTATTGCTGTTGAGCCAATCCAGGGACTGTAAAAAATTCTTAAATTCAGACTCTGGCTTTTCCAGTTAGAACAAGACTGAGAAATTTCTTCAGTCCTATGGCTTTTACAAATTGAATGGATCAGAGGTTCAGATACATGTGTATGTCGTCAGGCCTGTCCCAGCTTGGACATTCAGGAAAGAAAGACCGTTGACTCCATTTGTAGCGAAGGTGTACTTTTACAGAAGCCAAGTGGTTACAGCATAGTAAAGCTAGATCTGAGAATTTCTCACATAATCCCAGTAATTTTCCTTTCTCCTAGGCCCTCCCCTCTTGGTCATCTTAGTGGTGTCCAGTAAGATTCAAATTAGATGTTTTGGTAACAGTTCCACATTTTGGCACTTTGAATGAGTATTTCACATTCCTTTCCCGAACTTGTGTCCTTGGATCTTCCAAGCTTTCTCTCTGGATGGCACCTCTGGTTCCTATCATTCCCCCTCCCTGTCTTCCCGTTCCCCCTCTTCACACTTATGGCAGGCTGCCATCATAACGAAGCGAAGCAGGGCTGAAGCGGTTTGATGGCAGATCTGATAGTGTGCACAGCCACATGGTTGCACACGCACACCCCACTCCCATGCATCCTTATTTATTTATTTATTACTTTTATTTGCCACCTATCTTTCTACCAAGTGGCTCTGGGCAGCTCACAACACCGTAAATAATTGGATAAAACAAGGACAGAATTAAAAGCTTACCTTTCAGATGTTAACAGGTAAAAACACTGAAAGTAACATTAAAGCAGATCACAAAAGCAAATGGTTAGATGGAGTGAACATGGAATATTTTACTAATCTACTAGTTTGAATTCCTTGGCTGACGGAATGCAGACCGCATGCCCCTTATGGGGCAGACCAATCCTTTTGGGGTGAGTTGGTTTTCGGGTAACCCATGCTATAAAGGGCTTAAAAGGTGATAACCAACACCTTGATTTGGACCTGCAATTAATTTGGCAATCAGTGCAGTTTATAAAACAGTGGTGTGACATGAGGTACCCTTAGGGCCCCCAAGACAACTTGTCCTGCATTTTGTGCAGCTGTAGCTCCTGGGTGCTCTTCAAGGGTAGCCCCATGTAGAACGCATTGCAGATGTGAGCTCTTCTTTCCTTTCCTTCCAACTTCACCAGCACCAAAGCCTTCAGTTAATGATGCATATAGTCAAGGCTATGGTTTTCCCAGTTGCAATGTATGGTTGTGAAAGTTGGACCATAAGGAAGGCTGAGTGCCAAAGAATGGAGGCCTTTGAACTCTGGTGCTGGAGAAGACTCCTGGGAGTCCCTTGGACTGCAAGGCGATCAAACGGTCAGTCCGAGAGGAGGTCAACCTTGACTGCTCTTTAGAAGGCCAGATCCTGAAGATGAAACCCAAATACTTTGGCTACCTAATGAGAAAGAAGAGCCTAATGCCAGAAATGATTGAGGGCAATAGAAGAAGGGGACGGCAGAGAATGAGGTGGCTGGATGGAGTCACTGAAGCAGTAGGCCATAGGCATGAGCTTAAATGGACTCCAGAATATGGTAGAGGACAGGAAGGCCTGGAGGAACATTGTCCATGGGGTCGTGATGGGTCGGACACGACTTTGCAACTATCAACAACAACAAATGATCATCAGATATTATTCTGAAATAGGATAATTTGAGCTTGGTCATTTGTGCCTCAAGTGAAAACTGTGGGTTGATTTGTTGCTTGGATATCCATGGTATTCTAAACAGTCTTCTCCATAACTGAAGTTTGAAAGTGTCAGTATTCTTTTTTCTGTACAGTGCCACAGGGAATAGCACGCCTTTTTAGGTATGGATACATATACATGCATGGTATCTGAATATTGTTCAGATACCATGGGCTGCTCTACCAAGTACTAACCTGTGGCATATTCTTGACTGCTTGTTCCTTTATTATTGATGGTTGCTTCAGAAGGCCAGAAGCCATCTACCATTTTGATAATGCACTGTCACATTGGTTCTCGTTGTACAATACTGTATGCTGTTGCTGTTGTTCTTCAGTCACTAAGTCATGTGACTCTTTGTGAACCCGTAGTACCTCAGGCTCCTCTGTCCTCCCGTGTCTCCCAGAGTCTGCCCAAATTCATGTTCATCACGTTGATGACACTATCTAACCATCTCATCCTCGGCTGTCCCCTTCTCCATTTGCCTTCAATCTTTCCCAACATCAGGGCCTTTTCCAAGGAGTCCTCTCTTCTCATCAGGTGGCCAAAGTATTTAAGCTTCAGCTTCAGTATCTGTCCTTGCAAAAAACAGTCAAGGTTGATTTCCTTTAGGATCTGTATACGGAGCCCTATAATAACCAAACAGACAAAGTGGAACCATCACAAATAAGTATAAAGTCCAGTTGCCTCTTGAAAAAGCCCCTTTGGGACAACCATGACCTGGATGACTGAGAATCTCCATAGACATCACAAATAAACCCCAAATTGAAACAAATTAAATGGATTAGTTGATAGATGTTAAAGAAACTTGAATAAGCATATGTGGCTATATTTGCAGTCAGGACTTCTGTCTTGAAGGCATGCAAGATTGACTTCTTTATATTTTTACTGACCCTGATTTGAAATTTGGGAGTATAGTATTTAGAAAATGTACAATTCTGTTGGCCACACATTTGGCGATTGGATTTGAATAAGCGTGACTTTCTTAACCTGGAATTTAGACAGTGACCATCATTGTAAATGGACACTGTTCTGAGCTCTTGAGATACTAAATCATGGATACATGAAACAGTGCATTCTCATAATGAGATTCACCTCTGCCTTAGATCATAAGGCTTATGGGTTCTAACCATAAATATTACTACTGCAATAAATGGATGCCTATAAAAGTTAAGTAAAACTGCACTTAGTTTTTAAAAGCCAGAGTCAGTGTATGATCTGAGGTAAGCCATGTAGATTTTATAGGGGTGTCTGTTTTTTTTTTTACAAGCACATATTTTTTGGTAATTTAAAATTGGTTTTTACGTGCCAGCTTTTGTATGGTATAGATCTTTCACCCAGCCAACTACAGGAAAACGATTGGCCACCATTGGGCAGCCTCATCCAGCCCTTAATTTGGAATCAATTTAACTTAATTTGAAATCCAGCTGACTCAAACAACTTGACATTCCTGAACCACGTATCATGTTCACAGTAACTACACAAGATATATGGCCCTTTCCCTAACAGTGGTATTTAAATGGGAAAATTAACATGTGCCTCATCCTACTGGTCTGTATTCTTAGTCCAACCCCCTTCTCAGGTAGGAGATCCAATACCAGCGGTTCCCAAACTCTGGTTCACGGACTGGTACTGGTCCGTGGCCTGTTAGAAACTAGGGCTCACACCTGGAAGTGAGCAGCGGGCATGTAAGCAAGGCTTCATTTGTACTTCTAGCTTCTCCATGGTGCTAGCATCACCACCTCAGCTCCACCTCAGATCATCAGGCATTAGATTCTCATAGAAGTGCAAAACCTACTGTAAACTGTGAGGAACCTAGGTTCCACACTCTTCCTCCCTTCCTCAGTCTGTGGAAAACTTGTCTTCCAAGAAGCAGGTCCCTGGTGCCAAAAAGGTTGGGGGCTGCTGCCCTACAGCATTCCAGACAAACGGCTGTTCAGACTCTTCTTAAAAGCCTCCAGTGATGCAATGCTCATAGCTTCTGGAGGCTAGTCGTTCCATTGGTTAATAGTTCTCACTATTAGGGAATTTCTCCTTAATTCTAGGTTGGTTCTCTCCTTGATTAGTTTCCATCCGTTGCTTCTTGTCCTGCCCTCAGCTGCTTTGGAGAATAGCTTGACTTCCTCTTCTTTGTGGAAGCCCCTTAGACATTGGAACACTGCTATCATGTCACCCCTAGTCCTTCTTTTCATCAAACTAGACATACCCATGAAGTCATATGTTGAACGCCATGATCTACTGGGAATAAAATTGGATGGTGTGCTGAAGTTGTTGCTTTTGACGTCTTTCCCACACTCTATGGGAAAAGGAAGTGGATAAATGCCGTGGATATTAAAAGATCACTTTGAACTCATTTTGAATACAGGAGGATTTGAGTCTGAATTTGGAATGTAAAGCATTTATACCCTGCTTTTCAACTTGAAAGGCTCTTGGTTATTATACTCTTTGACTTGTAATTGAAAAAGACACATCATAAAAGGAAAGAGGAGAGGAGGGTTAGACTATTCAAATGCTGCTTCTTAATTTGACATGGATCTCATACCAAGTACTCGTAATGCAGAAATAATGCAGTGGCTGTAGCATTACGGTGGTTGTTAATATTTGTATTTCAACTGGATGGAACAGAAATGGCTAAATGGGAGAAAGAACTAAAAAAAAAAATTAATTTTCATTCCGGTCATGGTGTCTCTTCTTCCTGTCATCCTCTGCCATAGCTTGATGGAATGACTTTTGAAGCAGCAAAGCTGTGATTTCTCAGGAGAGTTGAGAAAATCCTTGCCTTCCTTTGGTTCAGCGTGCAGATCTCAGTTTTTTTTTTCCCCTGAAATGCCACAACTTTGGCTATTACAACTTTGGAATGCGTTAAGTGATAATTGTAACCACAGTGTCCCTGGTTTTGCGTTCTCCGCCATTCAGTTAAATCATAAGAAATCTGGTCTCAGAAACATAGTTTTGAACCTTAGAGACAGGGGTGGAATACTGCCAATACATCAACCGGTTTGTTGATCGTGCGCTTTGTGTGTGGATGCACTCTTCGTGAACAACAATACAAAAATCCTTACCTGTTATGTTACTTTGGGGGTGTAACACACTGAGGAGCGGCATTCTGCTCTTCCTGGCTGATCAGCTGGGACGATGAAGGTCAGTATGGTGCAAGGGCAGGCGGGTGGGCCCACATGATTGTCTGAGTGGCGGAGAACGCAAGACCAGGGACACTGTGGTTTACTCCTAGCTAATCATCGGAGCTTGGGGTTCACCCGAACCAGTCTGAACTGGCAGAATCCTACCTCTGCTTAAAGTGCCAAAATGTGGAACGATCCATCTGGAGAAATTTCACATTAAGGTCCTTAATTTCATTAAAAAGGTTCTGCGAAGAACTGGGGAAGGTGTTTGTTCTTCTGAGGTTTAATGAAGGATGAGAATTGACAGAGAGTGGCAATACAGATAGGCCTCGACTTAACAGCAGTTCATTTATTGACTGAAGTTACAATGGCACTGAAAATAGTGACTCATGGCCATTTTTCACACAACCATTGCAGCAAGCCAAGGGTCACGCAATTTACAGTCATGATTGACAACTGACTTATGTTTATGAAATATGTTCAGGTGTTATTTTGTGACTTTCTGACAAGCAAACCAATGGAGAACCCAGATTCATTTCACAACTGTGTTGCTAATTTAACAACTGCAGTGATATGGCAAGAAATGTAAAATGGGACAAATTCACTTACATTTTTCACTAAACTACATAATTTTTTGGCTCAATTGTAGTCATAATTTGAGGACTACTTGTAGACCTGTCTTGAGTTTGTCTTCTATATTAAGGGTAATTGTAAGGACATCTGCAAAGAGGAGGTGTGTATGACATGCATATTTGAGAGGGAGTTTTAATTACAGATACTCCTTGACTTAAAACCGATCACTTAACAACCGGTTGAAATTACTGTGGACTGTTCCCCCAGAGGCACTTAGAAATTAATTCTTAGCAACTATATTTGGTAGCTGGCAATTACCTTTGCAGTACCTTGGTCATGTGATTTCCAGTGTTTTTTTGAAAACTGGTATTTACTTCCTGTTCTCAGGAAAAAAATGCTCCATGGTGAGCAAATAGGTTCACTTAACAACCATGGCATTTGCTTAATGACTACAAATTTGCTTAATGACCATGGCAGTTTGCTGAATGACCACATAATGGCCAAAAAGGTTATAACATCTGCTTGGTCACATAGGTGATCTGCTTTATCGCTGTCCTGACCATAATGAGCAGGGTCCATTTTCGGTCGCAGGGTCGTATGTTGAGGACTACCTGTAGACAAGTCACATTCAACTGTTTTGTTTTGTACTCTTCCCAACTAACTCATTGCCGGTCTACTACCAGGGTGGATTAAAAATCAATGATTTTTTTTACAAAAATTAAAAAAAAAACAGGTTTATTTATTTAAATTTGATGTTTTAAAATTTTAAATCTGATTTTTTTTTTCTATTTTTATCCAATTTATTTTAATAAAATGCTTTTGGAGTAAATATCTATCTAGAGACAGTTTTCTACTTAAGTTACATTAATAATTTAGTTTATTCAGCATGAAATGGAACTTAGTTATGTCGCATGAGGCTGCATATTCTGCAATATTTACATTTTTGGTAAACCCATTCAATGAATCCAAGCTCTGCAAGCTGAGATAACAAATGCTCTGTCCTACACATGGGTGAAAAAAATCAGTACACCAAATACAAGCTAGGCGGATATGACCTCATTGACGACCCTCACTCTGTCAAGGATCTTGGAGTACTCATGTCAAACGACCTAAGCGCCTGAGCTCACTGTAACAGCATTGCCAAAAAGGCATTAAGAGTTGTAAATCTAATCTTACGAAGCTTCTCCTCCTGAAAGATAAAATTGCTTACTAGGGCATACAAAACCTTTGCTAGACCAATATTCGAATACAGCTAATCTGTCTGGAATCCGCACTGTATATCGGACATTAATACAATTGAGCAAGTCCAGAAGTATTTCATAAGAAGAGTACTACACTCCTCTGCTCACAACAGAATACCCTACATCACCAGGCTTGAAATTTTGGGCTTGGACAACCTCGACCTACGTTGCCTATGGTTGGACGTAAGCATAGTACACAAAATTATTTGCTACAATGTCCTACCAGTCAATGACTACTTCAGCTTCAACTGCAACAATGCAAGAGCACACAACAGATATAAACTCAATGTAAACCATTCCAAACTTGATTGCAGAAAGTATGACTTCAGCAACAGAGTGGTCAATGCCTGGAATGCACTACCTGACTCTGTTGTTACATCCTCTAAGCAATGTCCTACCAGTCAATGAATACTTCAGCTTCAACCATAACAACACAAGAGTACACAATAGATACAAACTCAAGGTTAACCGCACCAAACTTGATTGCAGGAAATATGACTTCAGCAACAGAGTGGTCAATGTCTGGAATACTGTACCTGACTCTGTGCTTTCTTCCCCAAACCCCCAAAACTTTAACCTTAGACTGTCTACTATTGACCTCACCCCTTTCCTGAGAGGTCTGTAGGGGGCATGCATAAGCGCACCAACGTGCCTACCGTCCCTGTCCTATTGTTTTTTTTATTGTTTATTTTTCTTATATGTATCCATGTATTCATAACTATGTTTTTACTTATACCTATTATCTTGTAAGCAATTGACAAGAATAAATAAATAAATTAAAAAATTAAAAAACCCCTCAAACTATCCATTATTGACCTCACCCCATTCCTATAACGGGCGTGCATAAGTGCACAATCATGCCTACCGTCCCTGTCCTATTGTCCCCATTTATTCGTACCTATTTCCTGTATTCTTACTCATGTTTATAATTATACCTATTATCTTGTAAGCGATTGACAAATAAATAAATAAATAAACAAAAATAAACATGCACCCTAAATAGGAAACTTTCCTTTTGTTTGCAAATAATAATATTAATGATTCTAACTACCAGCAAGAATGAGTCCTTATGTTTAAAGAGCACCTGTCATTTCAAATCCATCTGGCATCTCCTATTTGTGGGCATCCCCTCACCTGCTGACTGCCACATCCCTCACCTTGTTGTATCATTGCTGCATCACCAGCTGTTCCATTAAAGTGAATGGGATTGTTGGTGAGTCAACAGCGGGTCGGAGGAGGAGCCACTGTGGGACAGGGATGATAGTTGCTGTTTAAAAATTAAGATTTAAATCGAGTTGATTTAAATCTAGCCTTTTTCCTAGTGATTTAAATCATGATTTCATTGACTTGATTTAACTCAAACCCACCCTGTCTGCTACTATGGGTTTTTGAGTTCTGCGTGGTTTTGAGTTCATTTTCTGCGCCGCTCGCTTGCCTCTCACCAGAATTTTCATCGATGGGCAATTTAAATCCACCCAGTGTATTCTCAGTAACCTTCCAAGATAGATTAGTATCTCTTCTAATAAATGTGGAGATGGAAGAGGTTGTTTTGAGAATAGTGGGTTACAGCTTAATAGTGCTGTAACTAAGAACATAGTACTTCATCTTTTCTCGCTTCCGAAGTGGGGAGACAAATTACTTATCAGCCTAAGCAAGAAGAGAGTTTAAGGTCATTGCGTATATTATTTCCTGAGTATGAAACCAGCCCATTTCATTGATAAATTGTTTTGGAAATGCTTTATGACTCATGTCCTACCCTACCTGAATAAATCTAATTAATCAGCTGTACAAAGGCAAAAATAAAAATATGGCCTGTACCCTCTACATAGAAGGTTTGCCGCATGTATTTGATTTGGAACTTCTATGCACTGTTTTTGTGGTGGCTGATCTCAAAGGACAAAATCCACTTTTCTACTTTCAATTTCTCCACTGCCTTCCACCTTTGTGCAAGTGACTTTAACAGAATAACAGAGTTGGAAGGGACCTTGGAGGTCTTCTAATCTAATACAACCTACTGGCCAGGCAGGAAACCCTATACCATTTCAGACAAATCGGTGTCCAATCTCTTCTTTAAAACTTCCAGTGTTGGAGCATCCACAACTTCTGGAATCAAGTTGTTCCACTGATTGATTGTTCTAACTGTCAGGAAATTTCTCCTTGGTTCTAAGTTGCTTCTCTCCTTGATTAGTTTCCACCCATTGCTTCTTGTCCTGCCCTCAGGGGCTTTGGAGAATAGCTTGACTCCCTCTTCTTTGTGGCAATCCCTGAGATATTGGAACACTGCTTTCATGCCTCCCCTAGTCCTTCTTTTCATTATACTAGACATACCTAGTTCCTGTAACCGTTCTTCATATGTTTTAGCCTCCAGTCCCCTAATCATCTTTGTTGCCCTTCTCTGCACTCTTTCTAGAGTCTCAACATCTTTTTTTACATGGCGACCAAAACTGGATGCAGTATTCTTACCATACTTGAAAGGGTTTTAACACTTCATGTGATCTTGATTCTATCCCTCTGTTAACGCAGCCTAGGATTAGGTTGGCTTTTTTGGCAACTGCAGCACACTGCTGGCTCATATTTAAGTGACTGTCCACTAAGACAATTTATCATATTGGGGTCCTTAGCTTGAAAAAAGGCACGTAGCGTGCTGTAAAAAAAAAAAATAGCAGTTCTGATTTTCAGAACCTCTACTTGGTATGATATTTCATCATGGGATTTTGGAAATGATGTCTTTGCTCTCAGTGGAGAAGAAAAAAAAAAGATTTTTTTTGATTTTAGTTCTTTCTGAAAGGAATTACTGCTGAAGGAGAATTAACTTTCGTATGATTGGTGGGCTTGAAATACTCGTGGGAGAGTTTGTTTTCTTAGAAATGCCTACGAGCTTTGAGATTGGTGAAAAATAGGCCATAGAAAAGAAGGGAAGCATTTTACAGGTGAAATGAAAAAAAACCCACCCTACCTAAGGCCTGCAGCATTAGAAGAACAAAGGTATGTATATGCAGTCTTTAGTCAGTTTAGCTCAGCATATCCCATTCTGTAGATGCGATGAAATCCAACCTGCCAGGAGCCCCAGGCAGAGTCTTGATATTATTGTAAGTGCCAGTGAGTGAAAATGCATAAGGTCAAATACTGTCAGCCCTTCAAGGTAACCCAGACAAGAAGCACAAACCTTGAGTATTAACGCTACCTTGGTAGTAAAATTACAGTAGCAGAATCTTGCAAATCTGCAAGCCCATTTCCCATCTTTTACAGGTAGCCCTTGCTTAATGACCACATAGGGACTGGCAGCCACAGCTAAAGTAAGTCAGAACAGAGCTGGAAGGGACCTTTGAGGTCATCTAGTACAGCCCCCTCCTCAAGCAAGAGACTTATACCAGTGATGGTGAATCTTTTTGTTGTGGTGTGCCAAAAGTGCGCGTGCATGCATGCCAGCTCCCACAATGCAATGCCCCCTGTGCCCCCTTACCTGCACTGCGCATGTATGCGGCTCCCAGCTGATTTTTGACCCATTTGAGGCCTTTTTCAGCCTCCCTGAGGCTTGAGGGAAGCCTTTGCCGCTTTTTGAGGCCGAAAAATGGGCCCGTTTTTCAGCCTCCAAATACAGGAAGTGACGAAAGTGGAAGTGATGAAATGGGCCTGGTTTTCGGCCTCCAAAGGCTGCAGAGGCTTCCCTTGAGCCTCTGGGAGGCTGAAAAAGGCCTCAAATGGGCCGAAAACTAGCTTGGAGGCGCATGCATGCACAGTGCAGGTAAGTTTGGCTGGGGCTCGTGTGCCCGCACAAATGGCTCTGCGTGCCATCTGTGGCGTGCGTGTCGTAGGTTCACCATCACAGCCCTATACCATTTCAGATGGGTGGCTGTTCAGTCTCTAAAAATCTCCAGTGATGAAGTAGCCACAACTTCTGGCGGGAAGGCGTTTCACTGGTTAATTGCTCTCACTGTTAGGAAGTTTCTCCTTAATTCCAGGTTGCTTCTCTCCTTGAGTAGTTTCCATCCATTGTTTTTGTCTTGCCTTTTGGTGCTTTAGAAAATAAATTGACTCCCTCCTCTTTGAGGCAGCCCCTCAAATATTGGAATACTGCTATCATGTCACCCCTAGGCCTTCTTTTCTCTAGACTGGCCATACCCAATTCCTGCAACTGTTCTTCATATGTTTTAGCTTCCAGGCCTTTAATCATCTTAGTTGCTCTTCTTTGTAATTTTTACCAAAGTCTTAACAACTTTTTGGGGTAACATGACCAAAATTTAGAGCTGCAACGGAGCCCAAAATTTCTGTTGTTAAGCATGATTGCTTCATTTTTATGGCCTTCCTTGCTACTACAATTGTTAAGTGAATCACTGCAGTTGTTAAGTTAGTAACAGGGTTGTTATGTGAATCTAGCCATCCCCATTGGCTTTGCTTGTCAGAAGGTAGTCATGTGACCCTGGGACACTGCAACTGTCATAAATACATGCCAGTTGCCAAGCTTCTGAATTTTGATCATGTGACCATAAGTACGAAAGCGATCATAAGTCACATTTTTCAGTGCTGTTGTAACTTCAGTCACAAAACAAGTGGTTGTAAATTGAGGAGTACTTGTATGTCACTAAATGACCTGGTAATTAAAAAGGACATCATTTTCCCATGATGGGCATATGACCTTAATTCTGCTGCAGTCATTAAGTGAACCAGCTACAGTCATTAAGAAAGGTACTATGTGACTGAATTGTGATTTTACTGCTGGCTTCTCCATTCACTCTGCTTGTTGAAAGCAGGCAAATTGCAGTCACATTTATGACAGTCATAACCGTGAAGACTGGTCATAAAGCTTACTTTTTTAAATGTTCTAATTTTGAATGGTTGCTAAATATGGAAATTGTTAAGTGAGAACTGATCTGTACTTTACTTTCCCAAAAACTAAGGACTTTTAAAAAATATAACATTAATTGATGTTTAACAAAAACAATATAATTATTAGAGGAGAAGCAAAGAAAATAAAAATGGTGAATAAGAAATAAATAAAATCCGTTGTATATTCCACACAAGTTTTTCTTTTGGTTTTTCATATGCTAAATGTTGCTTTGAGGAGAAAGCCATATATGGAAAAATTCAGCGTGTTTAAATATGTAGCTGTGTTTTCCTCAAGGGATCAAGGGCATTTTATTTCTTCTATTTGTGTGTTCCTTTTTTTGAGAGCTTTTGTCACTGTCACTGAACTGGCTATTTGTCATCGGAGATTAGCTTTATTTCTTTAGCCATCGTCAAAAAGAAAACTCAAGCAATAACATCTTCCACTTATTTAAAAAGGGACTACAGTCCTCCTAGATTTGCACCTGGCTAGGCCAGGATCCAGGCATCCATACGTGTCGAATTCAAGGGCCGTTTCCACAAGATACACATAATGAAATGTTCCATTCCATGGTTGGTTAATGTAATGGTTGAGTCTATGGAGATTCTCATTCATTCAGGACACAGGCAACTGAACTTGCGTTGTTTTTCTTTGAAGACATTTCTCTTCTTATCCAAGAAGCTTCTTCGGCTCTGACTGGATGGTGGGGAATGGAAGAATTCATACTCCTTGCAGACAGCTGGCCATTTAGATTATTTTTAGAGAGTTGTTGAGGCCATTTGGACGTTCATTAGTGTCCTTAGGGTCACCTGAATATTGCAAATGGGTGTAGGAGGGTGGTGTGTGAGGATGACCTTGGGAGACAGGAGGAAGAGAAGCAACCTAGACCAGGGGTGTCAAACTCGCGTCATCATAGCGGTGTCATGTGATGTATCAGGATTTTTTCCCCTTTGCTAAACCGGGTGGGGGCGGGGCCAGCACATCTGGCCCGCAGGCCGCAAGTTTGGTATCCCTGACCTAGACCATGGTTTGATAAAGTGAAGTGGAAAAAGTATCTCAGAAGTGACCCTCCTTAAAGGAGAGTAAAAACAAAGGGAACTTTCAAATTTGCAAGATTTTCGTAACAATGTTATACTCAATATTGCGTATATGAGCCGTGATGGTGCAGTGGCTAGAGTGCAGTACTGCAGGCTGCTACTGCTAACTGCCGGCTGCCTGCAATTTGGCAGTTCAAATCTCCCCAGGCTCAAGGTTGATTCAGCCTTCCTTCCTTCCAAGGTGGGTAAAATGAGGACCCAGATTGTTGGGGGCAATAGGCTAACACTGTAAATCACTTAGAGAGGGCTGTTAAGCACTATGAAGTGATATATAAGTCCAACTGCTAGTGCGAAAAAGTGACTTATGACCGTTTTTCACACTTTAATACCATTGCAGCATCCTCGTGGTTACATGATCACAATTAGGATGCTTGGCCATTGACTCATGTTTATGACGATTGCAGTGTCCCAGGTTCACGTGACCTTTGGACAAACAAAGGTCGATGAGGCAAGCCAGATTCCATTTCACCTCTGGCCCCAATGACTGACCCAGATTGGATCCTATTTTGTAATACTTCGAGGAAGCTGTTTTGGACAGTGAGGAAAGTGATGTCACAATATGGATGCTGACCGCGAGCCCATGTCCTTGACGTGTTCTGTCTTATAAATTCAGTTCTTTTTCCCTTGCTGTTCATCAGAACACATGTGGACGGTAGTAGCAGCCGAGAGGAATTTAAAAGAGAGATCGTTCACAGCTGCCTGCCCAGTTTGAAGAAGAGTCGAAATGATTAATCTGTACTTAGATCAGAGATGTTTTATCTTGAACATCAAGACGGTGCAAATGTCAAAGCAAGAACAGCTTGGAAAGAACATGCAACAGACACTGTAAAAGCTTAGCAGAGAATTGTGTTACTTTATCGGGTCACTTTTTCTTTTAAAAAAGGGGGGGAGGGGGGAGATCTCATCAATCTACATGACAAGGCTTTTTATATTAGCAGATGTTGATGTATATAGTTTTAAATCACACCAACTCACATTTGGGAAGTAGTTTATATTGTTGAATTCTATTATAGCACCAAAATAGTTTCAGGACTGCTTCCTCCCATTGGAATTGATCTGCTTGTTTGTCCTAGAGCCATTTGTGCCGGCACGCGAGCTGCAGGCAAACTTACCTCATTGCGCATGTGTGCACCTCACAGCTGATTTTTGATGGGTTTGAGGCCTTTTTCGGCCTCCCAAAGGCTTGAGGAAGGCTTCTGCAGGCTCTGCAGGCCAAAAACCAGCCCTGTTTCATCACTTCCTGTTTTTCCAAAAATAACGGAAGTAACGAGACGGGGCTAGTTTTTGGCCTGCAGAAGCCTGCAGAAGCCTTCCTCAAGCCTCTGGGATGCCGAAAAAGGCCTCAAACTGGCCGCAAGTCAGCTGTGAGGTGGAGTGCAGGTAAGGAGGCGGCAAGGGTGTGGGTGGGGATTGCGTGCGCATGCATAGGGGGCATGGAGGGGTGCACATAGCCTTCTGGGTGCTGGCACATGAGTGCGAGCGTGCAAGTGGGTGCACAATTTTTGGCACAGGAACCCAAAAAGGTTAGCCACCACTGTCCTACAAGAAACTTAGTGCATACTATATGTATATCATCTGCGGCTGGAACTTATAGCAGTAGGAGCCCTGCAGTCTTTCCAGATCTTTGGAAAATTTGAAAATGGAGTTGTTTTTCAGCATCTTCGATGATAGATTCATTCGCACCTTCAGCATTTTCGATGGCTATATACTTTTCTTGCGTTCAGTCCTGTCCAAATCTCTGCTTGGATTAATCCCTGGAGTTTTCTTGACATTTGGACAATGACTGGCGATCACTGTGGATTTGCTTAATCACTGCACCGATTCATTTTAACAACCACTGCCCCCCCCCCAAAAAAAAGCCAGATCAGGTTGGTCATGGTGGTGACCTGTTCTACGACTGTCAGGACTGATGATAGTAATGGGTAGGCCCCATTACGATCGTAGGCCGAGGATGAAATGTTTATGCTTTCAGGCAATTATAGTGCTTAAGAGAACCCCGAAGGGTAAAAGTACATGGAAGAAGGCAGTTTTATCAGTTTATTACATGTTTAAATAAATAACGGAGTTGGAAGGGACCTTGGAGGTCTTCTAGTCCAACCCACTGCTCCATGATATCCATTTTGTGAACAAAAAAAACGTATGCAGCCATTTTGTGAATATATTAATTCCATATTCTCCAAACATGAAGTAACTCTGGTGTAAACTGTGAATTTAGGCTACTATAGCTAGGCTACAAATATAAGAATGGGCAGTAGAGACAGGAAAAGCTCAATTAATCAAGATTTCTGAATAATAAATTGCTTTCTCATCGCTGTAGTTGCAAGTAGTCCCTCCTTTTTGGCTTTTTTGAAGATTGCAGGGAAGTGTTGAACAAAGCAGTAAAAAGACTTTGTTTTGTTTTTAATTCTGAGGCTGGGGACATGAATTTGTGTACAGGTAGTCCTTGACTTACAACAATTCACTTAGTGACCATTCCAAGTTACAACAGCACTGAAAAAGTGACTTATAACCATTTTTCAGGCTTATGACTGTTGCAGCATCCTTGTGGTCACATGATTTACATTTGGATGCTAGGCAGCTGACTCACGTTTATGACAGATGCCCGTGTCCTGGGGTCAAATGATCCCCTTTTGCGACCTTCTGACAAGCAAAGTCAACGGGGGAAACCTGATTTGCTTAACAACCTGGTTACTAATTTAACGACTGCAGCGTGATTCACTCAATAAATGTGGCAAGAAAAGTCATTTTAAAAAGTGCGACAAAGCCCACTTAACAAATTTCCCACTTAGCAATGTAAATTTTGGGTTCTGTGGTGGTTGTAAGTGGAGGATTCTCTCTACTATTGAACCTCTTTGCCAGCTTACCACTTGGGATCAGTTTTAAATCTCTTTGGGGGAAAGTAAACCGAGTAAATGGCGTAATTCCAGTTTCCCTTTTTCTCTTCCCAAAACTGTATTTCCCAAAGCAGTTTCTGTAAAAAACAAACAAATCTGGAAACTACCCATTTGTCACTAAAAATAGCCTTTATGTTACCTAGGAGCATAATCGAGAAACTGGTCGTACGGTCCATCTCCTTTTTTCATTACAGAATCCATCTTTCTCTGAAGCAGGAGCTAGAGAGAAAAGAATAGTAGTGTCTCGTTTCTTCTGCACCTTTTGAGTACAGTAGTCCTCGCTTAGCCACCACTGCCTCGTTTAATGACTTTCAGAGTTACAATGGTGCTTTAAGAAAAAAAAACTTAGCAACATCCTTGCATTTATAATGTTTTTCTGCTCTTATTTTCACTCGCTTATTTACCTCATTCACTTATTTACCTCACATGTAACGAGATATCTTAAAAAAGAGAGAGACAACATAACAGCCCCAGTTCAAACAAAAGAAAATGGTAGTAAAATTATAAGCACCGTTATTTAGGGTCACTTTATTTTCACTGTGTTTGGCAACTGAGTTGCCAGAACCAATTGTGGTTGCTGTACTTTGCTTCCTTTGACACATCTTAAGGGTGACAGGGTACTAAGCACTGCACACCAGAACAACTAGACACAAGGACAGTTTTTTTCCCCAAACACCATCACTCTGCTAAACAAATAATTCCCTCAACACTGTCCAACTATTTACTAAGTCTGCACTACTATTAATCTTCTCATCACTCCTATCACCCCTCCCCTCCCACTTGTGACTGTATGACTGTTACTTTGTCACTTGTATCCTTAAAATTTTTTTGACTGTTTCCTAGTATGATTTGATTGCTTATTGTACCCTGTGACTATTATTAAGTGTTGTACTTAATGATTCTTGACAAATGTATCGTTTCTTTTATGTACACTGAGAGCATTTGCACCAAGACAAATTCCTTGTGTGTCCAGTCACACTTGGCCAATAAAGTATTCTATTCTATTCTATTCTATTCTATTCTATTCTATTCTATTCTATTCTATTCTATTCTATTCTATTCCATTCCATTCCATTCCATTCCATTCCATTCCATTCCATTCCATTCCATTCCATTCTATTCTATTCTATTCTATTCTATTCTATTCTATTCCATTCCATTCTATTCCACTCCATTCCATTCTCCCATGAGTTGTTCAGAGCATCCAGAAGTGGGAGGTGCTTCAGTCTCTTCTGGAAAGGCTGAGCTTAAAACTCTGGACACTCCTCTTCCTCCACGGGACACCTCCTCAGCATCCCCCAGTTTTAGCTCAGCCTTCGTGGTAAGAAGTTGTGCACTCCCTAACTGGAACGGTTTCTGATTCAGCTAGTCAAGATTCAGGTTTGCTCTTGGGTTAATTCGGCTTGCAAATTTTCCCCCCTTTTAATCTGGCGATTTCAAGGCTTGTGGCTCTATTAGGTTATCACCCCGATCAGTTGAGAGCAGCTCTTTGTGACTGGCGGAGCCTGCCACTTCGCAGGCAGTCTGAGACGGCCGCTTCAGGCAATTAGCCTATCTAATTCCCCAATCGTCTTATCTTTGCGATCTTGCCGGAACGCTCACAGCTGCGGCTCACTTCTCCTTGCAGGATCATTTGTCTGACATTTTGGAGAGTCAGCAGCAGCGGTTCGTTAAACTGCTCGGGCATTTAACATCCGAGTTTCTGCCTTCTCGCCTTTTTAAATGGCTGGCTTCAAGTTCGCGCCTAAATATTACAGGCGCCATTCCCCACTGGTTTCCCTTCTTGGGGACCGGGGCAAGTACTTTCCCACTCCACTTTCACTCTCAATTTAAGATAAGCTGTAAAAGATGTCCAGTCTTAGTCCGAGGGAAGGGTCAAATGTGTCATTAGTCTTGAGTCCCTTCACGCCCACAAGAATTCTAAATCCAGTTTACCTTGAGCAAAACCGCACATGCGTGAGATCTAGGTTGCGTGCTCCTCCTTCTCTTGGTCCATGGAAAAATTGTCTTCCGTTAAACTGATCCCTACTGTCAAAAAGATTTGGGACAGCTTTAAATACAGGTAGAATGAATGATATGTGATATTTTCTAAGATGAGAGAAGTGGTGGCTTAGTGCTTAATGACGCTGGAGATGATGTCAGTCTGTCGGTTCGAGCCCTAGCTCTACATGAAGGGGTGAGCTCCCATACTTTGCCTCAACTTCTGCTTACCTTGCAGTTCGAAAGCTTGTTCTATGTGAATAGATAAATAGGTACCATTTTAGTGGGGAAACGAGCTGTGCTCTCTGCAGGCAGTCAGATTCCCGATGGCCTTCAATTTTCCTGGTTGTGGCTCCCGCTTGCAAGGCAGCTCCAGAAAGGGGAGGCCTTGGGGGGACCATGCAGGAAAAGCTGCTCATTTTTCTCTCCGGTGAGAAGCTAGCTTGTCTTCCTGGTGTACCTTGGGAAGCGTGCAAGAGTTTTCTATAACAGGCCTGATACCTTGGCAAACCATACTACTACCCTGCAATAGCATTGTGGTCCCTTGGCTACTGTAACCACGCCAATACACTAATAATAATAATATAATATAATATATTCTAAGAGATGTGGAGGAAGAAATCAAAAATGGTACAGCGATAAGCTTCCCATACGCATTGTGTGAGCTCTTGCATCTGCTGGCATATTATTTCACGCAAGCTGAGAAACATTTGCATTTCCGATTTACAAGACTGGGTCCTGCATTCAAAGCACATGGCAAAGCGTCCTTGCTTGTTTTACCCAGCGCTAATGAAATCCTATAAAACATGCCCAGGAGGATTGAAAATATATTTTCAGGAGCAATGGTGTTAATTAAACAATAAATATTTTTTTAAAAAAACTTCCCATGGAAGTATGTCTGCATGAACAAACAAAAGGAGAAAGATTGCTAGGAATATCTTGGATGATCCTTTCACTATCTTGATCTACTTAAAAAAAGAAAAAGAGCGCTATTGTACTTCGGTTGTCAAATCCATGGATTTTTTTTTCAGGATGGGCCTGGTTTGCGTTTGTGATGCATTAAAGCCTGAGAAGATTTAGGCTGAAACACATGTGCCCAAATAAATACAGGTAGTTCTCAACTTATGACCATAATTGGGTCCAAAATTTTAGTTGCTAAATGAGAAATTTATTAAGCGAGTTACGCCTCATTTTACGACTTTTCTTACCACATTCGTTAAGTGAATCCCTGCAGTTGTTAAACTAGTAATACGGTTGTTAAGTGAACCTGGCTTCCCCCTTGACTTTGCTTGTGCAACCGTCATAAATATGAACCAGGTGTCAAATATCCGAATGTAACTCATGTGACTGTTGGGATGCTGCAACAGTCATAAGCGTGAAAAACGGTCATAAGTCACTTTTTTCAATGCCATTGTAACCTTGAATGGTCACTAAATGAATTGTTGCAAGTTGAAGACTACCTATATGTTGATGATATCTCATCTTGAATCTGTGATTTACAAAGCTTCCCTTGAAGGGGATGTATAAAGATACTGCAGTTCTCAACTTTTCAACCAGACAGGTAGGTAGGTTGTAGGTAGTCCTCTCTTAATGATAGCGATCAGAATCAAAATCGTAATTTCTGTTAATTAACTGAAGGCCATTATGAAGGCCAACATACTGCTTTTAGGGACGGATATTCTGGCCCTTTCAGTTGCCATCATGAAGGGAATCCTTGCAAGTCATTAAACAAGGATATCATGTCCTGCTGGCTTGATTTTACCTGTAGGACACTAGCAAAGAAAGTTGCAATTGGTAATCACATGACAGTAGGATACTGTGGAGGGAGGGAAGGAGGAAGGAATGAAGGAAGGAAGGAAGGAAAGAGCTCTTGTTTCTTCCTCCAGCTTCTGCTCACCTAGCAATTTGAAAGCATGAAAATGTGAGTAGATAAATAGATACCACTTCAGTGGGAAGGTAACAGCTTTCTTTGTTATATTGCATGCGCTGTACTGCAGTAGGATGTCTTTGCTGGCCACATAACATCGTTGGATACTGCCAGTCCCTCGACAAAGAAGAAGAGATGGCCACCATCCCGTAGATCAGTGGTGGCTAACCTTTTTGGGCTTCTATGCCGATAATTGTGTGCATGCTTGTGCTCGCGTGCTAACACCCAGAAGGCAATGCGTGCAGGTCCCCCCATGTCCCCTACACATGCAGGTGTGATCCCTGTGTGCCAATGTGTCTGCGCATGCGCAAAGAAACCCCCTGCATGAACTGTGCATCTGCTCATGCGTGCACCTCTCCCGCACACCCCTGCCCCCGTGCATGCACACCAGACACCTGGCAATCAGCTGTCATGCGGATGGAGCACACATGTGCAGTAAACCTGCTCTGGGCGAGGGCTCGCATGCCGGCAGTAATGGCTCTGTGTGCCACTTCTGGCATGCATGCCATAGATTTTCCATCACAGCCCTAGATGATCACCACGGCCCTAGAGATGGACGTGACCAGTTGGGGAAGGAGAACCTAACCTTTATCTTTGTCTAAGACTGCGGTCATTGCAGGGCAGGAATTCAATATCTCAAAATGAAAAACCCTTTCCTTCAAAAAGCAATTGCTTGTAACCATGTGCAAATTTAAATAAATTCCATTAGGGCATTTCATTTTAATGGTTTCACTGACCAAGATTTGTTTAATTGAACAACTTTAATCAGGTGCATTTTCTTTAATTGGGCAAGAGAGTTTTGGATTTTAACGGGCCAGCAGCCAAAGCCATTTGAGGAAGTTGTTAATGTGGGACTCAAATACGGGGCACATAAAATGTTGTGATAGATAATAGTACACTTACCTATACCTAAATTTTATTTTCCATATCATCAGTCCACCATTTCCTCCCAAAGACCAAAACCCCCAAATGTCAAACATCACTAATACATTTAAATCAACCCCCAAATGTCAAACATCATTAATACATTTAAGCTGCATAAGGTTTCTGAAACAGCATTTTTATAGTTGTACAGTTAGTCCTCAACATACAACAGTTTGTCTTGCAACCGTTTGAAGTTACGCCGGCACTGAAAAAAGTGACTTGTGATAGTTTTTCCCCACTTAAAACGGTTGCAGCATCTACATGGTCATGTGATCAAAATTCAAATGCTCAGCAACTGACTCCTGGGGTCATGTGATCAACTTTTGCGACCTTCTGACAAGCAAAGTCAATGGGGAAATCCAGATTCACTTAACAACCATGTTCCTAACTTAACAGCTGCAGTGATTCACTTAAAGACTGTAGCAAGAATGGGGCAAAACTCGCTTAACAAATGTCTAATTTAGCAACAGAAATGTGAGGGTCAATCGTGGTTGTAAGTCGAACTTTGGGACATTTTTTAGATGGTGGACAAAATAAAATATTCTGATAATATGCCAATATCGCATTAGAAGGAAGTGACCAAACTTTTTGCGTGTCATAAAAAGACAGGCCTATATTTTTTTGTACTGGGAAAGAGATGGATATCTCAGAACAGATTATAGAAGCTAACCATTTTCTCACTTATTTTTGCTCAAGTTGCAGTGATGGCATTAATTGCAAAAATAATATCTCTTCCGCTGCGGTCATTAAAATAATCAAAATGAAGTCTTGCATTTAATAGTGGCAGCTAGGACGAGTGAGAAATAAATCAATGGTCATTTGGGGACAGAAACCTAATTTCTCTGTCTAAGCAGAAATTCAGGTGAAAATGGAAATTCTTAAAAGCTTATGCAATCAACGCACGTGGTTTGCTGTTGTATGCTCTCCGTTTCCTTGAGGAATACTTATTTACTGATTTATTTCTCATTAGTTTATCGAATTTGCAAGACTGCCCGAATCCATGGCAACCCTGGAAGGTGCAGCGTATTAAAATCAGTTTGAAACCAACATATAGCGTTTGTGTTTTGTAAGATGTTGTATCACATACATTGACCACGATCTCTTGCAGAATGAGAGGGAATATGTTTAGCAAGCCAAGCCCAAGATTATCCAACAATAGGCTTGTCAACAGAGTTCATGATAAGGAAGGGGTTTAAATTTCCAGCCCTTTCTGAGGAACCAGAATCAGAATAGAGCTGGAAGGGACATTGGAAGTCTTCTTGTCCTGCCTTCTGGTGCTTTGGAAAATAAAACTGTTGGAAAAATGTCTAACAGCAGTAAAATAGGTACTGATAGTACTTGACTTATGGCCATAATTGAGCCCAACATTTCTCCTGCTAAGTGAAACATTTGTTAAGTGAATTTGCCCCATTTTATCACATTTTGTTTGCCACAGTTGTTAAGTAAATCACTGCAGTTGTTAAGTAATAACATGGATAAGTGAATCTGTTTTCCCCACTGATTTTGCTTATAAGAAGAATTAGAATTAGAATTAGAATTAGAATTAGAATAGAATAGAATAGAATAGAATAGGAATTCTTTATTGGCCAAGTGTGATTGGGCACACAAGGAATTTGTCTTCGGTGCATAAGCTGTCAGTGTACATAAAAGAAAAGATACATTCGTCAAGAATCATAAGGTACAACACTTAATGATAGTCATAGGGTACAATAAGCAATCAAATCATACTGGGAAACTGTCAATATAAATTGTAAGGATACAAGCGACAAAGTTACAGTCATACAGTCACAACTGGGAGGGGATGGGTGATAAGGAGTGACGAGAAGATTAATAGCAATAGTAATGCAGACTTTGTAAATAGTTGGACAATGTTGGGGGAATTATTTGTTTAGCAGATTGATGGCATTCGGGGGAAAACTGTCCTTGTGTCTAATTGTTCTGGTGTGTAGTGCTCCATAATGTCGTTTTGAGGGTAGGAGTTGAAACAGCTTATGTCCGGGATGTAGACTTTGAATGTATTGAACCAAATGGGATAGAATCAAGATCACGTGAATGCTACTTTATAGCGTTAATACCACTTTATAATGCCTTGGTAAAACCGTATTTGAAATACTGCATCCAGTTTTGGTCACCACTGTGTAAAAAAGAGGTTGAGACTCAGGAGAAAGAGTACAGAGAAGAGCAATAAGTGTGATTGGGGGGCTGACGGCTAAAGCACGTGAAGAACTGTTGCAGGAATTGGGTATGTCTAGTTTAATGAAAAGAAGGACTAGGGGAGATGTGATAACAGTGTTCCAATATCTAAGGGGCTGCCCCAAAGAAGAGGGGGCCAAGCTATTCTCCAAAGCACCTGAAGACAAGAAGTAATGGATGGAAACTAATTAAGGAGAAAAGCAACCTAGAACTAAGGAGAAATTTCTTGACAGTGAGAACAATTAATCAGTGGAACTACTTGCCTCCAGAAGTTGTGAATGCTCAAACACTGGAGGTTTTTAAGAAGAGATTGGACAACTGTTTGTCTGAACTGGTATAGGGTTTCTTGCTTAAGCAGGGGGTGGACTAGAAGACCTCCAAGGTCCCTTCCAACTCTGTTATGATTTTTACTCTGTTAAATTTCCGGATATCCTCTCAAATAATGGACAGGTCCATTTGCTTCCAAAGTAACCGTATTAATCTGGACAACGCCATTCAATTTACATTGATTTACGGTATGGTATGTCATTGCACAAGGGACACTAATTACATCAGTTATATCAGTTTACTTCATTTCCATAACGGCATCACGAGGCGAACGGTGCAAATTGAAGTGAAGGACATCGTTAGGCAAGTGACATAAAATCACCCCAACCTATGCAGCCATGCAGTTTTCATTGTAGCAGGCATTTTGGAGAGCTAACCCATCCCAATACGATGTGTTCAATCAACTGTCCGTTGCGCTTGGCAGATAATGTAGGACTTCTTCCTTTGAGTGGAATCATTTCATTGAAAGAATGTTCAAATGTAAAGCTTCTAAATTGTCTATGGCCATATCTAGGTTGACACCGATACAAAACATTGATAGACATCTGACAGATTCAGTATGCTTCATTCGCTTAACCAATTCCTGGATTTGCATAATACTTGAATCATAAATTAATTTGCCAAAAGGAAAACCCAGCTTAGAACTAAACATACGAGCTCGTGTGATTATAGCTGCTTTTGCTATCCTGGTGAAGCGTGTGAACCATGGTGGCGCAGTGGTTAAAAGGCAGTATTGCATGATAATTCTGCCCACTGCCCGTAGTTCAATTCTGATCGGCTTAAGGTTGGCTGAGCCTTCCATCCTTCCAGGGGGGGTAAAATGAAGCCCAAGTTTGTGGGGGGGGGGCGGGGGGGGGGGGAATAGGCTGACTCTGTAAATCACTTAGACAGGTGCTGTAAAGTGCTGTGAAGTAGTATATAAGGCTAAGTGCTATTGCTAGTGCTGTTTGGCATGACTACACAAATACAACGTCTCCAGTATTTTCCCCCTCCTGTTTCAGGATTTCAGCCTAAGTGAATCACTGCAGTTGTTAGATTAGTAACGGTTGTTACAGTTGTTAAGTGAAACTGGTTTCCTCGTTGACGTCGCTTGTCAGAAGGCCGCAAAAGCAGAAGGTCATGTGACCCTAGGACCCTTCAACTGTCACAAATGTGAGTCAGTTGTCAAGCCTCCCAATGCAAATCACGTGACCCTGGGGATTCTGCAACTGTCATAAGAGTGAAAAATGGTCATCAGTCTTTTTTTTCCCAGTGCCGTTGTAACTTCCAACAGTCAGTAAACGTTGTAAGTCAAGAACCTGTAGTTGCAAAACCCTATGTACGTATGGGGAAAGGAACAGAGGTGGCATTCAGCAGATTCTGACCAGTTCTGGAGAACCGTTAGCAGAAATTTTGAGTAGTTCGGAGAACCGGCAAACACCACCTCTGATTGGCCCTGCCTCCATCCATTCTCTGCCTCCTGAGTCCCAGCTGATTGGCTGGTTCTCCTTTGGTTGCCCTGCACAGGAGAACGGAGCTGGAAAGCAGGTTAGTGGGGTGGGGAGGGAATGGGGATTTTGCAGTATCCTTCCCCTGCCACACCCACAAAGCCACGCCCACCAAGCCACACCACTCCCACAAAACCGGTAGTAAAAAAAAAATTGAATCCCACCACTGGAAAAGGACTGTTTTAGAAGGGGAAAACCCCTTTTCTTCATTTTTCAGAAGACAAAAGAGAAAACCTGGATCTTAAAACTGATCTCCTTCTCTACCCCTCCCTCCTCAAATAACCTCCATACTGTCTGATGCTTCTTTATAATACAGTTTTGCTCATAGAGCCCCCACCCCAAAGCCTGCGTTCACATATGTAAAATCTATATAGAGTGATTCAGAACTAATGCTTCTGCTGGGTGAAAACAGCAGCCTGGAACTCTATGTATGTGTTACAGCATATTTCGAATTACGCAGCAGCTGTCCTTGTGTCTATAAAAGGATGTCTCTGTGAGTTTATTATTTTTTTTTTTCCCAGAGACTGTGCCGTGCTATTAAAACGCAAAATGCACAACTGGAAGGAAAGAAAAGAAGTAGCAACATGCTGCTTTGGTGAAGAGAATTTGCATTTGCGAAGTTGGAGTGACACAGCTTCTGGAAATATCTAAAAGTTGGGAAGCAAAATGATATTTTTCCAGCCAAACGCTTCGGAACCAGCTGATAAAAAATTGGAGAGCTGGATATGGAACATGCTTTTAAAAACAGATAGTTTGCTTTGCGAAATAACTTTTCCTTGGTTACCTTCTACAGGTAGTCCTTGTCTTTATGACTTTATATTGAGCTCAGAATTTGGGTCTCAAGTCATGCTGGGCAGTTCAGATAACAGAGTTGGAAGGGACCATGTAGGTCATCTAGTCCAACCCCCCGCCCAAGCGGGAGACCCTACACCATTTCTGACAAAGGGCAGTTCAAAGAGTCCTCACCTGATTGTGGCCCAATTTTAGGAATTTTTTCATGGCATTTGTTAAGTGAACCACCGCACAGAGCTGAAGAAGCTTCTTGGATGAGAAGTGAAATGTCTCCACAGGAAAAAAACAAGAAAATCCAGTTGTCTCTTGGAAAAAACATCCATCGTTGAGATGAAATGGCACAATTGCGTTACTCCTGAAACCTTACTCCTTGTGGTAGGTACCAGATTGGTAGGTTGGTCTGCCCCAAAGCAATCATCTACCTTGTAGGAGTTGCCATGGATATTCCTTCTCCTCCCCCTGTCATTCCCTACCATGGGAATTTACCACTGTCCTTATTTTTATGCTGTCGCCTGTGCTGAGATGCGTCTTAAGCGTATATAGCACTTGTAGAGCCTATTTCTTTTCCCTTTGCATATTTGCTAAAGCGTGCTTAGAAGCCAAGTAGCTACAGGTCTCGGAATTGCAACGATTACCCGTTTTGGAAACCCTGGGAAGACTAGCCTGGTTGTCAGCACGTCTGACCTATAATTTCACTCTTTGAAGAAAGAGATGCTTTCTGCCTCACAAGAGGACTCTTCATTACTGCGCCATCGAGGTAGCTTAGGAATTGGTTTATCCCCCTCCAGCTGCCTCCTCTCCTTTTGTACAGTCTCTCTCTCTCTCTCTCTCTCTCTCTCTCTCTCTCTCTCTCTCTCT